>JAJMFY010000007.1:0-364530 GCA_030574955.1 Teunomyces lycoperdinae
GGGGGGGGGGGGGGGGGGGGGGGGGGGGGGGGGATCGAAGCTGGTAGATGAGACATTATGACAGCGCTGCCGAGGTCGAGAAGAGACGTTAACAGACACTACCACAACAGCTGATGCAGACATTTTGTATGATGCAGATATTCGTACCACGGGCAGACACTTAATGCAGACCAGCTGAAACAATCAGGATCCGGCAAAATGTCTCAAACGGGATAATGTCGCCCCCCCCTGATAATGTACACACCACCCCACCGGCGACCTCAGCTGATAGTGCGAAAATCAGATGATCCGGCGGCTCACCGAAGTCCGACCTTCAGATATTGCAAACCATCGCAGTCAAATGTATCAACTGTTACATACAGCTTTGAACCTGTTTTTTTTAAACAGGCAATGTATTCACACCCAACACTTCTAAGTACGCTTGACGTGGTGGTGGTCCCCCAATTGTCGGTGCTGATTTTGCTGCAGACGAAATATTATTTTTCATCACACCACGCGCGATATATGTATTTTCGCAACCTGGGTTGCGATTATTTTCTATGATTCAATGGACCCAGGAATCATCCCATTTCTGGGGTTCCTGTCATGGTATAAAAGGGGCTCGAAGCAGCACATTTTCGGGACCTGCAATCCATTGATTCTCTAGAAACAAAAGAAAACATAAAGAACATGTCTATTCCTCAAACCCAGAAAGCAGTTGTCTTTGAAACCAACGGCGGTCCACTCGAATACAAGGAAATCCCTGTTCCTAAGCCAAAGGCCAACGAACTCTTGATCAACATTAAGTACTCCGGTGTCTGCCACACCGACTTGCACGCCTGGAAGGGCGACTGGCCATTGGACACCAAATTGCCTCTTGTTGGTGGCCACGAAGGTGCCGGTGTCGTCGTTGCGCTCGGTGAGAACGTCAAGGGCTGGAAGATTGGCGACTACGCCGGTGTCAAGTGGTTGAACGGCTCATGTTTGTCATGTGAGTTCTGTCAACACGGTGACGAACCAAACTGTGCCGAAGCCGACTTGTCTGGTTACACCCACGACGGTTCGTTCCAACAATACGCCACGGCCGATGCCGTGCAGGCTGCCCGTATTCCTCAAGGTACCGATTTGAAGGACGTGGCTCCAATCTTGTGTGCTGGTGTCACAGTTTACAAGGCCTTGAAGACCGCTCAGCTCCTGGCTGGTCAATGGGTTGCCATTTCCGGTGCCGGAGGTGGTTTGGGTTCTCTTGCCATCCAATACGCCAAGGCCATGGGTTACCGTGTTGCTGCCATTGACGGTGGTGCAGAAAAGGGTGAATTTGTCAAGTCCCTTGGTGCCGAAGCATACATTGACTTTACTGTCTCCAAAGATATTGTTGCCGACATGAAGACTGTCACTCAGGGCGGTCCTCACGGTGCTATCAACGTGTCGGTTTCCGAATTGGCCATTGCTCAGTCTTGTGAATACGTCAGAGCCACTGGTACCGTTGTTTTGGTTGGATTGCCAGCTGGAGCCAAGGTTGTTGCTCCAGTCTTTGACTCTGTCGTGCGTTCGATCTCCATCAGAGGCTCTTATGTCGGTAACAGAGCCGACACCGCCGAAGCACTCGACTTCTTCACCCGTGGATTGATCAAGTGTCCTATCAAAGTTGCTGGCTTATCTGAATTGCCAAAGATCTACGAATTGATGGAACAGGGTAAGATTATCGGTAGATATGTTGTTGACACCTCGAAGTAATTGATAGAAAAGTAATGAGAATGATTAATATGAATATTCTTTTTTTGTAAAGTATTTTAGGAATTTTATTCGTGTAGCTGGCTGTTGAGGACAGCGGCGTCTTGTTCCACCTTCTTCATCCACCGTAGAATCAACTGGTCGTGTTCCTTCTGAAGTTTTGCGTATTTCTGTTCAAGTTGGTTCATCTGTTGCTGCAACACGTTGGAATGCATCTGAGCCACAAGCCCATCGTCAGTCACGATTTCAATGGTACGGTTCTTTTCCGCCACTTCAGCGGCAAGCGACTCGTTCTTTCGATTGAGACGTGCCACCGTGCGTTCCTGCTCCTGGAGCCGATCCCGGAGCTCCTGGTTCGTGTTCTGAAGCTGTTCGTGTGCAAACAGCAACGCATTCATTGCCTCCGTAAGCTCCGTTACCTTACTCAATTCTTGCTGGTGCACCTGTAGCTGGTGCAGTTGCTGCTCCGATTGTGAATGGAGCAACTTCTGAAACGCTTCAAAGTATCGATGGTCATGCGACTCAAGCAAATCTCGTGCCTGAAGTGCTTCCACAATCGCTTCCATTCTTTTTTTGTATTAATTAATCTTTTTTTGTATCTTTAATCTTTTGTTTTATCTTTTGTTTTATCTTTTTGTTTTATCTATCATTAATCTGTTTCATCTTTAATGTCGTACTGGCCCCTAAACAGGGCCGTGGAAACGGCAGAAGAAACATCACCACAAGAAGAATCCGTGCCGCAACAGGAATCCTGGTGGAGATGGAACTTATCGCCACAATCGCCGTGGCGCTTAAATCCCATGTCTTACATTACAGAATCAGATAAAGAGCAAGAACCGAAATCAAACGATGAAAGAGAACAACAACAACAACAACAACAAGAAATAAATGAAGAAGTACAAGAAAATGAACCAGTACAAGAGACGGAAAGGGAAATGGAACCAGATTCAACAACAGAAACATCAACAGAAACAGCAACTGAAATACCAGTACGTGAATCAGCGGCAAATTCCGCTCCAGAAACGTCAATGTTTGCCTTTTTCTCGTTCTGGTGGCTGACCACAGTTCCAGCCGCGGATGATGATGACGAGGTGTACAAATCAGCCAAACTTGCCATCGAATCCAGCAACGATCGAACGCATTACGCCACCAAGTATTCTACTGACCTTCCAGAGATAGCAGTGGCAGATACCGCCAGTGAGATCCAACCAGTACGATACAACAACAACAAACGTCCACTTACAGCCAACGAGATCCAGGAACGCACCCTCGAGCCCAAAAACTCCGTGGTTCCCAACATCAGCACGCTCTTGCCGCGTTTTGACGCCAACTTGAGACAGATTTCGGTGCTGACGAAGCTCCGGCTTCGGCTTCTTCGCCACAGTAACGAGCGGCACTTGTATCGCAAGTCAAATGTCCCAAAGCATACCATCAAAAGAGTGGTGATTATTGCGGTGCACGGGTTTCTCCCCATCAAGTTTGTGCGTACGTTCATAGGACAACCAACAGGAAACTCGATCCAGTTTGCCAGCGAGGCCAAGAAAGCGGTACAACAATGGCTTGGCCACCAGAACCAAAACTGCGAGATACACACAATTGCACTTGAAGGTGAAGGCACGATTGCAGAACGCAGCAAAAAGTTGCTCAAGTTACTCGAGAACTGGTACGATATCATCGACCAGTGCGATTTTCTCTATGTGGTGCTGCATTCACAAGGAACTCCCGTTGCTGTGAATATCTTGGGTGCGCTTCTTGCCGATAATCCACGACTTCGGCGCAAACGAGTGGCATTTCTTTCGATGGCCGGGGTGATGGCAGGTCCATATCCCGGACTTGACTCGAAGCTTGTGCTCCGAGCGTATTCTGCGTACGAAAACGAGATCATCAGCGAGCTTTTTGCGCTCCAGAAACCGGCGCTGAAGCTTCGGCAAGCGATGGCGCGAGGAATCAGTCAGTTGGTCAATAATAACGTGCGGATCACGTTGTGTGGTAGTGCCAGCGATCAGTTTGTACCGCTTACATCGTCGCTAGCGACTGAGTATCACCATCCAAACATCTTTCGCGTGGTGCAGTTCCATGATTCGGAGCCGCAGTTTGTCCAGGAGATGATCAACATGATCCTCACGATGAGTAACATGGGATATCCGGAGGACTATGGGCTTCTCCGGGAGCTTGGGCAGCGGTGTGCGGGTACGGTGGGAGTGAGTGGTGGCCATGGTAAGGTATTTGGAGACGACAAGATCTACACGTTGGGGGTGCGGCATGCGATGGAAACTACGCTGTTGGTACGGAAACAGGAGGTGCAGTTTGTGGAAGAGTGTGTTACCACGAACATGTACATGATTACATGGAATATTCGCAGCTTGTTCCAGCAGGCGACGGAGATCCGCAATATCGAAAGCATGGTGCTTGTACAGCGTTTATTGCGGACTTTTGCCCAGTGGGAACCTGCCAAAAGCTGGAAAGAGGTCAAGTATTGTCTTGAAGCATTGGGTGAAATGAGTATCGAAGACTTTATCCTCTAAAACTACAAAACTACATAGCATTACGTAGAACGATCTACAAAAAACCTGGCATTAATAAGAAAAGAATAAAGTTCGTGCAACTGGCATTTTTTTGGTGCGAAACGTTTCAGCATGCGTTGGGCCTGTGAGACAATTATTCGTAGAACATTTACATGTGTGTTATGTTGTTGTAAGCAGAGATAAGATAAGTTTAGTAAGATCGGCGAATCAGACCAAATAACGAAGTTTGGGAAATGTTTCGAAACGGAACAATCTTGTGGCACTTTCGCGATCAATCTCGATGTTGCAGTTATAATAGCTGCAAAAAACCGTTTCTGAAACGCGGTTCTGAGGAAGATGCATCAGACATATGTGGAGCGAGCTCGTAAATATTTGCATCGACCTTTTCTTGCGACATGCCGTGCATGACTTATTGTTGAGGAAAAAAATCCTTATTTTGTCTCGGCAACAAAGTCCCATCAGGGAATGTGGAGTGGAAGAGGGCGGGAGGAGGGAGGGGGGGACACTATCCATGATGCTCAGAGACCAATCATAAACAGCAATTGGTCGTCAGTCCAAGACTAGTAGCCAACCTTCATGCCAAAACAGGAAACAGCTATGTCCGAAAACGAAAGAAAACACCTGAGACAGCAAAAAAATAATTTGCTCGTTACCTCATGCCAGACAATAAGCTGACGCACTGCGGTGCCTCGGCGCATTAGCGGCATTCTGTATCTCTGATAGCACGTGATAACTGATGATCTTTTTACAGTAATAAGCCTGCAGACATCCCCAGGCGTGGACATCCTAGCGCCTCCCTAACTGGCCGATAACCACAGTGGGAGAAAAAATAAAATACCAGAGCACGAAATCGGCCTGTGGCAACAGGTAGCGCCCCCGTCGCAGTTGCAGTTGCCGTCGTCATCGTCGTCGTCATCTCCACCCTTTTCCTTGTCCATCGCATACCTTCACTGTTTGCTAACCATCGCTTCCCTCGGCGATGGGAGTCCAAGGGCGGATTCACGGCTTTTTTCCTCTTCGGCATTTCCAAACGTGACTGAAGCGGCATCCGGAATAGGCTGCTTGATCTGGTGGTGATTGTCGTGTCTGCAGAAGAAACACAAAATCAGAACAATATATATTTTTTTGTGATTTCTGAGGTTTTTTTTTGGTATTATTTTAAGACTTGTCTGGGTTTGGTAGACTATGGTGTAGTGATAAAATATCGAAAAAAAAAACGGTGGTAAGGGAGCATATCTTTTTGCTAGTAAAATAAGCCCAAATTTGGACTGGCGATCCTAAAACGGACCGAGGCTCTTAGATTAGAGTTCATGCCGGCTGTGTGATGTAGAGCAAGCGGCCGCGGAGTTAGGAAAAAAAACCCAGAATAGGACAAACCGATTTTACGTCCGTTTTAGGACAAAGGCGAAGTAGGGCCAGGATTTTTTTTTTTGTCTGAGAGAAATGTCGGATTTGTCTCTGGTCGGATTTTTTTTAATCTTTATCTTTTCCTCCTCTCGATCGGTCGGTTCATCGTGGTCGTACTGAAGAGAGGCGGTAGGACAAATATACTACCAAAAAAGGACGTTATACAACACAAGAAATTCTGTCTTTTAATCCAGATTCCCTATCACGGCTCGAAGTCATCCCATAAAACGACATCTGAAAGAGGCATTCCCACCAATAAATCTTACCAGACCAAGACCCAAAACCAAAAAGCCAACAACTATTTCCCCCTTTTACAAAGGTAAGAAATTACATCAAAGCAGACATTTTTATATTTTCTCTTCTCCTCACCACCTATTTACACCATCTATCCCTTACATCATACAGAACTATGGAAGAAAATAAACGAACACGAGCCTCTGGGGAAGTACTTACACTTCTCCTTCAAGAATTTGAGCAGAATCACAACCCGCTGCCCGATCAAAGAAAAGATATAGCCGAAAGGACAGGAATGGCCGAGAAGGCAGTCCGTATATGGTTTCAGAACCGGCGGGCAAAGATCCGGAAGTTCGAACGGATGAATCTGCAGGCCAGCATCGACCTGCTGCTGCGTTCAAACAGCGTTCTGCAAACAAGACTGCCACAGTCGAACGGCATTGCCATTAGCATCAACGAGAAATACTGCTTTGTGGATTGCCAGCTGTTACTGGTGGGCCTGTGGCAGCGTATCAAGCTGGGAACACACGACGAAGCAGCACTACGCAAGAATTTGGTGAATCTTTCGCCATTCACGCTCCACAATACGATGCCAACGGCAGATCTTCTTGTCATCTTGCTGCGCAAGAACTCTGAGATCAACTACTTCTTTCTGGCGGTGCTGGGAGGAGCCAAGATCCTTTTTCGGATTTTCTACCCCGTTTCAGCAGTGTTGCAGCTGCTGCTTGTTGACAACAACATAGCACGCGACAATGCCGAGCTCCGACTTCTGTTGGCACACCAGCCCAAGTTTCTGGTCTACTTTTTTGCCGGAGCGCTGGCGCTGTCCAACCAGTGGTCGATCTGTGATGATTTCCTGGAGGGCCAACAGGTTAGCCTGGCATACTATGGTGGCAACGGCGCTCTGATTCCACATGTACTTGTCGGAAACAAATCGCTGTTGCTGTTCCTTAGTGCCTTCATTATGGAGACCAATGGTCCTTCGCTTCTGGCGACTTCCGACTTTTTTTCCGAGGGCAATCCTATCTGGGACCGGCCCAATTCCGAGGATACGGAACAAGAAAATGTCGCGGGTATAGCGCCTCCCCTCGGGCTCATACTGGGCCCTCCACAGACGCAACTTCACCCGCTGACCCACCTTCTGCACGATCTGCACCAGGTACATAACCAGCAGCACCACCGCAACCCCCAACGGCAACCACAGCCGCAGCCACCCCATCAACAGCAACACCCCCCTCACTCGGACATAGAGTCGGAACTCAACCCTCGGAAATCGTCGATTGATTTTGATTTCCTGCCTGATCTCTTTACCACGCAGCACCCAGAAACCACGAGCGAGTACACTCACGAGGGTAACGAGTTCGATTTTGGGTTGGAGGACGAGTATGCGTCAGTGTTTAGCGAGACGATCTCGGAATTGAACGCGCCCAGTTCCAAGAAGGGCAATATCGACAGTTTTATTGATTTTGGAGCATAGGCGTGGTGTAATATATGGACCACGAAGTCGTGGCGTATGGTACCTTAATGTAGACAGGACCGCAGTAATAGAATAAAGTGCAAAAAGTGCAAGAAATTCGAAAATGCAAAAATGCGAAAGCTGCAAACGACCTAATCTGTAAAAACATCTAAACGGTAAAAGAGAGGACTTGCAAAACTTATATCGAATTGTACCAGATCCCCGACTACTACAATTCCATGAAACGTCCTCCACTTGTTGGACTTCTACCCAAGAAACGGATTCTTAACCGGATTCTATTTGATCAGGACTCGCGGCTTTCTTACCGAAAGACGATTCCGGTTTACGAGGCCGTTTATCGTCATCTCGACACGCCTGCTGCGATCCAGCTTCCGCGAGGCGTGCAAGCCAGAGACTTGATGGTGTGTAAGAGCGTGTTGGGAGCGTTGCGAAGTGCTACTGGAGCGATGAATCTGCATTTGGTAGCGTTGGAGAACGAGTTGGTGGAACAGGCGGCGGAACTTGGCGATAACGATGCAATTGCGATGCTTGCGTTTGAAACCGTGGGAAAACGCGTGGCCAACAAGGCGTCAGTGGACGATGCGGACTTTGAGCATGCTAACACGTTGATTTCGCAGCTTGTGGAGTTGAGGCATGCGCTTGTATTCAAAATGGCGGGCGATATGGCGTTCAAGCAGGGCCGGCAGCAGCAAGCAGCCGAATATTGGCACGATTTTTTGGGTATTGAAGCTGACACGGTGAGAGCAGCACAGGTACATCTGCTGCTTGGTACTTACTACTTTACGTATGTGCTGGACTTGGAGCGGGCACGGTACCATTTTGAGAAGGCCGTGGCGTTGGGAGAACACATGGCCATCGCGCACTATTACTTGGGTCAACTAGAAGCCACCACAAGGCCGGAAACCGCCCGTTGGCATTGGGAACAGCTGGCTGGTCGTGGACTCCGTGAAAGCTTTGCTCCGCTCGGGTTCTTGGAAATGGATGTGTTTGCCAACGCCCTCCAAGCACGACAATGGTTCCGGTTGGGTGCTGCAGCCGGTGATGTCACCTCGATGGTGGGTCTGTTTGATGTGGAGCTCCGTTTGGATAACAAAAAAGCTGCTCATGGCGTGCTTGTGCGTCTCCAGGAATTGCAAGCGAAAGTTGACCCGAAATCGGCCACTGCCGATGCGTTGCTGGTGTTCTTTTCCACCAGAAAGAACGAGATCCTTCTGATCTCATGATGCATTTATCTGTAAATAGTCTTTTTTGTAATGTAATTACATCCACTTTCTAAAATGTCTGTTTGTTGTATTGAACCAATCATGTTTCATGTTCATTGATTGTCTATGTACGTTTGAATTTATCTCCTTCAAGAGTTACTTTTTGGATCTGTAATGCTCGTTGTGTCTAATGTTCTAGACACATTTTATGGTGTTTTGTTTTGTTTTTGACTTATTGTACGCCATCTGTAAACTGTTCCCTTAATGTCAACATTTTGATATCAGTTGGCTGTCTCTGCACCATAAACTTGGCTTCCAGTATGGTTTCTGGCTCTCTTCCACAACCATCATCATCATCATCATCTTCTTCTTCTTCTTCTTCAAACCAAACATGTCCTGCGGTCGCTGAAACGTCGTACCGTTCCGCCAGGTCCACCACCAACATCCCAGAAATCAAATCCAACGCTACGTCGCTGATTTCGTCCCAATACGGTGAGTAAAACGCATATTTTCCCTGCAAAATCTGTTCCTTCATGTTCGGCGGCGCTAGTTCATCACTGAAAGGCGGAAACCCACAGAGACACACGTACAAAAGCACCCCGGCCAGCCAGATATCCGCCTTGGTCGTATAGTTACTGTTGTGCAAGATCTCAGGAGCCACGTACGCAGGCGTGCCACAGAGCGTGCTGGTGAACTGGCGTTCGCCGATAAACTTTGCCAACCCGAAATCGGCAATTTTGACCACGATATCGGCCTCGTCCTCATCCCACGGCCCGGTCTGCTTCTGACCCAGCTGGCGAGGAACTATGTCGAGCAAGATGTTTTCTGGCTTGATATCACGGTGAATGATGCCGTTACCATGAAGATACATCAACCCGGCAAGCAACTGGCGGAAAAGGGCCCGGGTTTCGTCTTGCCGCAACTTCAGCTTCGCCACTATTCGCTGGAACAACTCACCCAGATTGATCTTTTCAAGCACCAAGTACGTCGTGTTGGTATGTGGACCTACCGGTTCCTCGTAATGGGCAATGAACTTGACAATATTGCGATGTGAGATCGAAAGAAGAAGCAGCATTTCCTGCTGGAGCTTCGTATCATGCTGCCCCCCAGACCTGTTCGGATGGAACACTTTGACCGCCACCACATCGCCTGTGGTCCTATCCCGAGCCTCCTTGACCACAGCATAGTGTCCTGTGCCCAACTGTGACCCCAAAATGTAATCATCAAAGAACGTCTGACGCTTGTCGCCGCTATACCGCACAATATACTTTCCTCCCGTTTTAGCCAACGCTATCGTGTCTCCACTGCGTAACAACACTCCCTGGCGTCCAATACGCTCGTCGTTCACGTAAACTCCGTTGCTCAGCGTGTCTATCACCACCAAAAACGCGTCTTTCATCTCGAGCCGACAGTGCTTCCCTGAAACATCACCGCCGCCAACCCGCACATCACACGCACTGCTCCGTCCTATCACAATGCCACTGTCTTTGGCAGGAATCGCAAGATGCTGATGTTTCGGGTTCGTGGAACACAACGTCGCAACCAACCCGTACCGCTGGGCTGGCTTCTTAGCGACAACATCTTCGTCGAATCCATGCTCCTAGAACGTTAGAAACCGCCAAAAAAACGGGAATCCTACAAAACAAATACTCAGAATTCGATTCCCGACTTCTGATTCTTATATTCCCCGCCCGATACCATGATATACGTACCCGTTTTCTACTGATCGACATTGTTGTTGCAACTTGTCGATGTTTTGATGCGAACACTGTGAATATGCAGAACTGAAAACACGACAAACACAAAACAAAAACATGCAAGACATCCTTGCCGCAACACTTAATATGTATATATATATATATATATTGAAGTTACCTTATTCTCATACATAAATCATTCAACTCGTCGTCATTCACACTTTCAAACTGTCCACACATTTCACGAAGCACTTTCTTATCCTTATTGACAAAGTTCTTTGCCGTCAAAGCGTCCACACGACGTAAAACCTCGATAGAACCCACGAGGCGTTGGTATTCCCGATTGTTCTGGTTGTCTCCATTGAGAAACAAGAGTCCCTGGACGTTGTTGACAAGGTACTGAAAATCGGTTTCGAGTTTAGACACTCCAGGTTTGCTGAATCGGTTGTTGGTGATAACAAATTCTATCAAAATGGTCGAGACAATCGAGACAACCTTGTCAGAAAGGTACAAGTAGTCCAAACGGGGCAAGCTTTTCTCCAAAAACGAGAGGTAGATGGGGAGATTGTTGACCAATAGGGCTAAATCGCCAGCTGGTTCGCTTGTTTCGACATTTTGGAGATCCCATCGTGATGAATTGACATAGTTTTTGAGCGAGGCCCGGATTTCTTTACGGAAAAAGTCTTCAAACTTGGCCTGGACCTGCTGGACTATCGATTCATAAACTTGCAACACGTTGGTGAATATCGATTCATCGGTCTGAACCTTGGTACTGATACTTTTGAATGAGTTCCACAACTGGATAAAAATTAATTCAAGACTCCATGCCTCCAATGAGTCGTGCACGTATTTCGCCGAGCAATAAACGGAAGTCAACAACTCCAATGCATCGACGTTGCTTCTAACATTATGATCATCGCTCATTCCTCCAGGAATCAATGACAACACCGATGACAGATACGTGTCAATATACTTCTTGAGCTGACGGTTGATGGCATCGGCATACTGCTTGATCAAATCCAACTGAATCGTTGATACGTACTTGAGCTGATACTTGACAATCCCAAGTGTCTGGAAATGCGAGGTTAGATTATCAAATAACTTCACCAAAGTGTATGCCGAATATGTAGGCTTGAGGACATGATCGCTATCGTTGGGCTGGAACTCGAAATCGATTTTGAATGCATCCTTGGCGTCAAGAATCTCGCTCTGAAACCGTTTGTTCGCAAGATCGTGCTCCAACTGTAACCAGTTCGTCACTCCTTCATTTTCATTGCCAATGAGAATATCACCGGTGATTCCTGTCCATTTTTCACTGGGTAATTGCATGTTTTCTATGTATGGATTGTACTGGTAAAAATTTCTGATACGCTGGTCAAACGAAGATACTTCGAAGATGAGATGGGAAAGAAGACGTCCGGTTTTTTCATGGACTTCTGGTTGGTTTGCAATGCTTTCGTTGAGAGTCTGAAGTGATGCCAAACATTTCTGTCGAACCGGTACGAGAAGTGATGTGATTATCTCGTACTCAGCAATCCTTTCTGTAGAAGTAAATGCTGGTCTCACAAGCGTCGCCAAAAAGGTTAGATGGTCCGTCAATACATTTTCAATAAAATCGAATGCCCATTCTGGTTTCGAAAGTTTATTTGTGTCCCTTGGACCAGAAAAATGATAGTGGAATCGAGTAGCTACTGGTTCAAGAAGAATATCGAGACCCCACCATGTTTCTGGGTATTTTGGCGGCACAATGGCTTGGAGTTGGATGAGTTTGGCAAGTACAGTAGCAGTTGGTTTAAGTTGGGCAGGTGGGAGCGGCGTAAAATCCAGAGAAAGCCAGTTGGATGGAAGCAGAAGCTTCAATTGAGGCTCTAATTCGCGTCTTTTGGTATTAATCTGCTGGAGAAGTTGTCCTTGTAAACTGGATATTTCGTTGCAGATTTCTTGTGAGGCACTGGAGGTGTCCAATGAGTTCAAACGTCGTGAAACTTGCTGGAGGTCAACCTCAGATGATTTCAATTGTTGTTCAATAGCCACTGCTTCTGTCAATAGCTCAATATCCGCTTGAAGCAGCTGTTTTCCCAGTAACAATGTCTGAAGCTTGTGGAGCTGGGGAATGTTATACTTCTGGATCAAGTTGTCAAGTGATGTTTGATCAGCAGATTGGACCGATTTGGTGATTTCCAACAAAAGTTCTTCGGCAGCTTCCACGAGCGGTTTGTTTTCCGTAGGCGATTTGGTTGTGATTGTTGGAGTTGAGTCGCCGCTGATCTTTGCGTTAGCGATTTCTTGAAGCTGACGTGCCTGATTTTCAAGTTCTGAAATTTTAGAGCCAATATCTGCAAGATCTTCCAGTGCCGTGAAGTTGGCATTTAAATAATCCACCCCCATAATGGTTGGTTGGTTGGTTCTAAATGTATAGTTGTTAAAAGTAAAGATTGATATAAACTCGGAGATCACGTGCGGGGATTTTTCTTAATTTTCTCTTTTTTTTATATCTTTAATTTTTTTTTTAAATACCAAAAGATCAAAGAATAGAAAAGAAGGAGAAAAAAAAGCAAGAGCGAAGATTGTCACATAAAAATTTCTATGCCTCCAACCAGATTTAAACTGGCGATCACCTCATTAAGAATGAGGTGCTTCATAAAATTGGCCATAAAAGAAGGCATTATGGATGAATACAGCAATAGTTTTTGAGCACGTTGTGGTTCAATAATTTGAAGTAGTTTAACGTTTTATTTGTGAGCTTGTAGCAAACTGGCGGGCAGCGGGCAGCAAAAGCCCCACCATTTTTTTTTCTTTTTCTTTTTCCTTTTCTCTATCTCTCTCTTTTTTGCCACTAAATTCTCGCTAATTTACTGCCATGTAGCACTGATCCTCGCTACTTGTCACGCGTTCTCGCTATTTTCCTCAGAGCCTCACTAATTCTCGGCGCGCGACCACCGCACGTCTTCAAGAATGCGGATTTTTCACTGATCAAAAAACTTTCATCAACCAACAATGCAGGCGCCAGTGGTGTATATGAACACCTCTACCGAGAGACAGAGCGGCCGTAAGGCACAGATCTCCAACATCACCGCAGCTAAGGCCGTTTCCGACATTATCCGTACGTGTCTTGGCCCCAAAGCCATGTTGAAGATGTTATTGGACCCGATGGGCGGGATCGTATTGACCAACGACGGCCACGCCATCTTGCGTGAAATCGACGTGTCGCACCCTGCTGCCAAGTCCATGATAGAGTTGAGTCGTACTCAAGACGAGGAAGTCGGTGACGGTACCACTACCGTCATCATTTTGGCCGGTGAAATCTTGGCCCAGACCTTCCCTTACATTGAAAAGAATATCCATCCAGTCATTGTTATCCAGGCATTGAAGAAGGCGTTGAGTGACGCTTTGGAGATTATCCATCTGGTTTCGGTGCCTGTGGATATCCACAACGATGCCGCCATGATCAAGTTGATCAAGGCTTCGATCGGAACCAAATACGTGAACAAGTGGTCGCAAAAGATGTGTGAGCTCTCTTTGAAAGCGGTACAAACCGTGTTGATCGAACAAGGTTCGTACAAGGAAATCGATGTCAAGAGATACGTCCGTATCGAAAAGATTCCTGGTGGAGAAGTCACCGATTCCGAAGTGTTGGACGGGATCTTGTTGAATAAAGACGTCACCCATCCTAAGATGAAGAGAAGAATTGAAAACCCACGTATCATCTTGTTGGATTGTCCATTGGAATACAAGAAAGGAGAATCGCAAACCAACATAGAAATCACCAAAGAAGAAGACTGGAACAGAATATTACAGATTGAAGAAGAACAAGTCAAACTCATTTGTGAACAATTGTTGGAGTTCAAGCCAGATCTTGTCATCACCGAAAAGGGTGTTAGTGACTTGGCCCAGCACTACTTGTTGAAGGGAGGTGTCACCGCCCTCAGAAGAGTCAAGAAGAGTGACAACAACAGAATTGCCCGTGCCACCGGTGCTACCATTGTTAATAGAATTGAGGACTTGAAGGAATCGGATGTTGGAACCAAGTGTGGTTTGTTCAATGTCGAGTTGATTGGTGACGAGTACTTCTCATACTTGGTTGAGTGCAAGGAACCACAGGCATGTACTGTGGTGTTGAGAGGTCCATCCAAGGACATTCTCAACGAAATAGAACGTAACTTGCATGATGCCATGGCTGTGGCCAGAAACGTTATGTTCGAACCTTCGTTGTCTCCTGGTGGTGGTGCCACCGAGATGGCTGTCAGTGTCAAGCTTGCCGAAAAGGCCAAGACCATCGAGGGTGTTGGTCAATGGCCATACCAAGCAGTGGCTGATGCCTTTGAGGTTATCCCAAGAACCTTAATCCAGAACTGTGGTGGTAACCCAATCAAGATTTTGTCTCAATTGAGAGCCAAACATGCCGCTGGCCAACACACTTGGGGTATTGATGGTGATTTGGGCAAGGTTGTCGACATGAACGAGTATGGTATCTGGGAACCAGAGGTGATCAAACAGCAGTCTATTAAGACCGGTATTGAGAGTGCATGTTTGTTGTTGAGAGTTGACGACATCGTCAGTGGTGTTAGACAACAGGAACAGTGAGTGTCATTATATAAATATCAAATCTAAAATAAAACGAAAATAGTAACTAATTTTTGGCTAAGGTTCTACAAGAATCTTACTCCGAGCATATTGGACTTGTTTTATCGATTTTGCGTTGGGGAAGTTGTCAAAGCTGTGGACGGAATCAATAGCCACTTTAACCACGCCCAGTTCAATCAACTTGCGGCCCTCTTCGATCCAGCGAGGGTCTGATTTCACGTTAGTTTTTTGGAAAGTAAAGTTGAGCATGCCTGGTTTTGTTCCAATCAATCTTGCAACCAGTCTCACTTCCCCCAACAACTGGAGGGAGGAGCGAATTCAGCAAATAAGCAATTTAGCATCACCAACAATCGTTCCATACACAATATTCAGACCAATCTTGACAAAGTGACCAAAGAGATTGCCATTGCCGCAAGTATCAAAGATATAGTCAAATTTGGACTTGGCTGCGAAATCGAGAACCGGCTACAAAATTGACGAGTGTTTTGTGTATCCGATAATCAAAGTGGTACTCAACGTGGCACTCAACGTGGTAGAAAACTCTGCTGACTTTGGAAAACAAGTTACTACAACTTCCTGACACTGGTAGTGTTTAGAAAGCTGTACCATAATTCGGTTGACCGACGTACCGGAACCCAAAATTAAAACCAATTTTGTCTTTCATTTCGAGCCCCTCGGTCATGTACCATGCCGAACCATAGACCTATAGCCATGCTGCTGCATTAGTGAGATTCAAGTTCCTGGGAATATGCGTAGCTTTTCCATCTTCAGGCGAATTGGCATTCAAAAAATGTACTCGGCGACAGCTCCCTTTCTGATCTTGTATAAGCCGCACATTTCATCGCCAATCTTAAAACGAGATTCGGTGTTACCTCTGAAGTTAACCACGGTTCCGGAAAAATCACGGCCAATTCCCCTTTTGCAGCCGGTCACGTTCGGTAAAACCGCTGCATTGTACATTACTAAATCGACGGGGGTTAAGGGATGCGGCGTGCGTCTTGACGAAAAACTTTTCGCTGGGATATTTTCAACCACCATCTTGCAGCCTTACAAGCCAAATGGAAGTTTTGTGAACCGTGATAAAAATCACAATTGTTGCTGTACGAGTATTCTTTGTATGTTAGCATGTTTCGTTCAAACATTGGATACTGGCGCAAAGAATAGATCTCAATCGCAAGTAAATGAATATTTTATCCGCTTGAACATCCGTTCCGCTGCGACGATGGCAAAAATTAAAAACTACCTAGAAACAAAAAGAGCGGCTAAGAAGATCATGGAATCGTCAATAAAAAAGAAATTTTGAAATTAGACTATGGCTTATAACTACAGAATCTTGTAAAAAGTACAGCTAGACAGTATAAGGTGAAGAATTAATCGGTCGTGACAAAAAAAGTTCCGGTTCCTGGCGCGCGGCGCTGGCGCGGTGATAGTCAAACCGCTGCCATAGTACTCCAAATATCAATATGTGCAGCAGTGTGATTGGTTCTCACTTGATCCAAGGTTTTGTCCTGGCCATTTCTATAGCCTTTGAATTAGATTTTTTCCATCTGTTCAAAGTCAAGGGCCAAATAATTCCACAAAGACCACCACATTCGAGAAATATTTCGAGTTCAAAAAACATTTACAGTATAATTGAAACCGAATTATAGTAATTAAAATGTTCAATTTCGCAACAGTCATACTGAAATGAGTCCATTGAGTGCCTAGGTAAAAAACTTTTTGGCTCCCTGTCCATTAATGATGCAGGCCACTTGAAACTCAAGCTTGCAGAGACCATGTCTTAAGACAAATTGACATTTTTTATTATGGCATTTAACAACCATAAAGATATCTCATTTTTAATAAACAATCCAATTTCTCATCAGGGCCAAATCTGTTAAGGATAATATATGGATCCAACACTTCAATGTGGCCAAAGAGAATAGAAACACCATGATGATCAAACAATTTGTTAATCTTTTACCTTGTAACGACTTTTACAAACCAGTTGCAAAGTCGATTTGCTGTAACTTGTTTGGGTTTCCTTAGATTTAATTCGAGTACTTTCATCTCACTGAGTGTCTGAAATGCAAATTATCATAATATCTTGATACTCCTGCAAAACAATGCCAACTCTTTTCCGCACAGTATCAAAAATTATTCGATTGTTGTCTTTTACGAACATGTTCTACAGTTGTTTCAAAATGTATCAGTCAGGATGATGCTTCTGGAATGAATGAATTGCTGGCGATATATCTCGATAGATTTTTGATATTTGTACCAAAACCTTATTACCTGATAATTTCTAGAATGTCACGGTCGATAAAAATTGTACCGAGGTAATTATTATCTACCATGAACTAAGTCTTAGAAGCAGTATTTTGTTCTGTAAATGTCGTACTCAGGGAAAATGGCTGCGAATCAGGCACTTCCGTATGCACTCTTGTTTCCACTGTAGCGGATTCAGGGCTACCGAAACATAACTGAAGGTAGCACGGAATTATCAACAATACAAGACTAACACACTGTAAGTTGTTCAAGGTTGCAAACAGCTTAATCCCCGCTAACTATCTACATATAATTCAAGGGGGATCCCCGCAAAAATTAAAAAAACAAGAGAGATTCAAGCGGAACTTTATTTTCAAAATGATATCCAAAATCAGAATCAGGATCCACTGAATACACGGCGAGAGGAGCTGAGCATCTGGAAACAGGCTTAGCAAGCAGAAAAACAAAACCTGGTCACTTTTGTGTTGACATAATCCAAAAATAAAAGAGCAGCAAACTAAAACCCGCCAGCTGCGATCTAAAACAACATTCCTTAGTCGCTGGCAGAAGACTGCTTGTTTCAGGCGCAGACACTTTTTTTTTCACAGTTCGCTGCATAGTGATGTTTTTTTTTTCAATTGTTCCTTGTGGTTACTGCATTTTGATCATGTAGTGCGGCATGGAAGTTGCTGGTATTTATGTATTGCCATTTTAGGAAAAGATATATATATATCAACCTGATCTCAAATTTTCACTATAGAAGATAGCAGCCATTTTGTTTGCACACAACTCCTTCCTTCCTTCCTTTCAATTAGACCCGCACACGGAAGGATGTCCATACCAGCTCCTCCATTTAAGGTCAGAACCAACGTCTCATGGCCTGGAGAAGAAGAAGGCGATTTGGGATTCCTTGAAAATGAGATCATCGAAGTCTACTCGATTGTCGACCTGAGCTGGTGGAGCGGTAAGCTCAGAAGAAACAATGCCGAAGGTATTTTTCCCAAAGATTATGTTGAAATAATCCAAACGAACTTATCCAGTTCCGTCTCATCAACGCCAATGGGCAGTAAGAACACTACACCTAAGCCTCTGCCAAAAAAGGACGAGGAGAAGAGACGTGAACGGGAAACCGATTTATTTAAGCACCTTCAGCAACAGCACAACTATCATATAAAAAAGAATTCATATAGATCTTCGATTCCAGCCAAGGTCCTGGTGAATACGTCGCCGAAACACACCCATTCGTACCCTGATGTTCCCATGGCTGCTTCCAAAATGCAGCCGCTTTACAACAACCACACGGTCGAGAGCCTTCCTGAAGAACAGCATCACCATGGATACTTGGACGAATACCAGGAAATTGCTGCGAAACGGGCCCAACTTGAGATGGAACTAGAACAATTGAAGCACTTAGAGAAGAAGAAGCGCTCCCCACAAAAGAGTCCTATGGCATACGATCCTTCGATCGACTCTGAAGACTTGTATTCTTCCAAGTACCATCATTCCCGTGAAGATTTGGGTAAGAAATTATCGCGTTACGTCACCGACGAAGATTCCGACGATATTCCTCCACCACCTCCTCCAAAACACACCAGCAGTACAGCTAAGAAGTATCATTACAGCTACGAAGATGAATTTCAGCTCTCACAAATGCGGCAGGAAGAATTAAAGAATTCAATCAAATCTCTTCAGAGTGATGTACTCAACTTATCTGAACTCAGTGCCACGAGTGCTGGGTCATTCATGCGTCACAAGTACGAAAAAGAGATGCAGCAACAACAAGAAGTCCGGATGAGCCAACTTTCTCTTGATGATGATCACCTGAAGGATACAATGAGTGCCATTTTCCAGGAAAGGAAATCGAAACACCCCAACATTTTCAAGAAAATCTTAAACAAACGTGGTGAAGATCTTCACGCAATTGAAAAGAAGTTGCAGAAACTGGAAGAAATAGACTGGGCCACTCTCAAGAAAGACTTGAACCGGATGAACTCGTTGACTTCACAGGAAAAACAGTCAAGAACCCGTCGTGTGGTTCGTGAAGAAGGCTCGTTGATTGTCAAACCATTGGACTTCATCTCGGAAATTAACACCAATGAAATTGTCGGCGACGAAACAATTGATATTGATGTCACGATCCCATCGAAGAAGATAGATACATTTATCGAGCATTACAGCACCACAAGCGACCTCAATGAGTTGATTTCCGATATTTCTGTGAAGTTCCACTCATCCAAGTTTGCCCAAATCAGATGTATCTTGCTTCATTTATGCAAGTTCCGGATCATTAAAGAACCCAACAAGATTCTGACTGCAAAGCCACGTCTTAACGAAATGTTGCACAAGGGAGAAGCCTCGATCTACCAGCTCAACTACCTTTTTAAGAAGATCTTGGATGCTCTCCGGATTCCGTCTGAGATTGTGCTTGGATTCTGGAAGAAGCCCAACGAGTTTTACCATAATGACCAGTATGTGGCGAACCACTGCTGGCTCTCCATCTTGGTTGACAAACACTTTTTCATCATGGACACTTACTGCTTTGTCAACGGATCGGTGTGCAACATTAAAGACAATCCACGCGGCTTCAACGAATACTATTTTATGACTCCGCCGCTTCAGATTGTTTCTACTCATATTCCAACTGTGATCGATCTCCAGCACGTCATCCCGCCTGTGGACCAAAATATAGCATTCTACCTCCCACGGGCTTATTCTGGTTTCTACAAGAACCAGTTAGGGTTCAGAAACTTTAACAACGCCTTGACACGCTTGAAAGATTTAGAGTTCTTTGAGTTGGAGTTGGACATTCCTGTTAATGTGGAACTCTTCACCTTGGTCAAGACCTCCAAGATTACAACCAACGAGTTGAGCATGTGTCAGGTGAAATGGGTTAACAACCATCGTGTAGCTAAGATCAAGGCTATCCTTCCTGACCATGAGTCAATTGGAGTTCTCCAGATCTTTGCGGGACCAAAGGGAACTCAGAAACACTTTGATAACATTCACGAGCTTGCCATAGTCATTCCCTTGTACCATGTTGGTGAACACAAGGCGTGCAAGTTTGTTCCACGGTTCCCCACAGTGCAGAGCCAGAACCACGACTTGTACATTAAACTCCCACAAACCAGCAAGATCATCGTCAAGAGCTCATACAACTTTGAGATCGAGCAGTATCCGTCACAAGGCCTTAATAGCGGTCTGGGTTTCTTGAACCAAGACTTTAAGTTGGTAATTGAGTCTCCATCAGGCAAGTATTTCAAGCTTACCAAGACTGATCCGTCGAAACCGTACGGTACGTATGAGTGTAACATCAAATGCCTGGAAATAGGGTTGTACCGGGGCTTGGTGATCGGCGACAGTGGAAATAGTTGGTACGTATTTGCCCAGTGGGACTGTGTGGCAGGAACCATAACAAATTGAACGAAGCATTTTATAACCAGCACTGGTTTTTAATAATAATACACCATAGAAGTATTCTTGTAGAGATGGCTGCGAAAAGTCATACATAAACCAACAACAAAACGATTTCATAAATGCTTGAATGCCTTTATAAATATCATCAGATTTCTCTCCTCAGACTTTCTATAAATCATCCAACTCCCGTAACTCCTCCAACTTAGCCAAATTTTGATTGAACTTGTGTAATTGAATCGGAATTTAAAAGGTTCTTTTTCTTTTTCAGTATCACCATTAATTCTGATTCTCATAATTTTTTTTTTCAGCTCGTTTTATTCACCTCCACCATCACCATGCCGTCACCTCCCTCCATATCAAAATACTCCAAAGACAAACGGGTTGGTGAAGGTACTTATGCCGTTGTGTATCTCGGCACGCAGCTTTCTACCAAACGGAATATCGCCATCAAAGAGATCAAAACCGGGATGTTCAAGGATGGACTCGATATGTCGGCCATCAGAGAAGTCAAGTACCTCCAGGAATTGCGCCATCCCAACGTCATCGAGCTTGTGGACGTGTTTCTGTCCGCCAATAACCTCAACTTGGTGTTGGAATTCTTGCCCTGTGACTTGGAAGTGTTGATTAAGGATCCACTGGTTGTGTTCAAGTCTTCTGATATCAAGTCGTGGTTGCTTATGACGCTTCGTGGTGTGCACCATTGCCACCGTAACTTCATATTACATCGAGACTTGAAGCCAAACAACTTGTTGCTTGCACCTGACGGCCAACTCAAGATTGCCGATTTTGGGTTGGCTCGTTCGCTAGGAAACCCCAACGAAGATTTGCTGTCGAACGTGGTTACACGGTGGTACCGTTCTCCTGAGCTCTTGTTTGGTGCAAAACATTACACTGGAGCCATTGATATCTGGTCGGTGGGTATCATTTTTGCTGAACTCATGTTGAGAACGCCGTATCTACCGGGAAAAGATGACGTGGATCAACTTGACGTGACTTTCAGAGCGTTGGGTACACCAACAGAACAAGTGTGGCCTAATGTATCCCTGTTACCGTTATACAACGCTTTGAGAGTGTATCCACCGCCATCGAGGCAAGAATTAAGAAACCGCTTCAGCGCAGCTACTGAAAAGGCACTAGACTTGATGATTTCCATGACTCAATTGGATCCAGGCCGGAGATGTGATCTGAGTCAGGCGTTGATGCACGAGTTCTTTACCGAAGCTCCTCGGCCAACAGATCCTATTGATTTACCCAAGAAGAAAGAAAAGGATGAGGATGAAGAAGATTCAAATAAAAAGAGAAAGTTAAATTAACCATTCTACTTATCTAAAAATGACTAATGATACAACCCTGCCACATACTCACCAATGGCCCATGAAGCAGTTAGACCAGGACTCTCGATTCCCACAAGGTTTACAAATCCAGGAAATCCGGGTTCTTCACGAATGTAAAAGTCAGCAAACTGTTTCTTGTTTTCAGACTGGGAAACGATTTTGGGTCTGACTCCCGAGTACGAGGGAGTCAATGCTTTGAGTGTAACAGCAGGAAAGTACCGTTTGATTGCTTCGTATGCAGCCACCAAGTTATCTCCACTCGGCGTATAGTCGATACTTTCGGCATCTGTGATGTCGAGCCACTCGAGATCAGGCCCAAACTTGAGCTGGCCACCCAAATCAAACGTCAAGTGAATACCCAATGAAGATGCATTGGGATTCGGACACGGATAGATTAGCTTATCGATATTTACAGCACTAATAGACGAATCGATGCTAAAGTATGTTCCCTTGGCAAAGTAGCTGATGAAGTGACGTTCAGATGGCAAGAGCATGTTTGAGATCCGTTGGGCATGGAGACCTGCCGCATTCACCACGTTATCTGCCGTCAATGTAAACTCATTTTGTTCAAGCGTATCTGTTAAACTTACGGTATATTTCGGTGTATTTCTATCGTATTCGAGTCCAATTACTTTGGTATTAAAGCCAATGGTCCCGCCATTGTTTTCAAACTTGCCTTGGAAGTAGAAACCAAGATCGTGGGCCGAAATTATGCCTGTAGTCGGGCTTTCTAATACCCCAGAATTCGCTCTGATACTTGGAATGCGTTGTCTAACAGCATCTAGCGAGACAAAATTCACAGGGACTTCCACTTCGCGAGCGTTTTGTGCCAATTTCTCAAGGTATTCTGCTTCGGAATCGTTTTGGGCCACGATCCATTTGCCACACCGGCGCATTTCGACCGGGAGTTGGCCTCTGGCGTTGGCCTCGTAGAGTTTTTTTTTACCGGCAATGCAAAGCTGGGCTTTAAGTGAATCTTTGGGATAGTAAATGCCGGCATGAATGACTTCGGAGTTGCGTGAAGTGGTTTCAGTACCGACATTTCCGTGTTGTTCAAGCAAGAGGACGGTGTTTTCTGGCCGGGCCTGAAGTTCGGCAGCAATTGATGTGCCCACGACGCCTCCACCAATAACGATATGTGAAAACTCGGAACGGATAACTCTGGAGCTATGTAATTGGCGAATAAAAGGTCTTAATGACATGTATGGAGGGGCGTGGGGGTGGTTTAATCCTTATATGAGAGGATATATTATAGAAACTGCACAGAGCACAAGGCACAAGGCACACAAAATGCTCGATACAGAACACACTACCAAATTAAATTATAAAAAAAGAAAAAAAAACAAAAAAAAGTTATATAAAGATATATTGCCAAAAAAAAATGAGGATGGAGCCGTTCGCACTAATACTACGCCGTTTGGTGTGGGCATGCGCATGCATGAGGAACCTTCGTTCGCCACCTTAGTTCTGTCCGGAAAACCATGTCGTGGTGCGCGCAACCATTTTGTAGGCCCAGATGGGGGACCCGAAAAACGAAAAAAAAAAATAATAAAACAGGAAAACATGTTGTTTAGTCGCAGTGCAGCACGATTCAGTGGGGTTTAGTTAGACGAGAGCTTCTTTTTTTAGTGTACATTGGAAGCTTTACGATAGAGAAATGAAACCCACATATTATACGATACCAAAAAAGAAAATTTCTCCGTTGACGGGAGAACACGCCTGTACTTTATTTTTCCGCTATTTCAACCTTTAGCTGGTACGATTATACATATTTCACACTTACAGAATCGTCTACCTTTCGCTGATAAGCCGTCTTGGCATACGGGTTCGATTTTCTTTTTTTTTTTTTTGTTTTTAGTTGTTCTCCTGTTGGTTGGTTGTAGGTGATGTCTCATATTTTGTTTTTTTTTTGTTAGAGTGCAACTGATTTATTTTTGCAAGTCGTTCAGATTTGTAATTTGTAAGTCTGAGACCCTTATTATCGGGAATTTAAACAAAAGCCAGCAAGCCTCAAATTGGTAAATTTTTTTTTTCTCTGTTCCACTCACTCTATAATCTAAATTCCTTAAAAAAAAACCAACTAACTTTCATATTCACATCACCCTAAAAGAGCGATTACATCTGCAATGAGATCTATAAAGTCGGTTGTTGTAGGTGATGGTGGTGTTGGAAAGACCTGTTTATTGATTTCCTACACAACAAATACCTTTCCAAATGACTATATCCCTACTGTGTTTGATAATTACCTGGCCTCTGTCATGATTGATGGTGAGCCCATCAAGCTCGGTCTCTGGGATACCGCTGGACAGTCCGAGTACGATCGTTTGAGACCACTTTCATATCCCCAAACCGAGATTTTTTTGTGCTGTTTCTCCGTTATCAGCCCAGACTCCTTCCACAACGTGAAGTCTAAGTGGATACCCGAAATCTTGCACCACTTGTCCAAGGACATCCTCATTCTTTTGATTGGTACAAAGACTGATATGAGAGACGACCCTCATGTCTCGGACGAGTTAGCAGAAAAAAACCTCAAACCCATCACTTTTGAACAAGGTACTAAGTTGGCGAAAGAGTTGGGTGCCGTCAAATACTTGGAATGTTCCGCCGCAACACAGCAAGGTGTCAAGGAAATCTTTGACTTTGCCATTAGAACTGTGTTGGATCCTCCTAACTTGAAGTCTGACGCAGATTACATCACCGAAACCATCCCAGCCACCAGCTCTGGTACTGCTGGTGGCCCCAAGTTGGTCCAGAGAAAGAGAAAGATCAAGAAGGCAAAGAGATGTGTAATCTTGTGATTGCATTCCCTTACTACTACCCATTTTTAATGAGCCTGTCTTCTTACTTTGTCCCTCCTAGAGCTAATTTGTTCATCTCCTTTTTCAAAATGTCTTTTTTTGATTACAACTGTCCTACAAAGCCATTAATTCACCATAATAACTACCATTATACACCTTAACTTTCCACTCATGGGTTAGAACGTGTGCGCTATATCCACTGCGTGGATTCATAGAAACTTCCTGCTCTTTATTTCAGCATGGTAATGTATTATCTTATATAGTAATTGAAACAAAAATACAATCAAAATAATCCTTTTTATTTCATCAATGCTGCTCTTGAAGGATGCACACCAGCAGGCACGGCTTTTTTAGCTTTTTCATCCTTACCCTTCTTGATTTTTTCCTTTCTTTCTTCCAATAATGTTTCATTCTTTTGTTTTAACTTTTGGAGTCTATTCTCAGAATTTCCTCCTCCACCAACCGTCAATTCAACGTTGATTTTCCGACTTTTTAACGTCAGATGATGCATCTTGAGAGCCAATTCCATCTTACTTTGGATCTCTTTGGTATCGTTATCAAATTCCAAAAATGCTATACCCTTATCGGTTCTAATTCTGACTCTGTCGGGCTTACAATTTTTGAAATGGGCCAATAATTCGGCTTCTGTTATGTCATATGGCAAATTGCCAATAAAGAGAATAAATCTTGGACCTTTACCTCCATTCACACCTTTCCCTTTCTTTCCTCTTCTTGTCTTCCGTTTCTTTTTAGGCTCTTCACTAGAACCTTCTTCGGCACTTCGTTTTTTAGAATCCGCTCTTTCTTTTTCCTTTTCTTGTTCTTGTTCTTCTTCCTTCTGTTTTTTCTCTACTTTTTTGGCTTTTTCTTCCTCTCTTTCTTCCTTAGTCTTATTCTGCTTGAATTCTAACGCCTTACGTTGTTTCTTGGTTAATTTCTCCTCCATCCCAATACGTTATTAGTAGTCGTGGACTCGACTCAAAAAACCTAATTGTATTTTGGTATCTTTTTAAAAACTGGAGATGAGCTCACGTGCCACATTATTTTCCTGATTCCGTAAAAAGTTTCACAGACCTTTCATTTCATAGTTGTGGAGCCACTAACCAGAATACACAAACAATTAAGAATCTTTAAACAGGAATCCTACCATTTAATCCCAATGGCTCAACCATCAAATCCCATACCACATCTGGAAAGTCGGTCTCGGTCCAGACTGCCTGAACGCCACACGAAATCGGTACTGAACCTGCCTTTAAAGGCGTATCGCGACCGATCACCAGGTAGATCGGGAGACAAACTCCACAAATCCCTGCTCTACAACAAGGAAAATGTCTCTCAGCAAGATTTACCACTTGTAAACACTTCCTACAGAAATATGATCAAACAACCCGAGTTCCAGGAGGAACAGGATGCACGTGGTCGCGCCCGTGATCGGGAAAGCGACGGCGAAACCACCGAGGTTGAATCTGATACCAACGAAATGATCAGTCTAATGGGATTTGGTGGATTTGGCTCAACCAAGGGTAAGCATGTAAAGGGTACGAAGGGTGGAACAGTTAAGCAAACCAAAACTACAGAATACAGACAGTACATGAATCGGAACAAGGGATTTAATCGGCCATTATCGCCAAATAACAACAGATGAGATGCCGTACTAGATTTACTTTTATTACTATTGTGCTAAACTTTTTGCGTGCTCCTTCAACAATTCTTCGTGCTTGGCTCTCAACTCGGTATAGGCATTTGAAACCATATCCAACTTCTCCTGCAATTCTGTCACTTTGCTGTTTACAAGACCAGAATTAAAACTACTGGAACCAATTACCTTAACTGAGGTGTTAATGGTGTCCAAGTTCTTGAAACTGAGCTCTTGCTCGGACTTGCGTTTGAGCCAGCCCTCGAAATCCTCCTCTTCTTCTTCCTGCAAGTTTTCTGCCGGTATTTCGAGGTATAATTGATGCGAAATGGTGTTGGAGTCAGCCAAGATTCTCTTGAGAGGCGGAATAAGTCTGTGCTTCTTTTCGTTCTTGATTCTCGCAGCGTCAGAAACATTTACGCTTTCATAGGGGCAAGAATTGACGGCAATAAACGAAATTGAAGCGTTGCACGGAGCGAAAGTCTTGAGAACTTGTCTGGTTGTGATGTCAGACACAAAAACTCTTCCAAGCGAATCCCCAGAAACAATACTTGAGCCGTCAAGAGATACTCTAAGCTGAGTCACAGCAGCTTCCTGGTTCTGTTGATGATGGACGAATGTGCTCTTTAATTCGGGATCATTTTCCACAGTGATAATTTTCTTGTTACCACCAACACCTTCTAATACTGATGTGTTGGCGTTGATGCGGTAGAGAGGAATTGTTCTGATTTCCCCGGTGCTTAAACCAGCATAGACAGCCCGGTTAGCTGGATCGATGGCAACGCTTTCTATAGGAGAAGACATTATAAATGTGGACAATAATGTCTTAGTGGTAACATCGTAGATCCGTAATGTAGCATCACCAGAGGTAGTGTAGAGCTTCAAGTCATTTACGGTACCGGTTTGGGAGAGCAAGACCTGCGACACTGGTAAAGTATTATCAGTAATGGCGAAATATGGTTTGATATTCTTATCCTCAGCCAGCAATGTGATCAAGTCCAATGTTCTCCAGACCATGGTCCGGGCATCTTCACCTCCTGTGGCCAAAAATGTACCACAGCTCGAGAATTCAATCGATGAAACTTGTTGATAATGGCTTTCCTTGACACAAACAAGGTTTCCTGAAGATAATTCCCAGATATAGAACCTTCCTGATTTGGATCCACCGGCAAGTAACCACGGCACTCTGAAGCTCGGCACACCGTGCGTTGTTTGTGATGGGGCTTGTGGATGGTGGCACAAGGCCAAACAAGTTAATGGTTCTGGAATTGGAATGGTCTGATCCGGGCTCTCTTTACCCCATGAGTAAACTTTTAAGAGAGCTTTGCTTGAACTGGCAGTAATCAAACGTTCACCACGACCAACGCCAGTGAGAACGGCCCCGTTACGAGGACAATCAGCTTGCCTAAAACTGGCGTGTTGTTGTGAGGTGTGCATTGAGATGGAAAAAGCCATCGATTCCTGTGAGTGTTTATCGGCTGGGTTACCCTGGCCTATGTAGAATACAGCTTCTTCCATTTAGGAGTTATCTATCTATGGAGTTTTAAAGTTTGGAGTTGAAAAACTTGATGAGATGGATCTTCTGGGTACATGCAGGAATTTTCTCGCTCCAAATTATAATCCTATAATTTGTTAAAAAGAGACTGCGAAAATTGGCGGGTGAAACAACCCGACTTTTGTATGGAATTTTCAAGAGTAACCGATTAAAGTAGACTAGTAAGCATCATCAATAATAACAACAACGACAACAATAATAATTAATTAATTTTTCCTAATAAAAATATCCGATTTCTATGGTGGTTTTTATTCTTAAATCGTTTTCCGTGTTCTCTGCCTTAATTTCTGGGTAGTAATTTAGCTTTTCTGGCCGCGATGATTTAACCGGCAGCGCGACTTATTCTTCTTGTTTCCGAAAATTACGCGTACCGCCACTGACAATGCCAGTAGATTTCCTCACCAAAGTGCTCTTTGATGGCACAGATAGCATTCCTGGATGGGAGTATCTCAAGATCTGGACGCCTGTAGTGGCTACATTTGGCGGGATCAAGTATTACTTTGGTGGCACTACCAATACGTGGGAGAGAGACTTGCATGGTAAGGTGTTCATTGTCACCGGCGGAACTTCAGGCATGGGACAACAGTTGGTTTATGAAATGGCAATGAAAGGAGCCCAAATTGTGTTGTTAGTACGGTCAACGGAAGACGCATGGGTGGTTGACTTTGTTGAAGACATGAGAGAACGAACCAATAACTTTATGATTTATGCCGAAGAATGTGACCTTGCTTCGTTGCATTCGATCAGATTGTTTGCCACCAAATGGTTGGATAACCAGCCTCCACGTCGATTAGATGGTGTGTTGTGCTGTGCTGCCGAGTCGATTCCTCGCGGCAAAGAAAAACAAGTGACCAATGAAGGCATAGAAAGACAGCTTGGTGTTAACTACTTTGGCCATTTCCATCTTCTTACATTGCTTGGACCCTCGTTGCGGGTTCAACCTCCAGACCGTGATGTTCGGGTGGTGTTTGCTACCTGCTCAACGCAAGCACTTGCCGAAATCGATGCCGACGACTTGTTATGGGATACAAGGCGATATCCTTCGTCGCAGCCTTGGAAGGTTTATGGGACATCCAAGTTATTACTTGGACTATTTGCCCGTGAGTATCAGAAGCAACTTATGGCATACGAAAGAAAGGATAAGGCCCCATGTAATGTGAGAATCAACCTCGTGAATCCTGGTTTAATGCGTACTCCGCTGACCAGACGTTTCATCTCGATGGGAACTATTTGGGGTCTTTTATTATACTTGTTGTTGTGGCCTGTATGGTTCTTATTCTTTAAGAGTGCTCATCAAGGTATGCAATCGATTTTGTTTGCATTGAATGCACCAATTTTCCTTAAATTGAATGGAGGAAATCTTATTCAAGAGTGTAAGATAGTTACGAAAGTAAGGAATGAGATTGACGATGATGAATTGCAAAAAAAAGTATTTGCCAACACTGAAAAGATCATTGAGAGATTGGAGAAGGAAGCAGCCATTGAGCGGAAGAGACAAGAGAAAGAGGCCGAACGGAATGTGCCCTTAGCCGATAAAATAAGAAAGAAACAGGCAGAAGCTGCTCGCAAGGCCGATATCTATGCCAAACCAGAAACTCCCGAAGAACTTGAAGCCAAATTAGCTAAGTTGCGGAGTCTGATTGGAATGGGAAGCCATTCCGGCGGAGAAATGCCATTATTTCCCGAGCCTGGAGCTACCACAAGTGGCAGTCTAATAGGAAGTAAGATTGGCAGTAAGAGAAAGGGAAGAAAAGGCTTAAAGAATTAAGAAAATCATATATATTAAATAAAGATTACAAAGAATAAAAACACCAACAGAGAATATTTTCGAGGCTTCCCCGGCTTCCATTACATTTTGTAATCCAATTCCCGATTCCCTCTAGAAAAAGTGTCAGGGAATTTGGGTATTGCTTTTTTTTTTGCACTTCGAGGTCTCCTATTTTGTTTTGCGGTACCGGCGCGCATCTCCAGCCGCCGATAATTGCCGTGCAGTGGGCGGGTTCTGTGGAGTCACACAAAAATCCATATCATTCGTAGCACATACACTTTGATTTCGTTTAGTTGCCATTTGTACTTGTCAGGAACCAACTAGTTTTTTTTGTTTTATTTCTAACTTTCTTGCTTTTCCTTGTATAAAAATTGCATCTTAGTTTCTGGTTGTCGGAAGTGGTGACTAATTCCGTTTATTCCTAACCATCACGTGCGCCTTTATCTCCAATATTTCCATCCAATCTACCGTTGTCTTATCGAGCGGTAAGTGATTGGACGTTTCTGTTACGTTTGCATTTACTATTCACAATACACAAACAATACTAGCCGTCATAAAGCCATCATGTCTACGTCTGCTCAAACGGGTAAGCAGCCCGTTTCGTCGTTGACACGTCTTCTTAACGAGTCCAACTCGAACGTCTCGAGCGCAACCATCTCCAAGGTCGGCAGCCAAGTATCGTTAAATGGCACCGCCTCCAACGGCACCATTACGCCTTCCAACAACTCCAAATCTGACCCCAACATCGACAACATTGACAAACTCCTTGAAAATCCAAAATACTTCAACAAACTCTCGATCGACATCGACCCGCAAACCGCCGTGGAAATTATCAACGGCTTCGATACGTCGCCAGGATCCGCAGTCCCACCCGTGTTCTCACCTACATCGCCCAAATCCACTCTCAGACCGTACTCAAACTCGGTTTCCAGTAGCAACCAGGCGTTCCAGAACTCTGCTTTCAGACCCGTGTCTCTCAGCACCGCAAGTCCTCGCGTTATCCGCAATAACTCGGTTTCTCACTCGTCCCAGTTCATCAACGGTGAAAGCTTGTCCTCCTCCATTCCTTACGGTGCTCCAGGCGGCACCAGGGGACTGGTTTCCACCAACTCCGCCTCCAGCAACAACAATCCCATCAACAACTTCAACCTCAACAGCTTCGAACCATCCACACCCAACTCTCATATCCCCAACCTTCCCAATGGTCAGCCTATCTCCTCGATCCATATACAGTCGCCTCAGGTAAGCTCGTCGGCCATTGAGCCCCGTTTTGTTATCTCGAAACAACGGGTAGCCCAAGCTCAGGCCGCCCAAGCCGCTTCCTTAGGCACCTCAGCCCAGAGAAACGGATCTCAGTCGGGATTGTCGTACTTCTTTTCCTCAAAATCAAAGTCTACCGCCAGAAAGGACTCTTCTACCGATTTGGGTTCGTTCTATAATAATTCGTACCACGAACAAGTGATTGCGTCGTCTCCGTCGTCGATTTCTTCGCTGGAATCGGCAGTCCAGTTCACCACTCAGACTAGACACAACTCTATGGTCAACCTTAAGCGGTTCTTCAAAAAGAGCAACGGTCCACAGGCATCTTCATCGACGGTCTCCAACCTTTCGAGCTCGTTTAGAGGTAATGGGGTGTCTAGAACAAACAGTATATCTTCTTCAAAGTCTTCTAACAGTGTTGGTGGCATGAATATACCCAACAGCGGATCTGCACCTGTTTCGACGTTCCAGTCAAGTTCTTATACATTGACTGAGTCAACTTCCAACCATTCATATTCGCAGTCGCCTCAGGCTGCAACTTCCATCTCTAGATCAACAACATTACAGAACAAAATTAGCTACCAGGAGAGAAGAGGTTCTGTTCTGCCTCTTATCAACAACCCTCAGCAGCAATTACCATTTTCCAAGAGATACTCGAAGTTCGGTGAATCTCTTGGTGCCGGTGCCGGTGGTGCGGTAAAATTGGTGACACGCTTGACCGACAAAAATGTGTTTGCCGTGAAGGAGTTCCGGGCCAAGTACCAGAACGAAACCAAGAGGGACTACGCCAAGAAGATCACCGGTGAATATTGTATTGGATCGACATTAAAGCATCCAAATATCATTGAGACCGTGGAGATCTGTTACGAAAATGAGCGCATTTTGCAGGTGATGGAATACTGTGACTTTGACTTGTTTGCGATTGTCATGTCCAACAAGATGTCGCGTGACGAAATCAACTGTTGCTTCAAGCAGATCTTGAACGGGATTCACTACTTGCATTCGATGGGTTTGTCTCATCGTGACTTGAAGTTGGACAACTGTGTCATTGACAAGAGGGGCATTGTAAAGGTTATTGATTTTGGGTCGGCTGTGGTCTTCTCGTACCCATTCACCAAGACGTTGATTGAAGCCCAGGGAATCGTGGGTTCTGATCCTTACTTGGCCCCAGAAGTGTGTGTGTTTAACAAGTACGATCCTAGACCAGTTGATGTTTGGTCTGCTGCCATCATCTACTGCTGCATGATGTTGAAGAAATTCCCATGGAAGGTTCCTAAATTGACCGATAATTCGTTCAAATTGTTTGCCAGTCGTGGAGAGTTTGTTCCTATTGCTGAGATGCTCAAGAGAACGCCTCATGATATCCAGAACCCAATGGGCGAGTTGGACAACATCGACGAAGGTCAGCAGCTCAACACCGAATCTGCTCCAAGCTCTGATCCCGATGGAAATGCGCATACCTCAACTGAAACAGGGGCTGGTAGATTGTTATTGGCATTGCCAGAAGACTGTCGTCCGTTGATTGGACGTATGGTGGAATTGGCACCTGCTTGTCGTATAACTATCGAAGAGTGTTTCCAGGACGACTGGATCAATTCTATTGCCATGTGTACCGTTGAGGATCAGATCGGCGCCGATGGTTCTGTATCTTACGAAGTTGTCAAAGCCCACAACCACGAACACACACAAGTGGACCAGTCCAAGGCTCACATTGCTGCGTTTGACAAAACCAAAAAGAAGTAAGCGGAGGCGTGGAGGGGGAGGTAATTGTATATACCAAAAGTTAACATTACAATAAAAATTTATGCTTTCGTATTATTCGTTGTAGCTTCTCTATTTACAGTTTATGGCACCACTTCAATACCCACAATTTCCGCTGTCGACAAAACAGCCCCACAGATCGCCTTCATGTCGACATTCTTGTGTCTGTCATCGGTCTTCTTGATCTTGGCGATTTCGTAGATGTGTTTCAACGAGATCTTGCCTACCTTCTCGGAACTTGGCTTACCCGAACCTTTTTCAACCTGAGCAGCTTGCATAAGCAACCATGACGTAGGAGGCGATTTCATTTCGAATGTGAATGTTCTATCGGGCTTCACCGTCAAAAGACATGGAACGGGGGTCCCGGGCTGGTAGTGTGCGGTACGGGCATTGAATTCCTTACAGAAATCTATGGCTTTCACACCCTTGGAACCCAAAGCGGGACCAACTGGTGGGGCTGGTGCTGCCTTTCCAGCGCCAACCACCAACTTAATCAAGTGGGTTTTGGTAGACATGTGTTGGTTGAACCAAAAACTAACTGAAAAATTTTGGTGATAATTTGAATGGTGTGTGCAGGCAAAATTTGATTCTCAAAACTTATCGCCCTCAAAAATAGCAACGGAATTGAAAAGTTTGTAGTGAGCATTAGCGACAAAAGTCTGCAATTGTTTGAAAAATTTAGAAAATTTAGCGACAAAATTACCTTGATTCTCGGTAAGTTTACGGCGTCTTTTTTCTTTGATTCGCGTTATTTGAGATGAGCGAAAATTCCATAGATTACCTTCAACTAATCCAATGAAAAGCTTACCGCTTACCGCCCGAGCAAAGACTACTGCGCTCAAAGCACCGAAAGAAGTATTCTCATACTCTCGTGATGTCGATGGTGAATGGAATTACGACGAAAACAAAGTCGAAGACTCAATATCGTACTACTATCTCCCCGATGCCACGGTAAAGTCTGGAATCGATCTCGGTGCTGGCTACGCCAAGTTCAAGCGGATACCAGAAGAACAGAACTTGGGAGACTTTTCGAGTCTCTTGATTGCTCTTATGAAAAAAGAGCAGAAAGAAGGAGCGAAACTCGGCGTCGATATTATAACATTCCGTGGTCTCATGACTAAATTGCTTGTTTTGCCATATAACTTAACTGAATCGCTTGATTTCAACATTGTGCTGTTTGACGGACAGCTCTTTATTGAGAGTGACGATACAATTGAACTCAAACGTCGTACAGAGCAAGATGAACGTCAGAAGAGAGACTTGACACCAGACAAATATGACTACACCAAGCGGTGCGAGTATTCCGGGTACAAATTCGAGACCGTGGCACTGTTACCAAAGCCGTGGGCGGACTGTTCACGGCTGCTTATTGAAAAGAGAAATAAGAAGATCGTCAACAACTACGAGCAGTATATTTCAGTAATCAAGACGGGAATCGGCAACACCAAGATGTTGTTGGCCGGTGAGGTCGACGCTGTGTGGGACTATAAGCCGGAAAAGGGCGATGTCTTGAGTCATTACGTCGAATTGAAGACCACACGGGTGGTGGAAACCAAGGGACATGCCGTGACGTTTGAAAAGAAGTTGTTCAAGACGTGGGCACAGTGTTTCTTGATGGGAATTAAGAAAATTGTGTATGGGTTTCGCGACGATCACCTTATATTACAGGCTGCTGAGGTGTTTGAGACTGAGGAAGTTCCTCTTATGCTCAAGAACGGAGCCATTGCCAATTCGGGTCAGCAACAAACCAAGTTGAACTGTACTGCTGCATTGAAGTGGTATGGGGCTGTGATCGACTGGATTGTGGCCGAGGTGCCTCGCGATTCCGAACAAGTTTTCCGGTTGAGCTACGATCCGGGATCCAGAACATTTTCTTTACGGGAATTGGTTGAAGAAAGCAAGGGTATCAGTGAAAGTATGATACCGAAAGAATTTCGAGACTGGAGAGCGTCGGTATAATATTTTGCAACCGTTGCCGAGGATGCGTAGCGTTAATTAATACCACAAAAAAAAGAAAAAAAAACTGTGGTGGGCAGGTGGGACGGGCGGCCTGGATGGGATTTGTAAAACTTTGCACCAGAAAGAAAACGTTCGTTACTCCTAAATTCTGGTTAGTGTTGGTAAGATATAATTATTCTGTACTGTACTTAAATTGCACGTTTTCTAATTAGGAGGAGAGAATCAGATTACCTGCCCTGTTGGTAGTCAGGGTTCTAACTGTTGCTGCAGGATAGCAAGTGTGACGTTCTACGTTCGCAGCTATCGGGCAGAAAATTACACAAAACCAACCCATCTTTTCCTAATCCGGCAGTTACAGCGGAGAAAGTATTCACATGCCTCTTCCATTAGGCCAGAGTCCCCATATTAATAATGCGAACGGGCCAGACATCGCGCATAGATATGTCAGCAGACCCGTGTCTAGTATCAATTCGATTAGCGTACAGTGTGCTAATCACTAACGGCATGACCATATCATTGCCACAAATAAGCCACGTTGGCTGGTACATTATAAACCAAGCTATGTAGCTTGCTATATGTTTAGTAAGAAGCGCGCATTCCAGACCCCACTTATCGGAGTCGCGGCCACACCGAGGTTAGTTATCATTGTCTCACCCAATCGCAGGCCACGCATAACTAAGAAGTATCCTTCTCCCCGCCCCCCAGATATAAATATAGTCACTCCTGCCCCTCTCCTATGCCTCTTCTTTCATTACAACCAAGTTAACAACTGTAACTTATATTTACACTTACACAATGGCACCACTCTATACAAACTCCAACGGTCAGCCAATCCCTGAACCATTTGCTACCCAGAGAATTGGCCAGCATGGCCCTCTTTTGATGCAAGACTTCAACCTCATTGACTCCATTGCACACTTTGACAGAGAAAGAATCCCAGAAAGAGTCGTCCACGCTAAGGGTTCTGGTGCCTACGGTGTCTTTGAAGTCACTGACGACATCACCGACATCTGTGGTGCTGCTTTCTTGGACACTATTGGTAAGAAGACCAAGATTTTTACCAGATTCTCCACCGTCGGTGGTGAACAGGGTTCTGCTGACACCGCTAGAGATCCAAGAGGTTTCTCCACCAAGTTTTACACCGAAGAAGGTAACTTGGACTTGGTTTACAACAACACCCCAGTCTTTTTCATTAGAGACCCATCCAAGTTCCCCCACTTTATCCACACCCAAAAGAGAAACCCAGAAACCCACTTGAAGGACCCAAATGCCTTTTGGGACTACTTGACCTCTAACCATGAATCTATCCACCAAGTTGTGATTTTGTTCACTGACCGTGGTACTCCATCCTCTTACAGAGAAATGAATGGTTACTCTGGCCACACTTACAAGTGGTCTAACAAGAAGGGTGAATGGCACTACGTTCAGGTTCACTTTATCTCTGACCAAGGTATTAAGAACCTTACCAATGAGGAAGCTGGTGAATTGGCTGGTTCCAACCCTGACCACGCTCAAGAAGACTTGTTCAAGAACATTGCTGCCGGCAACTTTCCATCTTGGACTTGTTACATCCAAACCATGACTCAAGAGCAAGCCAAGAAGGCACCATTCTCTGTCTTTGACTTGACTAAGGTTTGGCCACACTCTGACTACCCATTGAGAAGATTCGGTAAGTTCCAATTGAATGAAAACCCAAAGAACTACTTTGCTGAAGTTGAACAAGCTGCCTTTGCTCCAGCCCATACTGTTCCATACATGGAACCATCTGCTGACCCAGTCTTGCAATCGAGATTGTTCTCTTACGCTGACACCCACAGACACAGATTGGGAACAAACTATACCCAAATTCCAGTCAACTGTCCAGTTACTGGTGCTGTTTTCAACCCACACATGAGAGATGGTGCTATGAATGTTAACGGTAACTTAGGTAACTCTCCAAACTACTTGGCCTCTGACAAGCCAGTTGAATTCAGGCAATATAGCTTGCAAGAAGAACAAGAAGTGTGGACCGGTGCTGCTTGCCCATTCCACTGGAAGGCTACCGCTGATGAATATAAGCAAGCCACTGCTTTGTACAATGTCTTGAAGAGGTACCCTAACCAACAAAAGAACTTGGCCCACAACATTGCTGTGCATGCTGCTGGTGCTGACGCTCACATTCAAGACAAAGTCTTTGAATACTTTGCCAACGTTAGTCAAGAATTGGCTGACAACATCAAGAAGGAAGTGTTTACCTTGTCTCCAAGAAAGTAAGTATAAATGGTTATATATGAGGAATTTAAGGAAAATAAATTTTAAAATAAATTAACGCAGTAAAATTGATCAAAAATTAAAAATCTGTAACATGTAACCAGAGGCTAACATCGTAAGTTCCCTAATGTAGAAATCTATTGTGAAATTCTCGTTATTTAATTAAAAGCTAGAGTACATATAAATCACACAAATGGGGAATTTGAGGGGGGTAAGGTTCATAATTTGGTAGTGTTGCACGATGCACAAGAACAAGAAGAGCCACATTTGCATACAGAGCCACAGCAGCTGGTAGAAGAAGATGAAGACGACTTAGTCGTGCTAGAAACGGTAGTACTTGGAGCAGACATCACTTTGTTTAGGTAAAGAAGTGGTGAAGAAAGTAATGAGTCTACCCCGGATAAGGTGCCACTTTTATAGCAGTATTAACAAGTGCGGATCAAGATACCTGTTTAGGGAATTAGATTTGCGCTGATCTCGCTCGCAAAAAAACTGCCCAATTGAGCCTACCACCGATTCCTAGGGTACAACGAGCACATTTCCCCGATTGAAACGGAAATGTCAATGGGAAATGGAGCGGGCGGGGGCGGGAAGAAAGGGCCACGATAGGGAAGAGTTCTACATATAAGCTTTTTCCCCTTTAGGATAAATGATAGCTACTCGCTTCCAAACACCAATATGCATGCACAAGCGCGTGGTCGGGAATCGGCGTTTCGTAGCTCGATTTCAATTGCTTCTTAACGGGCCCCTAAAACAGAACACAAACGCCAAATTAAAAGACAAACAAAAAAAAAGGTTTTGGTGGCGGTGACGCGCGACTGGCACACAACAGTTGGGATGTCATAAAATCTGTCAGAGATAAGTCGTCATCTACAAGAATAAAAGACTTAGCCTCCACTACCGGACACATGGCGTGACTGATTTAGTGTTTTTGACGATCCGCAATGGATCATTGTTTGTTTTTGTGTTGACAATGTGTCAAGTGGCATCTGTGCTGGCTCAGGGGGGGGGGGGGCTGGCTGTAGTCATTAATGTTTACGTTTTTTTGCTCAGGGGCCCCTGTCACTTCCATAAATAACTTCCCGAGTTTAGTATGTCTTACTCGCTACTAAAACCAGCGCCCACCGAATTAAACTATTTTTTTTGTGTTTCACGCGCCTTGACATACTCCTGCCGACTGTAGGTCGCGGTTGTGCAGCCTGTGATCCACCTATTCTTAGAAAATAAAGGCTGGTGATTTTGTACCCTGTCATACTCGAAATGGCTTGATTCGGTACCTGTGGCTAACATAGATTCAATGACAGCTCATATAAATAAACAGGACAATTTCTAAAATAAATAATTTTTCCTTTCTCACTGGTACGAACTATTTGAACCTTAGTCCTCATAATCATAAATTACAATTCATAATGGGTGTTAACGCTATAAACTACGCTGTTACCGATGTCGGTAGTCTCGTTCAAGGTGCTTTCGCCACCGCTACTAGTGCCGTTGGTGGTGCTTTCAGCACTGCCGGAAGCTTTGCTGAAGGTGCTGCTCACACCGCTGGCTCGGCCGTTGACGGTGCTTTCTCTACCGCCACTTCTGCCGTTGAAGGTGCTTTCTCTACCGCCACTTCTGCCGTTGACGGTGCCGCTCACACTGTTGCTTCTGACGAACAAAGTCTCCGTTCTGAGCACCTGACACAAAACCCTTCGCCTTCTGCTGCTTCCGGCTCTGGTTCCATTGTCGTTGCTGCTGCTTCTGCCTCTGGCTCTTCCAGAAGTGGTTCTGCCACAACTTCCAGTTCCGGCTCTAGAAGCTCCGCTTCCTCCTCTTCCACTTCTTCCTCCACCAAGAGCTCCAACGCTGCTCCAGCCAACTTCCAGACTGGTTCCTGGAAGAAGGGTGCTGCCGTTGCTGGTATTATTGGGCTCTCTTTTTTCTTGAACCTTTAAGTGGTTTGAGAGGGTAATGTTGAACTGGTGCCAAATGTACTTTATACAAAATTGCGGTATATAGTAAGTATTTTAATTTTTTGTTATAAAAACCTGGCTATTGTGTACTTTTACTAATATTTCCTACTTGAGTAATTGGGGTTGCAACCTCTGGATTTAGTGTATTCCTGTACCTGGATCTAATATTCTCACGCTCCTCCAACAAAATAAGGCTCATCTCCTCCTTAAGGCATCATGACATTGCAACAACAATCAGAAAGGAAAAACAAACTGGCAATGGCTCTGTTACAAGATAAGCCTGCTCGACTTCAAGTGGATCCAGATACCATTGCTGCTGATGACAAACCCCCGCAAACCGGAACCACGTTCAACATCTGGTTTTTGAAATGGTCAGGCGGAGGTGACAGTTCCTCAAAGCGGAACTTTGTCAAACTGCGGTTCCGTGTCGACATCAAACGTGATTCAGGATACACCAAGGCAAACCCCAACAGTCCTGTTTGCATATTCTTTGCTAAGGGATGCTGTTACTTGGGGAAAAAGTGCCTGTATCGTCACAGCCTACCGAGAGAAACCGATTTCTTTCTTCCTACCCAAGACTGTTTTGGCAGGGACAGAACAGCGGATTATAGAGACGATATGGATGGTGTAGGATCATTTAAGAGTAACAGGACACTTTACGTGGGCGGATTATACATGAACGATAAGATAGAGAACTCCATCACCAAGAATTTCCTGGAGTTTGGCTCGATAGAAAAAGTACGAGTATTGTACGGGAAATCGTGTGCATTTGTAACGTTCAAACTTGAATCAGAGGCCCAGTTTGCCAAAGAAGCCATGCAGAGTCAGTCACTTGGCACCGATGACGTCTTGACCGTGCGTTGGGCCAGTGAAGACCCGAATCCCGCAGCTCAGAGAGAAGAACAACATCGTCGAGAAGAAATTGCCTACAACACCGTAAAGAACTTACTTGATCTGATTCAGAAACCATCAAACAAGAGACAAAAGAAGGTTGTGGTTGAAGAGCCGGAGGATTCACTGACCTCTGTTCCACAACCTAGCGAACCAAAAGCTATTGAACCAGTACCGACTGGAATTTCATTTAACAAATCGTCCCTAGAGACACTTGCCAGAATCAGAAAACAAAGAAAGGAAAAGCCTCTCCCAGTGGTTCGGACAGTAACATCCTTAATTGGGGCCTACTCGAGTGATAGCGAATAATGTATTTTATTCCTTTAAATAACTTACTTGAGTCTTTTGAAGTAACCATTCAGGACACTTCTTGTTCCCTCTGGTTAGGAACTTCTTCAAATCCAAAAACACATCTGCATCTGAATCATCCATAAATGTATAACTAGTACCAGTGTTGCCTGCTCTACCGGTTCTACCCACTCTATGGATGTATTCATCAAACTTCTTAACCATTTGGAAATTTATGACCAATGTGACGTTGGGGACATCGATACCTCTAGCAGCGACGTCCGTAGCAATGAGAATGTTGGTATCATGGTTGCGGAAGCTTGCAATTGCCGTCTCACGTGCCTCTTGGGACTTAGAACCATGGATGACCACGTTTTCATGACCTTGTTTGGTCAATTCGTGTGATAATGCATCACACACTTTCTTGTAATTAGCAAATATTATAATAGAGTAGTAGCCACTGGTGTGCTGTCTTAGCACCTTGAGCGTGCGCAAAAAGCGCTTTTCGTCGAGTTCGTCGATCGTAGTTGGTTGCAGGGTGATAAATTCAAACTGTTGGTCAATATTGTCCACGGCCTCTCCAGCACCACCGATGGATATGTGGCCTGGTTTGATCAAGTAGTTTTTCGTGATCTTTTCGATTGGAGGTGATATTGTTGCTGTAAACATCAAAGTCACCCGCTTCTTCAAGTAAAATATCCTCAGGTCTATCGTGTTGGTTAGTTGTTCGCTTGTAGGTAAATGGTTTATGATTTGGGAAAGCGGCTTTTCGAACCCCATATCAATCATCCGATCAGCTTCGTCCATGATGAAATAGTAACACCGAGAAAGACCAATAATGTTCCTTTCAATAGAATCAACCAATCTACCCGGCGTCGCCACAACAATGTGGACACCATCCTTGATGGAATTGATGGTTTCTTCGTATTGGTGACCACCAATAATATTAACAACATTTAGGTCCAAGTGTTGGCAAAACTTTTCTGCCTCTTTACTTATCTGAAGTGCCAATTCTCTGGTTGGTGCCATTATTAATCCAAGTGGCTTGTTAAAGTTGGAATCCTGTTGATGCTCATACTTCAAATAGTTAGAATCTATGGAAAGAATGTACGCGAGCAAAGGTATTAAAAATGCCAATGTTTTACCCGAACCTGTTTCAGCAATGCCTACAAGGTCTCTTTGATTGAGAGCCAAAGGAATTGCTGCTCTTTGAATTGGTGTAGGTTCGCTGTAACCTAGCTTCTCTGTCAAGACTTCAAGTAAAGCCTTCGGTATACTGGTCTCCTCCCATGCACGTAAAGGATTAATACCGTCGTTCCCCTTCATGGTGATGTTATAATCTTCCTTAAATATACGCCAGTCTCGAGCAGTCATTTCTTCAACTGATTTCAGCGACCAGTGGTTGTCACTAATTCCAATATCCTCTGGTTTTGGTTCCGTGGCTAACAACGGGACGAATCCGGCTGAAGTGTCGTCATCTTCGTTCCAATCAAAGTTAAACTTCTTTGATTTTCCCTTCTTTGACACTTTCGTCGGCTGGCTTTGCTCCTCGTAATCAAGCTGGATCTTTCTTTTGTATTGAGCAGGCTTCTTATTATTGTTCTGTTGTTGCTGGTACTGTTGTTGTTGCTGTTTCAATACCGACAATTGAGCACGCTCCTTTTTGGACAAAAACTTGGGTTTCGTCACTGTCTCATAAGCTGGTGTGTTCTTCTCGATGAATTCCTCCGCTGAAATTGGGCGACGACTCATTGTGATGGATTGGTTTCTGGGATGCGATTCAACAAGTTGCGAAAAACAATCGATAATGAACAATAAAACAATACAATACGAACAAAAATGGAAGTATGACCAACATCAACAACACTCCAAATTTGGGAATGGCCAGCAGAATCTTTATTCTAATCCTAAAACTTATCGTTACGTAAAGATCTTTGTATCTAAATTGGCTGTAGCAGATATTTGTCTTGTTTTTTTCTCTTTTTTGCAAACATACCTAACGGTCGAACAGTAGCGCATATTCAACCAACAAACGTTCCTACGACAGCTACATTACATACATTTGCTTAGTCTTAAATATATTAGATTGAAACCAGTTTCTTCTCGTTTATAAAATTCGTACTGCTCCGTCTCTTTTGTTCTTACTTCTTTCTTCTCTTGTTCTTTGTTGGCTGTTAACAATACTTCACAATCACTACCACACAATCCAAGCATCCGATAACACAGCAAGTGTGCTGGCTGGCACATTAGCTGGTACCGAAATTCAAATGACTTAGAAACACGTTATTTGCTACCAGCCTTTAAAATTTAATATAAATACAGCTAGTTTTGACAGTTTGGTGTTCATCATTCCAACAACCTCAACAAACATATTAATCACTATGAAAGTCTTCCAAATCTTATCTATCACCTCTTTGATGGCAATCTGCCATAGTGCTGCTATCCCAAGTGCTGATATTATTTCAGAATTGGCAAATGACATTGAAGCATTCTTAAATTCGCTTCCAGTCGACCCTTCTATTGTCCAGTTACTTGAGTCAGAAATTTCTTCATTGGAATCCATTGCTCAGAAGTTACCATTGCTCGGTGGTTTAGGTCTTCTTCCTAGTTCAGGCACCGGATCTAACTCTGGTTCTTCTCCAATTCCAGGCCTTCCACTTCCAAACCTCCCACTCCCAAGTCTTCCTATTCCAAATCCTCCTATTCCAAGTCTTCCTATTCCAAACGTACCAGACCTTGACAATCTCAACAGTGGACTTCCTTTAAATCCTTCTGCGATTGCAAGTGAAATTTCTGCTGTTGCAAGTGCCCTTCCCACCGGTGCTTTGAGTGGAACTCCAACTGGTATTCCTTTAAACCCAGTTGGAAGTCTTGACTTGGGATCTCCTCGTGGCTCCTCTAAGGCACCATCGTCAAGTGCCACTCCTACTTCTCAATAATCGTGATTTAATTCTCTTTCTTCTATTTCGGTGAATTGCTGCTACCATAGCACCATTCGAGTAATTTTTTTTGCCAATCGTCAGTGATATAATAATGAAACAACTTTACGGAATATGTAAAATCGCTAAGCACTATATCATTAACGTGAAACAAATAAGTAACAAACATCTGTGTAATAATGTTGAGCATTCTAGTAATGTCCATTTAGTGATAAAAATAATTTGAAAACAAAGAGTTTATCGTCGTAACTCCATAAAATCTATAATTTAAAGTCAGTTCTTTCCCAATAAAAAAGCTCTATAAGTCTTGTCTTAATAAAAAGTAATCCTAAGCGTCACCAAAAGGATTGAAGTTGGGGACTATTTTTCTCCTACCACTCTGGTTATTCCCTGCTGGCAATGCCTGGGGGTTTCCTGTGTTAGGCCATTTAGTTGTTTGATTGGCTGCTCTATTGTTGGCAGCATTAAATCCGTAAAAATATCCTTCAATATCCTTGTTTAAATGCGTAATCAAATTCAACAAGTTAGCCAGATGGAAATAGTTCGGGTTAGCCAAGTTTTCAATCTCATTAATGGAGAAGTTCAAAATTTGATCATTTGACAATTCATATTCGTGTGGAATTTGGTTTGCACTTGACAGCTCCGCTGGTTTTTCTTTTGGTGTCTCCATTTCCTTACTTTTAGTATCCTTTTCGTCCTGGGTGGCATATAACTCTGGTTTCTCATGTGGTAAAACAGCACAAAGCCAAATTCTAGTTTTGTATATCTTGAATAACTCCTTGATCAACCCTCTAAAATCAATTCTCTTGAAATTAGCAAAATAATAGAAGATCAACTTCTTAAAATCAGACTGGTACTCCACATTGATTAAAGTAATACTCTTCTGTAAATTTAACTCTTTGATCTTGTTATAACATGTGATAAAGGCTTTCTTTTCTTCAAGGAACTTTCCGCTGATCTTGTGAACTTCCTTAGGGGTAGCAAACCTCAATACCTGTTTGGTTGGCAAGGTAATAATGAACTCATTATCTTCATTCAGGTGTGCGTTGATAATTGCAGATGCATTCACCAAAGTTGAATGAGTACCGCTAGATTTTCCACCGTGATTTTGGTGGACATCTTGAATTGTCAAGCTTTTCAAGTGTTCAAGCTTCTTTAAGAAGTTAAAAAGTATAGCAAAATTAAGGTTAACCAAGGGTTCAACTATCATGACTAAATCTTTACCCCTGTCACCATCAACAATGACAAGATCCTCACTCTGCAAAAAAATATTCGAATTGTTTGGATATGATAATAAGTCAAACTTACCATTTTTATTTATCACAAGACACAAAAATTTGTGATTAAAAGTTAAATTGTTCAAGTTCTTAATGAACGTGATCAATTTAAGAATCGTAGGATTCGCCAACAATTCTTGTAACAACGCAAGAATATCCTTCGTTGTAGCTGGATTTTGGAAATACTTGGTTGTCTTGGCGTACAAATTCTTCAATTCTGGCGAAGCAACGATGTATTGATCCTTCAAAATAAGCCCGTTTTCCAACTTCATTGCTTGTGTATAAGGATTATTCTGATTAGAGTTCATAGGATGGATCAATGGGACTTGTTTGTTTTGTGGTTGTTGTTGCAGCTGGGGTGGAGTAGCAGTCTGCTGTAGGTGATTTGGTATAAACGGTTGGCTATTCCCCATGGTATTTGGTAGAGATGGGAATGCTTGCAGCTGCTGTTGCTGAAACTGATACGGAATTGAGGTTTGCTGAGACTGGAAATCGGCCAATTGACTTGGTCGTCTTGCCTGGAATTCGTTCAAGTTCGAATTAATACTAAAATTGGCAAAGGAGTCGTTAAATTGATCAAAGTTAAGGTTTTGGTTGTAGTTGTTTAACATTGCAAAAGAAGTCAAGTTTTTGGAAGTGTTAGCTGTAATGTTTGTTGAGTTGTTGTTCGTATTGTTAAAATAATTGTTTGGTTGCGGCGAATTGTTAAAATTGATCAAGTTACTGTTATTTGGTGAAGGACCAAAGTTGGATCTGATGAAGGATTCAGCAGCGTAACTTGGTCTCCTTGAGGATATGGTACCAATACCGCCTTGGAGTTCCAATGGCAAATTAAACGAATCCTTATTTGAGTAAAACTGGTTATTCAAAATGTCATTAATGGGTCGTGAGGTTGGGGACTTGTTCTCTGGTTCTTCGAGGGAAGATAGTTTGTCAAAGAGACGGTCGAATCCGTCACCTGAAGGTGGGTGTTGATTAGGATTCGAGGCTGCATTATGAGGTAACGTGGCCCCATTCGTCGGATCAGTGATTAACGAGTATCGTCTAGCGGGTTGACTGCTGGGTGGAAATGCCTGCTGTGCTTTGTTTTGGCTGAAGTCGAGATCCGACGGCGACAGCAAAAACTCGGGGTAATTGAAACTGCTCATAGCAAGAAAGAAGGGGTCAAAGGAGGGAAGTCTATGATTAGTTGCTGTTTCTTCTTTCAGTGGAGATTAGAGAGTAATAAGTGGCAATTGGATGTTGGAAAAACTGTATGTGGTACTGCCTTCTGCAGAGTAAATTCATACAACGAATGCTGGGGTCACTATTTTGGTTTTCGTCCTGGTGGAATGACTATGCGTAGTTGGAAAGGCCAGAAAATACCCAAATTTCTGTACCTGTATGCAGGGTTTCTTATGGGGTTCGGCTTGTCCTCTGATAATAAGTTTTTCTAGTGGGGAAACCTACATGACTTTGCGCGCGCGACAAGGGGACAAGTTGCCGCCAAAGTTTTCTCTGTGAGAATAAAACCGGTTTATATTCTGAGACATATATAGACATAAGTAGCATGATAAAAGTAAATACTCGTTCACGTATGTGATTTGTATATAAGGTGCGCTATATGGAGTATTTGATTGACTTCACATTGTGTGTGTGTGTGTGTGTGCTGTTCAAAGTCTCCATTTATGGAATAATGCTGTTTTTGCGTGAAGGAGTGGCCATTCTGTACCCGGTACCTGCCTTGGGGGGATAACCTGGTACTATGTCATCTGGGTCATGTGCAGCGCATGTGCACCAATCGGCCTTGGGCGTTACGTCCATAACTTGAGCTATGTGTTGGCCACAACCTGTCCATGATTTATGTTGGCAAATGCCGCAAATTTCTGTTCTACACATTTCTCTCAATTGTAAAAGTAATATCGGTATACTTGAAAATGTTTTAATCCTTGCTCCATATCTTTTCTAATTTATATGATGTCAAACGAGCAAGCGTCACGTACGCATAAATTCTTCCTTTGGCCCAGAAAGCGGCCCCACCCGCGTTTGTGCTAGTTGGGTAAACTACATTCCCTGAAGTAAATCTCAGTACATGTCATCATCAGACCAGAGGTCATGTTCCATTGCGTTGCCCAACTAGTTTCTCATTTCCTATTGGTCTATTTCCTTTCGGTACTATTCTTGCGCTCGGTGAGCTCATAATACATCGCACCATGGATTGTACAACTATAACCGCAACACAACCTCGGTTCCTAAAAATGCCGGGATCCCACCAATTACAACACATTGCATGTCTTTTACGCATAGTATTAATTTTGTACATTCAACGTGTATGATTGATTCTAGAAATACATCGTGAAACCTAAGCATCGCCCCATTCTCCATGTAATGGGAACGGCGATGTTTTGTGGTCTCGAGTCTTTACTGTTTATGTCCTGTACTAAGATCGGTAGATCTTAGTACTCACATCCACCAGTTTGTTCCCGGTGTGCCTCAATGGTGTCACCATCCTCTAAGTCCAAGTCATCTGGAGTATTGTCAGGTGAAACTCTGGTACCATCAATCAAAAATCTCAAACTGCTCAAATCCTTCCCTTGTCTCTTGCAGAAGGCTTCCATTAATCTCTTCATTGGAGTAGATCTCTTGATCTTGAAAAAAATTTCAGCAGATCCGTCAGACACTTTCAAATTAATGTGGGTGTTATCTGGCTTTTCTTCCTTAGGTTGTTCGTTGTCCGACATGGTGGCGACCTGTGTTGTTTAACAATCGTTCTACGCGATAACATTTGACGCTCTCTTTCGGTAAATTGGTTTGTGCACTACTCTTTTTTTTTCCTTACCCGGAATCCTATGACCTCTTTTTCTCCGTCGCGGCTTTCTCTAACTGTATCACTTTTGGCATCTACTCTTCAATCTAAAAGTGATGTTTTTTCTATGACAAATGTAGAAATTTGCAACCTATAAAGCTCAGTTCCTTCTTGCAAAAAACCGAAGTTTCCGTAAAATATAATCATCATCGTTCGTATTTACCACAATATTGCCACTTTCAGGGTCCAGGTCCAACGATTGAACACATTCCAATTTGTGATCTCTCAAGAAGAATGTAAAAGCAAGCAATGGGAAACACAACACCAACCCAGTGATACATAAATAGCGCTGGACTTCGGCGTAAGCCAACACAACCGCAACTCTTTCAGGAGTTCCCCACGTATAAGTTTGAATAAATTTACCAACTGGATCGCCATATGCGGACGTGGCTATCGTGGTATCAAGGCCAGCTTCGCCAAGCCTGCGAACAATTGTTTTGTACATCTGATTACTCCAAATTGCTCCACTAACACTGGCACCAATACTCCAACCAACATTATATGACGTCAAGTAGAGTGACAAAATCACTGCCATGTACTCGTGATTAGTACATGTTTCGATAGAAACCTGGGTTGCGTAGGTAAAGAATCCAGCCCCAAAACCCATTAAACAAAGAGAACCAATAATACCATTGGTGAACTTTTCGTGATTAACACCATCATTGGAGCCTCTGAAATGAACCAAGAGTCCCAAGGCAACTATCCAACAACAAGTTCCAAAGATAATAAACCCTTTCAACCGCCTGAAGTAAACGACAATAAACCCAAGTAAGGGTCCAGTAATGACGGAAACAAAAGAATATAGTGAAGTTATTCTCGTTGCCGCTTTAATACTGACTCTCATTCCAACAACAAGTACCGTGTACATGTAATCATTTGGCATGTAGTAAACAATATCAATAAAAATACCAATCATTAAAGCTGACCAAACCCCACGATCCTTCATAAGCTTGAGAGGGAACACGGGGGATCTGGCAAATTTTGCCTCCCAGTACACAAATATTGGGATTAAGACAAATCCAATAACTAAAGGAACAATGGTCGAAGCTTTCTTCCAAGTGGATTTTTCACCACCAGCGATAGTAAATGGAACTAGAATGAAACCAAGGACGCATATAATTAATAAAATTCCTGGAACATCCAACTCCCAAAAGAGAGATACCAGAGCAGATTTCCATGAATTCAAGGAAAGAACCCTGAACTTGTTCTTGCTTTTCTCTTCCTGTCTCAATTCTTGCCATTCTTGGGTCTTTCTAACTTTGTACAACATATGCACAAAACAACAAAGCATTGGAATACTCGCCAATGGAAATATAAATGCCCATATCCCGATACAATATTCCCATGAATGGCTTTTCAATAAGCTTGAGGCAACATCACCACTAATCCAAGTTGTAGTTAGGAATGGTAAAGCTGGCACAAAAGATGCAACCAATCTCCAGTTCAAGTTCGAGAAATCTGCCAACATAATTTGCAACATAATCATTACTCCTGAGTAACCAATTTGATAGAGGACTGAGCCACCAGCAAACATGTAGATGGTGTTAGATTGTGATTGCAACACGGTACCAGCAGCATAAAAGATCATTGAAATAAGAAATAATTCTATACGTCCAAATCTATCAGATAACCTTGCATAAGTTGGTTGTGATGCAGCAGCAACGACTGCTCTTATGACATTAATAGTTGCTACTAAGGAATGTGTATTGTATGATGCGGTAGCATATGTTTGGAATGTTGATCTTACCATACCATCTAATCCGTAAGCAAATGAAGTAAAGAAAACGAAAATAAAGAACACTACTTTATGCCAAAAAGTGTCATACTGTGCGTTTAAGAGCTCCACCTTTCTGATTCCAATTGATTTGAAAATGGGACTTTCGTTGTGAGGCTTGTCAGAAGAACAAATAGATGCCGTGGGTTTAGAATCCAGCGAATTCTGACGCGTAATCCCTTTGTCGCTCATACCGGAACTGTGTAGGGAATTTGGTCATGAAAGACGTAGGGTTTAATATACGGCTGGATCATTAAAATCAAGAAAATCCAAGAAAACAATTAATTAGTATCGTACAGAACACAATCTAGGCAAATGTTTAATAATAAGAAACCAGTGCGTACAATAGGTCCGTGGGAAGCTGTGAATCCCGGTATTCGGCAAAGCCTAATAGTTAAAATCTTGTAAATGCTTGGTGTACCTGCATGGCACCAACGTCCTTTATCATAATTCTTGGGGGAATGTCGCATGTAAACCAATTTTAGTACAACTATTTTTTGCACCATTAGTAGATCTAACCACACGACACTGAACCACGTCTAACAGTGAATAAAGCTTCTACATCTCCTTGTATAGTATCCAATTTGGGGTTTATTGTTGATTGTTTTTTTAGGCCAAATAATAGATCAATTGTCTCTTCTTTTTAAATTCTTTTTGATCAGTTTCAAACTTGTTTCATCTTCTCTCCATATATGGTCAGCCGTGTCAGCTCTCTAACTTGCCAGTTTTCTTGCCCTATGAATAGTCAACACTACTTTTTAACTCTCTTGGAAAGAATATCACAAATTTACTTGAATAAGTATACCATTGTTATTTGTTTGCTTATAATCAAGGTGTACTTATTTAAGATTTCCTTGGTTGCGAAACTAGACGAGTTTAGTTCCCTATTACAATGTACCAACCTGGGTTATTCCAATGCCTTATCGATTTTACTAAACAATTATATTCAGTCAACTTTGAACAATCTTGGGTATAACTATTTGGCATTAATTGTAATGGTAATCAAAATATGCAAGAACTTGATCCTCTTCTACATTGAAGTATTCCTCGGCACATATACCTGTCTTTTGAACGCAGCCGTTAGGGGAACAACAAATTTTGCACTAGATACTGCAACTGATGTAATTGTTGCAGTCAATGGCACTGTTGTAGCTGTATCACAAGATATTCAAAAGGGTTTATTTGGGTTATCTAGTGTGTTGAATCTGCTTATTTCATCCTTTAACGACGTGAAGAGTTTTTTTACAGGTGGTAATTCAAACAAAGGAAGCCAATATACTAATCAAATCAATCTTTCTATCAAAGCATTACAAAATCTTTCTATTCCAGCTAGTGTGACTACCGACATTGCCAATCTAAAGAATTTTACTCTTACGGGTTTTACTTCTTTGGAAAATACTACTCAAGAATTGGTGGCTGCACCTTTTGACTTGGCTTCCAAACAGTTGAAACTATCTAATCAGAACAATTCATTATCCACGTCATATACTTTGTTTGACAACAGTAATAATTTACCAGAATTAGAATTTGATTACTGCCAAAATTCTCCAACTTATGTAAAATTGACATCAAGCTTAAAAGATGGAGTTGAGTCCACTTCCAAATACATTATCATAACACTATTTGTCATAGCTATACTAGCACTAATCCCATTGATCTGGATAGAATTTAGAAAATGGAGAAGAAACATGTTAATGGTAAAAAAATTGAGTCAAGAAGAACCTTCTTCGCCAGTTTCACTCTTCAACTTCATAAACCGTCATGATAACCCGGCAGTATATTATTGGTACAAAATTAGTTCTATTAAATCTAGAAATACCCTTTGGGTGGTAAACTACATTTCGACCACATATGCTTCCCACGTTTTCTTTATTGGATCGATGGGTCTCTTGAATTGTTTGTTACAGTATATTATTCTTCGTGTTGTCCTCAGAGAAATGAAAAACTTTGATTCTTCTATGAGTACTGATAATGTTGCTGATTCAATGCTATCGGATGCAGCTATCGAATATATTAGAGAAACTAATAATTACATTTCCAACCAAACAAGCATTATCAACCAACATCTATTTGGTAATATTAGAAACATAACTTCGAGTCTAAATACAACAATTGGCACGTTTGTTCAGCTGTTGAACGAAACGGTGACGGCAGTTTTTGGTGGAACTCCGCTAGCAGCACCAATTAATACGGTGGTATATTGTACAATTGGTCGAAAGCTTTTAAGAATAGAAACAGGTTTAACATGGATCAACAAAAACTTGGAGGTTAAAATTCCCCTTCTTTCTAATGCCACCGAGCAAGATCTTCAAAATGCTGCAATTAAGGCTGCAACTCCTCTAAATGACAAAATTGTACCAGCATTTCAAAAAGCTGTAAATTTATTCAAAAAATCACTTTTGTTAGAAACTGTGATTAGTCTTGTTATCATTGGGCTTTGGTTTCTACAATTGTTTATTGCTCTTGGTATTGTTGGCTTTCGGAAATATATCCAAAATTTTAATCTGGTTGCTGATCGTTCGTTATACGAGATAAGCGAACCGTATCCCTGGACAATTAAACAGAAGTCTGAATACGGTATGACAATCACAAATCCATACCAAGCTCATGATAGCGGTCATACATCACATCACGGACAATTGGTCAATTACGGACCAAACTGTGAAATTCCTACATCCAGTATTTATAGTTCACGTTAATTAATATACAATATTTCCTAAAAAAATCTATTTCTTGATAGGGGCTGGTTTCTTCCAGTAGTACTGCTTGTGTGTACGTCTACATGATCTCAATCCACTGGTACCCTTCATGCTAGCAACCAACTCGGTTCTTTCCGAATCAGCGTCGTTTTCTGGTATGTAGTAATACTCTTCCTCTAATGGCTTGCCTGCAGCATCCTTACCCTGTCTATAGATGACTCCAATGCAGCTAATGTTATGCAACATAACTCTGATTTCCCTCAACAGTAATTCCGTAGTCAATACACTGATGGTTCTTAAGAAGGAAGCAGGAGTAGATGACAAACGAGAAAATGCAAGGTGGTTTATTAAGATATTGTTGATTTCAGAAACGTTCTGTATGTGTGAGATCCATTTTTGGTTGATTTCAACCTTCTGGTTCTCTTGAACCTTCTTTTTCTTCTTCTGCTGCTTAACTGGTTGTGGTTCTTCCGACTGAGCTTTTCTCTTTGGAGTAGAAGGTGTGCTATAGGTGTTTGATTTATCAACTAGTGGTGTTAAAGATCTCTTTGGAACGTCTACCGTTGGTTTTGCGTTGGTAACATTCGCTGTGGTTGTGTCTTCAAAAACTTTGAAGGAAGGAGCCTTTGGCTGCGGAGCAATCAAGATTGGCTTTGGGTTGTTTTCCAAAGTTGGAGGTTTGCTAGGAGTGGTCTCATCTGGAATTGGTGTGCTTTGAGCTGCTTTGGCAGGTGTCGATGGAATAGGAGCTTCCTCTACTGTGTGCTTCAAAGGGGTTTGGTTCTGTGGTAATAATTCAAAGGTTTCTTCGTCAGTAAGGTCCTCGTCCTCGTCATGTGGATTTAATAAAACCAAATGCTTATTAATTTCAAGTAAAATGTTCCTGAAACGAGGGACCGTAATAGTTTCCTTTCTTTTCAATGTGAATTCTGTATGGTTGGAATCCAATCTGATAGACTTATATGACTCCTTTAATTCCAAATCTTTCAAGTTCAATGGAACACCTGTTGTGTTCTCCAATACAAAGTAATTGTCTTTCAAGTTAGCTGCATAGACATAGCAAGGTTTGGGGATCCGGATACCTAATCCATTGCGTCCCAAACAAGTTAAAACTAACTGCTCTGCGTTATAGCTAACTGAAACATGCAGACGACTAACATTCTTATCGGTGGAACCGAAACAGTAGTCGTTGGACTTAGATGATCTCCCGATTGTAATACGGCTCAGTCGATCTGCAAGATAGACTCTCAACACCTTTGCATCAGGATTCAACACGTTGAAATCAGTGTTGATGCTAACTTTCTGTGGTTGAGATAAGTCAAACGAGACTTTCTTTGGAGCTTCTTCTTCAACTCTGTCTTTGTCTAGGGCGGGAGACGAAGATCTGAAAAGAGCAGAAGAAGGGTTTGGTGTTGGATAATGGGTTCTCCCCCTTTCGACCACTGGTTCTGGCATTTTGCAGCCTTTAGATTGAAATGAGAATTCTTCATATGCACCATCAAGTAGTGGCGAAGATGGTGGGAACTGATATTCCGACATTGCTGTTTATACTGTAAAAGGATGTGAAACTCAACTGAGAAGAATAAAGCGATAGAAATAAACTGGTTGGGATAGAAACCGTGACACACTCCAGACCGTGGTATGTTTTGTAAACAGACACGGTGCGTGAAAATAATAAGCGTGTCTCATTCTGCGGTTAGGATGTAAACGCGTTCAAAATTATTTACTAGGGTCATTTGCTGCACAAAGATAAGTCATTAGGGCTTGAATGTGACTTGTAATGCATGACATGAATCGACTGTGTATAGATAGAGTGTTCGGTAAATAATAGTGAAGATTATGATATATGTGATTTTAATGTAAAACTGAACTACAGTTACGGTATTAGCGCCAACATTCTGATAAGTATATTGCGATTGGCCAGTATAACTCTAAATAAAGCATAAGAACTGACGCCCACGTCACCTGCTATTTGAGCTTCCATTCCACCAGAATTAGTGACTCTGTTATGTATGCAGCAATTATTAGCAGCATGTACAGTACGCAAAGTCCAGTGTCTCGCTTTAGGGTTGAGCCCTAACAGTAATCTACACGTGATTGTAGATTTGCGCATTTTGGATATGGCAAAACGAGATGGTTGACAGATTATATAATCTGTATCCTGCAGGTAGTGGTTTTTTCATTCCACCCCGAACCGCCAGGGAATGAAAATTTTCCATACAAAGACTTATCAGAGAGATTTTCTTCTTAATATAACCATAATAAGAATAAGCAAACATGGGTAGTATGTACATTGAGAGATAACCTATGGATGTTGGCAGAGGTTAGCAAGCTGGCATAAGCTGTCTAGCGAAGCATTCAAGCTTTCATTTCCAACGGGTTTTATTTAACGTTGTCAATAACATATACTAACGGTATTCAGAGGGTACTCCATCTTTAGGTAAACGTCACAACAAGTCCCACACTTTGTGTAACAGATGTGGTAAGCGTTCTTTCCACATCCAAAAGAAGACCTGTGCTTCGTGTGGTTATCCAGCTGCTAAGATGAGATCCCACAACTGGGCTGCCAAGGCTAAGAGAAGAAGAACTACCGGTACCGGTAGAATGGCCTACCTCAAGCACGTCACCAGAAGATTCAAGAACAACTTCCAAACTGGTGTTGCCAAGCCTCAATCCGCTTAAGTTAATTCAGATTGATAAACCAGTGGAATATATAAAGCATCCATAGGGGTTCATTGTCTTAATACAAAAAAAAAATCGGTATGTGGTTACGTAGCCTTAAAATACATGACGAAACTGTACAAGTGCAGACACATCTATTCAACTAAGTCCATCTCATCAAAGTTGTCCTCCTGCATGTTCATATTGAAGTAGAGGTTATCTGCTTCTTCATGCGTTACAAAGATGTTGAGAATTTCTCTGGCCGACTCTACCGTATCTAACTCATACGGGAACTCGAGACCATTGGCAAAATCGCTCTCTATATCAGCTCTTAACTTACCCAGAGAATCGTTGTGCGTCAAGTGGTTCAATTCTTGAGCTCTTGACTCGCACCACTCATTGAAAATGGTTTCCTTGATGTATCCCTTATTTCTAATCTCGACTAACATCTTGTAAGCATCCACTGAAATCGAATCAGACCCAAAGGCTATCCTCAGTAGTACGACAAACAATTCGTACATTGTCTCTGGATAAATGAGCTGACTGACCTCTCGAATATCCTGAGTAAGAAAATGGAGTACCTTGATCAACGTGGATATAATCTGAATGCGGAGATGCACAAACTTGGATCTTGGAGATCGCTGGATATTAACCTGTTCAAAACCAATAACGCGTACGAGCGACTTAAAGTGTTCTTTATGCTGTAAAAACTCCATCGATTGACAAGTAATAATGTAGTATTCTAACAAACTGGCCACTTTGATACGGAGATTCAATAAATGGAATTCATGGTTCAGTTGTAACTCAAACTGGTTTGCATTCTTAGCTAGTTCGTATGGAATTGGTTGTGGTATGTGTACAATGTAGTCATTCAAGACATCCTTGGTCACTGGAACGGTGGCATCCACTTTAGCAAAGTCGGAATTATTGCCAATTATGCGATTGAGTCCATAGAACATAAAGTCATTTTTGATGGGAACCTCTATTAGAAATATCTTGAGTAGCGAGCTGATTACCACTTTCTCCGAAACGTTGTCTGAAGTTTGGTTGAATGCAAAAGTATCTTCTGTGATGGAAGATGTCAAAATCTCCACATAGTTATATATGAGATTTATTTGAGCTGTACTCTTGAACCGCTCCGAGTTCTCGGGTAAGCATTTTGTAAGTAATTCAATAGAACACACGTCATCTTTCCAAATTCTTTTAAATGTATTGTTATCAAACAAAGTTGAGAGAGACACCAAGGATTCTATCATATCTAGACAACACACAAAGGTAAACTTTTCTAAAACCATAACTTGATGCGGTACATCTTCATAGTTTAAAGACTCTTCCTCAATTGAAGTGGTATCAAGAACATATGAGAGACTTAGAGCAATGTCTCTGAATTTGTCGTGGAGCAAACGGATCAAAGATGGGGTTATGGCTGCCGGTCGATATCCCACAGCACCGTGAATTAACGAAATAAGAAATGGGATTGGAAGTATATTTTTCCTTGAATGAAGTTCTTCGACGGTTTTGACTATTGTTGTGCAAAATGCATCAATAAGTGCATCTAAGCGGAGGAACTTCTTTAACACAAGAAACTCGTATATCGCAGAAGCCACTGGAGCTCTCTTGCGAATATGCAATTCATCAATGCTCAAATCAGTATCAATACAGATTTTGTTTAGGTATTCTAACGAGGTACATTTGCTGCCAAGAATGCAATGGGTCCATATTTGATCGGTGAAGAGTAAAGAATCGTTGTTAATTTTAATTACTTTTGAATCAACTGCGATAGGTTCTGCCTGTAGTTTGTGAGGGGTAAAGCTTCTAGCTGGCAGTACATCGATGTTGATCTCTTCCAGATTAGCTATCTTTCTTTTCTTGTGCTGGGATATGGTCTTTAGCTCGTTATTAAGGAACTTCTTCTCGTCTTCCAATCGTTGCACCACATTCTTTAATGCCTCTAGTTGTTCCTCGTTGGTCTTCTTGTATGTTTCATGTATATTCAGAAGTCTCAATACCTCCAGCTGCTTCTGTTGTTGGATCTGGTGCAACTGAGCCCGAAGAATGGCGATTTCACCGTCAGCACGATACAATTTTGCCTGAGTATTTTTGTCATCTTCAATTTGAACGGCATTTGTATCGCCACGAATGACTGCCTGGAGTAATTCGTCATCATCGTCGTCAAAGTCAGACGACATATTATATTCTAAAAAAACACTCTTGTGTGTCGTTTGGCGGCAATTTGCCAATTCTGGGGTGTAGGTAGATGCATATGGCCGATCGTTGTGTCACGTGACTTAATCAACTAAGCTCCATCTGAAAATTTCTTCATACAATTTGATTAGATTGACCATGTCTGACAAAAAGCCTGAAGATAAAGTGTCGGCTCCACCTGCATCGCTCGTGCCGGTCCAACCAACCCCTATCAGCTCTCGTGACAAAACTACTAAGAGATTGGTTGTTGTGTTATCACAGGCTTGTTTAGAAACCCACAAGTTAAACACTGGGGGTCCTGGTGGTGATAAGTATGCTCTCTTGAACTGTGATGATCATCAAGGGTTATTGAGAAAGATGGGAAGAGATATTGCTGAAGCAAGACCGGATATTACCCATCAATGTTTATTGACGTTGTTGGACTCTCCGATCAACAAGGCTGGTAAGTTGCAGGTATATATTCATACTGCTAGAGGCGTGTTGATAGAGGTTAACCCAAGTGTCAGAATTCCTAGAACGTTCAAGCGTTTCTCAGGTTTGATGGTTCAGTTATTGCATAAATTGAGTATCCGTTCTGTTAACTCCGAAGAAAAACTCTTGAAAGTCATCAAGAATCCAATCACAGACCATTTGCCAACCAAGTGCCGCAAGATTACGTTGTCTTTTGATGCAGAAGTCAAGCGTGTCCAGGATTATGTCGAAACTTTGGATGATGACGAAAGTATCTGTGTCTTCGTCGGTGCAATGGCCAGAGGTAAGGATAACTTTGCCGACGAATTTGTTGATGAGAAAATCGGTCTTTCAGACTATCCTTTATCGGCATCCGTGGCCTGTTCCAAGTTCTGTCATGGTTGTGAAGATGTTTGGGGGATTTTCTAGTGTATTTTTATTGAACCAAATAGATTCTAATGACTTTTATCATATATACAAAAAAAAATATATTTATATCCAAATAATACAAACAATATATTAAATCAATTATCCAAAACTCCTTCCTTTCTTAAGACCTTCTCAATCTCCTTGAACAATGTATCGGTTGTAGTTTTAGAGCCCTTAACCCGAGTACATACGATCTCCGATTTTTGATTCATTTCACGAGAACTAATTTTGATACGGAACTTACAGCTCTTTAGATTGAAAGAATTAGCTGATGAGATCGAACCAGTAATATTGAAGCCAACACGATCATTAATCAAATTCTTGACACCAAAGTTTGACCATGAGCTTAATAATGCATATAATGCTGTGGTCATTTCTTGCTTGGGTAAAATTGTACGGAATTTGCGAATCTCAGATTCGGTACTATGATCATTTGAAGATGAAAACCATCTAAAGAAGGAGTTCTTACGCTTCTCTTCGCTAGAACCAATTCTCGAGTCAGCAGGTGATGGCAATTGGGGGTTACCTTGTTCAAGTGTCTTCTTTGAACTCCACGACAACTTTCTAAATATAGAACGGTTTCTCTTCTGCTGCACAGGCTGTTCTGGCTTGTTGGTAGTATCTCCCAATGGCTTCTTAGCGTGTGCTGGTGGGGTAGGAGGGATGGTCTCGTGTGTATCCCTAGCCTTACGCACCTTAGGATATGGTTGTGAATCCAACACATTTGGATCTGGAAGTAACATCGAATCAGCACTAGGCAACATAGACTTATGGACCTTTCTTGGAGCGGCAGAGTGCTTATCGTCAGCAGTACCAGGGTTGGATGACTTAGTCATTTTACCATTTGGCAACTTGATATTGTCAAAGACATCGCTGCTTTCACTATCAGCATCCAATTCATTACGGTGAGAATTTCCTTTCTCGGAATGATGACTCTTTCTCCGAACCTCATCATTCTTGGTAACAAAAGTCTCATCGTATGTGTTGTCGGCTAAGTTCTTCGTTTTTCTTCCATGTTCACTATTTCTCTTCAAGTTGCTGCTATATTGGGAGCTTCTTCTATTACCTGTGCCAGCATAGTACGAAGTCCTTCTATTAGCCAAATGTTCGTCAAAGTCAAGAATCGATCCTTCATCCAAGGGTTCCTCTTCAACCTCTTCCTGTAAACCGGCTCGGCTCAACCTATCAGCAAAGCTGGTTCTCATTGCTGGCACGTCTTCTGGTCCATCCTTCAAAATCAAGCCTAAGTTTTGATAGGATTCTTTGGTAGAATACATCGATAACACTGACAACCGCTTATTCGAGTTGGTGAAGTTTCTTGACTTTCTGGTGACATTTGGAATCTTGACATCTCCAATTAATGTCTTTGGACCTGGAGATTCCGGAACATGTTGCTGGCCATCCTTGAGTTGACCATGAATATTCAATTGGGAGTTCAACAATCGTGATTTCCTGATTTCAGACATATATTCTTCACTCAAGTCGGATAATTCAACCTCTGGCTCGGGTAACTCGTACTTAGCCTTGCTACCATAGTAACTGTCCCGACTAACACGATCATCAAAGTTGTCATCTATCACCGAAATCATAGATTCCCTATTATTGTGCTTGGATTCACGATGAACCATCGATTCCCGGTTCGATTTTCTCTTTGATCTCCGTCTGGATTCCCTTCTTTCCGCTTCTAATGCTTCCTTGGCTCTTTCCAATTCTTCGTTTTCATAGGCGGTCCATAAGGGATCCAATCTGGAAACTGGTCTTCTGCTCAAATTTGGAGTTTGCCTTCTTCTTGGTACCGGTTGGGTAGCAGAACGAGTTTTTAATGCCTCGACTTCTTCTGCTGTCAAGTCATCCTTATTCCCTTCGGACAATGATCTTAAAGCACCAAGGTTTTTGGATTTTCTCTTTGGCTGGTCGATTTCACCTTCTTCCGGAATATCATGTTCACTATTATTGATTGCATCTTCCTTGACAGTAATTGTCAATTTCTTGCTGCTCAAAAACGACTTTCTCTTTTGTCTTCTCTTCTTTTTTTCTAACTCCTTTCTAGCCTTCAATTCAGCTTCGTGTTTCTTACGTTCAATTTCCATCAATTTTTCGTATTCCCTAGCTTCCTTTTCTTCTTGGTCGACCAAGTTTTCATCATCTTCATCATATTCTTCTTGATTAAAGATCTTGTCACACAACAGAGCAAATGTAGCTGAAGTTCTCTTGGTCTGTTTGTCCATATATTCCCAATCGGACTCACCAGATAACTTGGCATATGTGGAAAGTAATTTCATTGTTATGGAATTTCTCTTTAATCCAGTAGTCATTGATGCCCTGAGTGATTTTCTCTTGGATAATCTATTTTTTGAGTTACTCTTCTTGATAATCGATTGTCTCTTGTTTGGAGAGACGGATGAAGAGTTACTCTTGAGATTATCGAGATTGTTGACATTCTTATTATTCTGCTTCGCAGACGAAATATTGGCTGAAGCCATCAAATCAGGGTTGGCTACTTCGTCAACAATTGGGTTTGCATCTTCTTCGATAGGGTCGTACTGGTAATTATATTGCTTGTTGGCCAAGTAACTGTCTTTTGAAGGTAACGAAGGTGGCATAGATTGGAGAGACCCATTTCTTTGAGCGGTAACAATCTCGTTATAGATATTTCTTGGAATTGCTGGTGGAGGATTGGTTTCATCCCAGTGCTGTTGCAGCTTTCTTGGAGATCTGCGTGGAGATCTACGAGGAGATCTTCCTGGAGATTGTTCGTGCTTCTTTGGCGACTTGCGTGGGGAGCTGTGAACACTCGATACGGCTGATCTTCCGTGTGAAGCTCCAATCATTGAATGACGGTTTGATTGGCCATTCTTGTACTGAAACGAAGTTGGTCGGGAAACGGTGATTTGGCTGGTTTTTCCCTTTCTAGGAGTGTGTCTGCTATTAACAGATCCACTACGAGACATGCCACGCTTGGAATTGAAGATGTGTGATTGTCTAGAGCTCGAGTGACTGATACCATCTTGAGTGTGTCTATACCTTAATAATAAGGCGTAAAATGTCTTTTCTGGATTGGAACCACTTTTCAACAAGCAGTTGATAATGTCTTGTTGAGGTCTATCATGCCACAAGATGGACAAGTTGGCTAAAATCTGTTTGTCGATGTTCTTTGCTGACCCCAAAGATTTGTATGCGGTTTCTGGGTGTGGTAAGGATTTTACACTAATTAAGTCTTCATTTGGAATAGGATATTTCCTCAAGAGTGGATGGGAAATCACTTTCTCTGTAGGAATTCTGTCAATGGGGTCGACAGTAAGCATTTGGTCGATTAAATCTTGGGCTTCAGGACTAAGATCGTCTGGCATCTCAAAGTTCCCTGCTTGGACCTTCAAGAGCAAGTTTCTGATATTCTCATCATCGAAAGGTAATCTTCCGGTTAATAATGCAAACAAGATAACCCCACAAGACCAGACATCTGAGGCAGCTCCGTGGTACTTCAATCCACTGACAATTTCTGGCGCAGCATAGTGTGGAGAACCACAAGAAGTTTCCAAAAGCTTACCGTTGGATTCAAGAGCAGCCATACCAAAGTCTGCCAATTTCACATTGAGAGCCGCATCTAATAACAAATTTTCAGGCTTGAGATCACGATGACAAATACCAAGGGCGTGGCAGTAAGCTGTGCCTAGTATGATTTGACGAAAGTATTTTATGGCTTCAGCTTCTTGAAGAGGACCTCTTTCAACAAGCAAGTCAAACAATTCTCCCCCCTCAACATATTCTAACACTAAATAAAGTGCTTTAGAAGTTTCCCAAACGTCATAAAGTCTCAACACGTTTGGGTGGGTCAATAATTTCATGATGATGATTTCACGTTCGATGCCGTACGGTAATCCAGCATCATCAGTAGACTTTCTGTGTTCGTCATCTTGGAGTTCTGATTTGGATACCACCTTAACTGCAGCTTTTTGACCGGTGGTTTGATGTGTAGCTAAGAGAACTCTTCCTGTTGCGCCGCGCCCCAATGTCTTCCCAAGTTTCCAGGGACCAATTTTCTGGGGGTGTGTGTGATTGTAGGCCGATGTTATTGACGACAGTATCGAGACCTGTCTTGAATGTGATGACATGTTGGGTATGAACGAGTGTAAAGAGTGTGATATGAAGAGTTTTGTTAAAAAAAAGTTAGCCTTGATATTTTTTCCCGTCCGTCATTTTTATTTTGTTTTGTCCAAAATTGTGTTTGGAAACACACGCGAGACGCGTCTGTTTCTAACACCTCCTTGTTCCAGAAATGGTTAATTGATGGGCACAGGACAAACGATGAGGCTGCACGACGGGGAGATCTGGCCCAAACCGTCCGATAGACAATAAAATAGGGATAGATCATAACCGCAATACTAAAATAGATTTCATTGAGGTCATTTAGGCGGATTTACAAAATTAACCGAGACATGTGGCTAGAACCGTGAACCTACCAAGCCACTTGAGGACAACTGGCAAGTTTTACATTCTACCGGGAAATTTTTCTAGGACAGGTATCAACTGTACTTTCTTGCTAAATGCCTAGTTTCTCTTATGTGTATTGGTTGGATTTATTCTATTTTTTTGAAGAGAAAACGGTTGTTCGATACAATATTTAAAAGATTTCGTAAAAATTCTAAAAAATTGACGTTTTTTTTCTACTCACTACTATTTCGATTTTACGAGAAATTCTCTCCATTTAAAATACCCATATTCAACACCAATACAACCTATTAGAGATTGTTTTCAATTTACTACGTCACCAGATGGGATGTAAGCCATTAAACTGTACAATATTATGAATAGCGATGGTTGTATAAAGATATCTACATTTAAACATGGTCGTACATGTATGCCTGTATTATCTATAAACCCATACCAGTGAGTAATTCCAATTGCGTCGTTAAGTCGTTGTCAAGAGCCTTTTTCTCTGTTTTGTCCTGTACATCCTTCTTTAAGTCTTCCTTTAATCTCTTGACATCCAATACTTTAGTAGTCTGCTTGGAAGACGTCCCGAGCAACAGTTTTATTTCATCTATTTCGTTGATATTGGCGTTTAACTTTTGAATCTTCACTTTGGTCAGCTTGGACTGCGCCTTACTGACTTTTGCCTTCTTCTTTTCTTTCTTGTTGACTTTGCTGACTTTGCTGACTTTAGACATGCTTCGAGGTATCTCATCGCGAATTTTCTGGAAAAGTTGAAGTTTCCTAATCAGCAGCGCAGACTACAAAAAAAAAAAGTAATCCCATCACTCAATCATAAATCAAATATGGTTTCGACCCACAACCGTGACAAGCCCTGGGATACTCCAGATATCAACAAATGGGAAATAGAGGAATTCATGCCAGAACACAATGCTTCTGGTCAACATTTTGCCGAAGAGTCCTCATTTATGGCTTTATTCCCCAAGTACAGAGAACAGTACTTACGATCAGTATGGGCAGACGTCACTAAGGCTTTGGATAAGTATTTTATAAAGTGTGAGTTAAACTTGGTGGAAGGGTCAATGACAGTCAAAACCACCACTAAGACATTTGACCCAGCCATGATTATCAAGGCCCGTGATTTGATAAAATTGTTGGCGAGATCGGTGCCTTTCCCACAAGCAGTCAAGATTTTGCAAGACGACATTGCGTGTGACGTTATCAAGATTGGAAACATTGTTAACAATAAGGAGCGTTTTATCAAGAGAAGACAGAGATTGGTGGGACCTAACGGTAACACCCTTAAAGCATTGGAACTCTTAACCAAGTGTTTTGTGTTAGTCCAGGGAAACACAGTGAGTGCTATGGGTCTGTTCAAGGGACTCAAGGAAGTGAGAAGAGTGGTGGAAGACTGTATGAGAAACATACACCCTATTTATTACATCAAAGAACTCATGATTAAGCAAGAGTTGGCCAAAAAGCCTGAGCTTGCTGAAGAGGATTGGTCTCGGTTTTTGCCTAGTTTCAAGAAGAGAAACATTGCTCGTAAGAAGACCAAGGCACCTAAGAAGGAGAAGAAGGTATACACACCATTCCCACCTGCACAAACTCCTAGAAAGGTTGATTTGCAGATTGAAAGTGGTGAATATTTCTTGGGTAAGAAGGAAAGAGAAAGAAAGAAGTTGCAAGAAAAGAGAGAAAAGCAGGAAGAAGTAAGTGAGGCAAGAAAGCAAGAGCGTGAAAAGGATTTCGTTGCTCCACAAGAAGAAGTTTACGAAAACAAGCTTCTTGAAAAGAAGGAAAAGAAAGACAAGAAGGAGAAGAAGGAGAAGAAGAAGGTGAAGAATGAGAAGAAAGAGAAGAAAGAAAAGAAGGATAAGAAAAGATCTCATGATGAAGATGAACTGTCTTCAAAAAGAGCCAGAAACGACTAAGTAAACTAAATAACGTTAACAAAGCATTTTTACCAGTATTTTTATGTCAATGCGAACTCTTCTGGGCAACTGTTTTCCTCTTCTGGACCGTTGTATTCGCACTATTTGTTTACATCCTGCACACAAAGAATTTTTATATCTCTACTTCGTACCGATGATGGAAACTCAATCTCTGTTGATCAGCGGCATGTCAAGGTTAGACCTGATCTTGGCCTTTGCGGACAGTCTAAATAGTCGATCTGACCATATGGTCAAAGAGTGTAATACTCTACTTAGCACTGTGCTCCATACAAATCATGAGATCTTTCAACTCAATACCGAGATCGAAGATATCCACAGCTTAATTAGGGAAAACCACAATAGTTTATCTCAGTTTACCAACCTTTATGAAAAGTCATTTTACCTTGAATCTAACCTCCACTTGAATGATAGCATCACGAATCAAACCTCCTTTGAAACCTTGACTAGCGAATTCCGACTGTTGATAAAAAAGCTTGAACCAAATGATTCTTTCAATTACCCCATGGAAAAACCCGATATAGTACCCGAGACACCAGAAACACTTTACGAAGAACTGTTCGATCCAATATCAACATCCTCACTCTCCAAGGCTATCTCGCTTTCCAATCTCAAGTTGAAACCGATACGGTGTAATACCAAACAAGTATACAAGAAGAAATCGAGATACAGACTTTCAGGCATTTACAACATCATTCCCGTTACATACGAAGAATCCACCATGGATGAGGAGCTGGTAACTAGCACAACTACACAGCCCTTACAACCAGCCAGTGTTTGTACCATTTCCTCGAACTTTATGGACAACGAAGTGCTGCATGATGAAGTAACAGTCTCGTCTTATTCGGCATCGGGAGACAGAGGACGTTCAAACTCGCTACCAGAATCAACAATCAAGAAGGACCAATCTCATGATCAAGAGAGAATAAGACTACAGGATTTAGACCATTTTATGAATTACCACAACTTCCACCAGCAAGAACAAACACCCGATCCTTCGTTTGACATTAACGACCACTCAGATTTTGATAATCTCTCCATATGTTCAGATATTTCTTACTACTCGCCAAAGAAACAAGTCAGTCCGGACTTTGACGACTATGAAAGGTTCTTACGCCAATCTCGAATCGATATATCCCAAGCATTCCCCCACGTTAAGAAATCCACATCACACGACAGCATTTTTAATCAACAACCAATAGCATACAAATTCCATAACCCAGCAGAAAGCATTCAACCAGTCAAGGCAGCTACCACCCAAGTATGCTCCAGCGACGATTCCAAAAAGAAGAAACGAGTCCGTTTCGCTCAATCTGAGACCCAAAAGCTCTTGAGCGAAATGATGCGGAACGCCAAACCATCCACTCCTCAGTCATCACCGTCGAAACTGGCTTTTTCACGTTTCTTTTCTTCACCGGCAGAATCAGCTGTCGAAAACATAACGAAAACTGCATCCATCACAATCCCGAAGCGAGAACAGACACAATCTAGCATTAGCAAATCGTTTACGGATTCTTTAATGAGTTTGGTTGGACCAACTCCTCCAGCAGCCCCAACCACAACCACAACCACTACTACATTAGTAGATCCATTCAACGAGGTTCGTGAGCCAGCAAAACCTATAACCATTAAGAACGAGTCCCAAGCCAAGCGACTACCGATCAGAATTAATGGTGCTCATTCCAGCCTTTCAATCGCAAATAACACTACGGTTATCAATCACGGCGAATCATCATTGTTTAAAAAACCAGTAATAACAAAATTTAGCCGCATTTCACTTCGAGAAGCCTTGTCTCAAAGCCTTTATTAATTTTTTTGAATCCTTGTGACTCTTGGTTAAGTTAAATAAACTCAAGAGTAGAGTTGACTTTATTGCATTCTATAGATTTATATTATTACATACCTTATTCGAAACCACTGGCACTAAAAATCTTCTTCTCTTGGCGTTGTTCATTAATAGACTTTTCAATCTCTTGATCCTTCAAACTCTTGTACTTCGCTTTCTTTAAGCTGTGTCTCCTGGTGATGGAGGAAAGCGAACTCTTGGACCCAGTTACCACCTTATATTGCTTTTGAATGGTGACCCCGGAGAACAGATTACCTTCCTTAACAAGATCGCCCTGCAGTTGGTGGAACGATCTAATTGACTTAGTAATCGATGGCTTCTTAAAAACAGGCATAAAATCATCATCCGATTCGTCTGCATCAGTCAAAACATCCACAGAACGTTTGCGGGCCTGTGAATTATCAGCAGCACTCTTAAAGCTAGTTAAGTTACTGAGACAGCGAAATTTCAATGCTTGGATATCGCCAATATCCTCATCAGATTCAATTCCATGTTGAAATTTAGAAATGGCTTGTTCCATCTCATAGTCGCTTGGAGCTGTCAAGAAAGATAATTGCTTTTGAACAAAAGATTCTTCTACTCTAATGGCCTTCTTCATAGGAATTTCTTCTTCCAAGTCATTATCCTGGTCTTGGTCTTTCTGTTGGTCTTGCTTTTGTTCCTGATGTTCTTCCTCCAGTTCATCATCAATTTTCACCAGTGTAGTCTGATCTTCAATAGAAGCAAAGAACGCCTTCACTTTTTCGTTCTTGGCCATCAGTTGCATCTTCTTGCTAAGATGTAATCGTTGTTGTTGTTCCTGCAACTTTTGACGACGGTACGCCGCTAACAACTCATCTTCTTCGTCACTTAATTCAATATTGAGTCCACTACCAGCAACTTTCTTGGTCAAACGATGATTTTTGATGTCGTCTAACAACTTTTCCAATTCCTTTTGGTCTTTGATCTGATATTCTTCCATGAACTTTCTTCTGATTTCATCATCCTTCAAGTCAACATTGAAATTGTTATCGATCATTCTTTCGTCTTCTGAGTTAGCTTGATCAGACAATTCTCCATCATCCCCACCTAATCCATGCCACTCATCTTCAGATTCCTCAGCTTCACCTTCAACTATGTTCTTGACACCTCTTCTCTCTAATTCTTTTCTCCGCTTACGTGCCTTCAATTCCTGTCTCCGAATCTTGGCTTCATACATGACAATCCTTTGCTGAATTTCTTCGTCATTATTATCCTCTTCATCCTCTGAGACATTATTATTTGTCATGGTATTCTCACGAATCGATTCGAGGCCTTGCTGCACTGTAGCAGGAGTTACATCATCAACCTGTGTACTATCGATTTGTGTCTGAGGTTGCGTCTGGCTTTGTGTTGGTAAATCATTGAAGATTGGAACAACGACCTTCGTGCCTATATCCTGTGATTCTTCTATCTGACTTACGATTCTTCCGGATCTGGGTTGTAAGTTTTGAAACAATTCATAACTTTCATCTCTGTCTGGAGTGTCGTCAAAAGGAACAGGGTCAAAGCTTTCAGTTTGGTTGTGTGATACAGTAGTAATAATCTCATCGTGGGCATGAGTAACCTCACCATTACTACCAAACATGTAGCTGTCGTCGTGTCTAACGCAGTCGTCTTCGGATTCAACAATTTTGTGTGTAGTTCTCTTGCTTAGGACTTCTTCTTCTTCTTCTTCTTCTTCTTCATCATCCTCATCATATGCTTCGCTTTCTTCACCATGTAATGCTTCTTCGTCTTCAGATCCAGAGTCACTATCAGGAACCTCTTCTTCTTCTTCTTTGGCAAACTCCACATCACCTTCCTCATTATAATCGCCATCTTTGCTCAACAATGCTGCTTGGGCGCGTTCCCGCAACTTTTCCTTTCTTCTGATATTGCGGACTCTTTCCATTTCGCGTTCCAATAATGAACCCATAACCTCTTCATCTTTCTCCAACTCTTCCAAGATATGTTGATCAGAATTATCTTTGAGGTGGTCCTTCAATTGGTTTACATTGGCCTTGTGTAAGTTGGCTAATAACTTTTTGGACTGGTTGACCGATGCAGGTTTAGGTCCTCTCTTCTTTGAAAATGCTTGCTTAACAAGAAACCTTTGTTCTTTTGACAATTTAGGAATTATATTCAACTCTCTTCCGTCATTGTGATTTTTCGTAGGTATCATATTGTTCGAACGAGCCTTTAATGGAGAGGAGTGCTGTATTTCGGAATCCGAGCCACTATCATCCAAGTTGATAAGTCGGTCTCCATGCGAGTCTTCTCTTGTAGGGGATGACAAGAGTTGTCTTTTGAGGTTTTGTGCGTATACTTCGATGGTATTCTTGGGTTGTGTTGATGCTGCTATAGGATATTCTTTTGGCTTGGCTTCCTTTACTGGAGACGTGTTGGGACTTGATTTGAGAGTATCAAGACCGAGCGATTCTTTCTCTTCTTCTGAATCACTAAATGCCGCCAAAAGCTCCTTTTTACCGAAAGTCACCTTGGTTTGGAATTCGGGTCGGATATTCTTGTGACGTTTTTGGATATTGAGAAAGGCTTCTGTCTCTTCCAACTCCTTGCGAGAAACACCATCTTTAGTTGCAGCCGATACAACAACGTCAACTTCTAAATCTTGTTCTTCATCGGTTAGTGTTTGGCGCGATAAATCAGCTTCCAATTCACGTTCACGCTCAAGACGTTGTTGCCGGCGTTGTGCCGCTAGTTGTTCGATCTTTGCTTGACGTTCCTCTGGTGTTAAAGGAATTGATACAGATTCAGGTTCAGGTTCAGAGTCGGCAGCCACAAACAACGACTGAGTCTCTGCAGCCGGAACCTTATCTATCTTTTGGGTATCAGGGATGACCTGGGTAGGTTCAAGAACTTGATCTATGACTTGGGTGGGTACTGTGTGTTGGGCTTCCAGGATCACTTGGGTATCTTCAACCGGAGCAGGATTGGATTCCTGGAATTCTAATTCATCTATGTCTAGTTGAGGAAGATGCTGGACGGCTACCTTTTGGGTATCGGACTGCGATTCTCCAGTTAATCTCTGTTTTATTCTAGACAAAATGCCCGTGTCTTGATGGAGAGTTTTGGAGATAGCCAGGATATCAAAATCGAAGCCCAAGATCGATGGCTCGTTCTGAGTTTCATGCTCCAACTCATATACTTGATTCAAGTTCTGCGTAGCGTCTTCGATCTGGTCCAATAAGTCCATCTTAATGCAAATGCTAGTGCAAAATTAGTGGATAAGTTTGAAAATGAGTTCTCAAGTTAGATACCGCGTCGCGCGTACACGCTTGTTCTGGGGGTGTCGCGTTTTTTCTGGCTGAGAAATCGTGCACAAGCGCACAATTTGTCAACAGAGTGAGAAAAGTGCATTTTAGGTAACCTTGTAATTCGAAAACACTCGTAAACTGTACTTGAAATAAGCCACCGTGCGTGGGGCCAAACAATCCCGCAAGCTCACACAAAATAGTTACTATAAGCGTTCCGCATATACTCCATTCCTACCAACTTTGTGGATAGCAATGGATGTCATTTGCAATTAATTGCTGACAAACCTCAGTTTAGTTACATTATTTTTACCTGGAAAGCAAAACCCAACATCCAACCTGGCATTTTTCCCATAAATGCAACTAAGACCCAGAAAAAATACACCTCGTTTATCGTACATCGCTTGTATTTCCTTTTCACATGCGTCACGTGAATTGACAGAATCCATCGGCCATCGTGTATGGCAGATCTGATAGTATTTTTTCATGGTATGCACACGCCCCAACTCGTGGCCAGGTGTGGCTCCCTGTCGTATATAAATAGGTGAGAATTTTCCACTTGAGTAGGGTCCGGTAATTACGCTTTAGTGGTTTGTTCGTTCCAATGTCTGCTGAAAAATTCCTCTTTACTTCTGAATCTGTCGGTGAAGGTCATCCAGACAAGATCTGTGACCAGGTCTCCGATGCCATCTTGGACGCTTGTTTGGCTGTCGACCCATTGTCGAAAGTTGCCTGTGAAACCGCTGCCAAGACCGGTATGATTATGGTTTTCGGTGAAATCACCACCAAGGCCACCTTGGACTACCAAAAGATTGTCAGAGACACCATCAAGCACATTGGTTACGATGACTCTGAAAAGGGTTTCGACTACAAGACCTGTAACGTCTTGGTTGCAATCGAACAACAATCCCCAGACATTGCTCAAGGTTTGCACTATGAAAAAGTGTTGGAAGAATTGGGTGCCGGTGACCAAGGTATCATGTTTGGTTACGCTACTGACGAAACCGACGAAAAGTTGCCATTGACCTTGTTGTTGTCTCACAAGTTGAACGCCGAATTGGCATCTGCTAGAAGATCTGGTGCTTTGCCATGGTTGAGACCAGACACCAAGACCCAAGTTACCATTGAGTACCAAAAGGATGGTGGTGCTGTCATCCCATTGAGAGTTGACACCATTGTCATCTCCACTCAACACGCTGAAGAAATCTCCACCGAAGACTTGAGAAGTGAAATCATTGAACACATTGTCAAGAAGGTTATTCCAGCTCACTTGTTGGATGACAAGACTGTTTACCACATTCAACCATCTGGTAGATTCGTTATTGGTGGTCCACAAGGTGATGCCGGTTTGACTGGTAGAAAGATTATTGTCGACACCTACGGTGGTTGGGGTGCTCACGGCGGTGGTGCTTTCTCCGGTAAGGACTTCTCTAAGGTCGACAGATCTGCTGCTTACGCTGCTCGTTGGGTCGCCAAGTCCTTGGTCAACGCTCACTTGGCCAGAAGAGCTTTGGTTCAATTTTCTTACGCCATTGGTGTTGCTGAACCATTGTCGATCCACGTTGACACATACGGTACTTCAAAGTACACTTCCGAACAATTGGTTGAAATTATCAAGGCCAACTTTGACTTGAGACCAGGTGTGATTGTCAAGGAATTGGACTTGGCTAGACCAATTTACTTCAAGACTGCTTCCTACGGTCACTTCACCAACCAAGAAAACCCATGGGAACAACCAAAGAAGTTGAAGTTCTAAATGAACTTTTAATACTTGATAAATTAATGTGATGACAAACTAACAGAGAAAACACACTGTGTTTTCCCTAGAAGTTCTAAGATTCGACGCTCAACTCGTTGTTTCTGATTCTAACGATTTTTGTTAACCAAAACCACACTCCCCCTCCAGCACCGTTGCTTCTCCCGGAATCATCCAGCTTTCGTTCTTGTAATGTCTTGATTTTTTTTTTGAACATATTTTTGATAAAGGATAGAGTTTTTTATTGCATTAATTGGGGTCCTCAACGGACATTAAGGTATTATATCTAATATACTGGTATACTAAAACTATAAATTTTTAAAAAATAACTACAGTAGATTTATTCACTTTCGAGTGGATGATTATCACGGAAGTATCTCCGATAGCTCAACAACGCAAAGATGATTCCGATAACTCCGCCGAATGCAATATCAAAGAAATGGTGACGGTAATCTTGAGTTCTGCTCAAGGCTATGTAGCAAGCAAGAATCAATGGTGCTCCCACAGCCAATAAATCAAACAAATGAGTTCTCTTAGCTACCTGACGTTGGCCATAAAGCCAAAGACTTAAGTAACCTAGTCCAGCAAACGACATAGATGAATGGCCCAGTGGTGTGCTTTTCAACCCGTCCAATAAGTACATTTGGCCCAATGGAGCAGCACATACCTCAACCCCGACCAATTGATTGAAAGGGGTACCGTCTTTCGGATGACAACGGTCCAAAAAGTCTGGTCTGGGGTTACCGATCCAGCATTTAAGTATATCGGTCAAGACATTGGTGATCGACACTGCCACCCAGAGACCTAGTGTCGAGACCTGGATAAGATGTAACTTTTCCAACAGAGAAGTAGTTGATACTGCTGCCACAACCACAATTATGACTGTTGGTATCACTGCTGTCAAGAGATATAGTTCATTGTCAGTGACACGTTCTCGAACTGCGAATGGATGGTTGATGGTAGTGTCCAGTAATGAAAACTGACGAGAAAACGGTCTGGCTACTTCGGTTACAGCAAAGAACACAAAGATCAACACTGCCACAGTGATCCAATCGGGAACAAATTGTTTGAATTGTCTGGACGTAAAGTATAGTTGCATCCTTCTGAATTCTAAAGAAAGAGAGTTAATTCGCACGAGAAATACTAAAAAATATTGTATGGGTCTAAAAATTTATAATTTATATTATTTAAGTGCTATTAAGAAGTGAATTATGAATCGGTTGTTATGATGAATTATTGCTTCAAGTCAGAATCATAAGATTCATCTTGAGTAGTGGCAGCATATCTGTCTCTAGACAACTTGGTAGTGTCGATTTCATCGTGGTATTGTTCACAAATTTCTTCCAAGGTCTTACGCTTGGTTTCTGGAACCAACAAGGTAAGGAAGATACCCAACAACATGAACAAGGCAAAGATTTCCATCACGTGAGGCAAGAAACAGTTTGGCTTGTCCTTGGCACAGTTGTGGTTAACCAAAGTACCGATACAGGTTTGGGCAATGATTGCACCAACCTTACCAGCAGCAGCGGACAAACCGTGAGCAGTAGATCTGTATCTAGTTGGGAAGACTTCACCTGGAATGATAAAAGTGGTGGTGTTTGGACCAAAGTTTTGGAAGAATTGGGCCAAGACGTACAAGGCCAACAATCCATGTTCACCAATCTTGTGGTAAGCGAAACCAATGATACAGAAAAGAATGGTCAAGATAATGAAACCACCCAATTGAACGGTCTTTCTACCAATGGTATCAATGGTAGCAATGGAGAACCAGTAACCTGGAAGAGAACCAGCACAAATCAAGATCAAGTTACCGGCAGCAGAGTTGTACAACTTGTGGTAAACGTTCTTAGAAGAAGCATAACCAATAGTTTGCAAGATAACAGCGGTGTTTAAACCCAAACCGTAAAAGGCAACATCCAACATGAACCAAGAACCGGCAGTTCCCAATAAGATCTTACCGTACTTCCATTGACCAAAGTGAGAGACAAAGTCCTTGAAAGAAGCCTTTGGAGCAACGATTTCCTTAGCGTGAACGTCAATAGCAGCTTCAGCATCAGCAACCTTTTGGACTTCATCGTGTTGGTTAACATCCAAGGAGTATCTTGGAGATTCAGCAATCGTCAATCTGTAGTAAAGGGCAATACAACCTGGCAAAGCACCGAAACCAATAATAATTCTCCACATCTGGTCACAAGCCTTGATACAGGAACCAACACATTCAGCAGAAGTGTTAGCAACAATCAAGTCATCCTTGTAAGCGGCAACCAAGATGATGGCAACTATACCGGCAAACAATTGACCAAGACCTTGATTGGAGAAGACAGCACCCATAATGGCACCTCTCCACTTGGTGGTGGAAAATTCTGAGGAAATAATAGAAGACAATGGGTAGTCACCACCGATACCGAAACCTTGTACAATTCTCAAGGTGACGAAAATGGCAGTGAAATTAACAGCTGGAGATTCACCCAAACAACATTGCAAGATGGTAGCAGCAATCATGATAATCAATTCAATACCGTAAATGGCCTTACGACCAACCTTGTCACCCAAGGCACCAAAGGTAACTTGACCAAGAACGGTACCGACAGAAGTGGAAACCTTGATTAAGGTAGTGGTAGAAGATGGCATGGCACCAGCCTTCCAGTAGACAAATGACAACATAGTAAGACCCAAGTTAATGGCAAAGATATCGTAAGAATCGGTAAGGAAACCGACACCGGCGATCAATATCATCTTCACTTGAGTCCATCCGAAGCCAGCGGAATCAATCTCTTCTAAGGCCAATCTTCTTCTTTCCAATGGGTCTTCAATGTGAGCGAATTTACCAATGTAATCTTTGAAGGCGGTCTTACCACCAGAGGTGTTTTCCTTATACGGAACAGTTTCGTTAATATCAGACATTCCTTTTTGGCTAAAACTTCGTCTATTTCTTAGAGTAAAGTAGGTTGACTGTACTGAGGAATTTCAACATGATGCTGGATCTGCTTCTCTTTTATATCCAGATCCAGTATTACGTTGAAATATGAGTGGGAAGGCTCCCTACACAAAAAAGCTATTATCGGTAGCTAAAAAATAATAAATAAGAAACAAATTAGGAAGCAATTAATTGAAAAACTCCTGGAAAGTCCCACGAGTCTCCTATAATCTACTACGGTCGGATGTTAGATACGGCGTAAAAAGAGGTAGTAGTCTAAAAACCGTAAAAAAATAATCAATTGACAACGCTATTCGCAAAATCTTATCACATGTGGCTAGCTACTCATCTTCTTGACACCAAGAAACTTATTCTTAGTGAGTAATTTGACATCTTCTATACCTGTACTTGAAAGGCCGTTATATGTATCATGTCTAACAAAAAGCTTGTCGTCTTCCGACATTATCTTTCTCTTGGTAAGCTCTGGAAATTGCGATTCTCAGCCCTGACATTGGCATCACCAGCCCACGTGTGTGGTCTGGGCAATTTCTTTTAGGAACCAAGATTAAATTTTTTCGCTACCTCGTGTCCATTTCGGGTTATTTTTTGTTGCAAAATCCCGTACTTTTGGCTGCAAGGGCCCCACGTTGTGTGATACGCACACGACCCACGTTTTTCATGTCGCCTGAGAGGAACTAAGTACACCGAGGTAATACATAGATTCAGGCGATATACCGCCTACCAACGTGTGCTACTGGTGGCTTGGTTGTTGCTTCTATTGTACCATGCATGTATCTCGATATTTTTCGCCGAGAATGCCATCTTGATTGCCGGCTAGATTCGTAATCTATGACTTACAAACGGCCTTCGAGATTAGCTCGTTTCCTCTTTGAGTATATGACGAATTTGATGGCTTGCAACTCTTCATGAACTTAAACTTGCCAGTATCGATCGCTAAAACTTGTAACATTACCTTAGAATTATTTACATGCCATTGTGGAAGGGATTCCATGACAGACGTTTTCCTGCAGTCAAGAATCAGACGACTAATCTCATCGATTATTTCTTAACAAAGGTAACCGAAGTTTACGATAAATTTGAAAAAAAACACCCATTAACAACCAATTGATTTGTAACCACAAAAATGCACACACTTCTTTTAACAATATATTCACTTCAATGTTTAAACTATATACTTATTACGTAATGACTATTAATGTTTGACGTGGAGGCTTCATGTTATGTGACGCGTCCCATGTCGCACGAATACTTACCTAAAGCGACTAATGCATGGCAGTTATTGTCGTGTGATACGTATCACATTTTAGGAAAGCTTATGTAAGAACCCGAAGATGAAAGTGTTCTAGAAATCCAACTGCTGTTCTTTCCAGAGATAATTTAATCTCACTTGACAGTAATTTTTTGAGAAAGAGTACTTCAGAGGGAAAAAAGTAGCTTTATTATATAGAATTAGTCAAGTGGGCAAATACTAATGCTACAAAACCCCGGAGTATTTTGATTGCAATTAATAGAGAAATTGCAAATGGTCAGTCAAATTATTCATAATAATCAAACAGGATGATCCTTAATTCCTGTTGGATACAAAGTTGCAAGCCTTCTTTCGGTTCTGTACCCCGATTGAGCCTTTTTTTCTCAAATGGTCAGATTTTGTACCTCATTAAATTTTGATCATGTGATACCATTTGCGCGTCGTGTTTGTTAGGTATCGATTTTTACCAACAACACATCTGATTACTAACACTTTATGCCCAAAAATGGCTGGCGCTAGACATATAAAGTTGATCGGTGCTTCTATTGTTGCATTATTCATTCTTATTGTATTATATTCGTCTAACAGAGACCCAACTGTTGCCTCTGAAGGTTCTTTGTTGCAGAATGAAAAGAGTCCCCCCGGAAAATCAGCAAGTGATTTGATTGACTCTAATAACGATGTCAAGAAAGACGAAGCTATCAACAACGAGATATCTAAGTTGAGCCAGTCTGTAGAAAAGTCTGAATCAACTGTCAAGCCTGACGAAGAATTTGACCCATCCGAAGCCTTGCTCCAAATTAGAGCCATGTCACCCATGACTATATTTTCCAAGTCCTACTGTCCATTCTCCCAGAAGCTTAAGAAGTTGCTCCGTGACAACTACGAAATAACTCCTGAGCCAACTATTGTTGAACTTGATAAGCATGCTAACGGCTCAGACTTGCAAAAATACCTTGGTGAAATAACGGGTAGAAAGACTGTACCAAATGTTTTGGTCGGTGCCCTGAATGAGAGTAAAGGGGGCTGTGACGACTTTGAAGCAATGCACGAGTCCGGTGAATTGGTGGATTTCTTGAACAGATGGGGTAACAAGAAGTTAGTTGTGAAGAGAATTAAGGCTCCATCAAACAGTTAAATACACTAAAAGAAGCGGACTTACTTTATCATATTTTAGTGTAAATAAACGCATTACAAGACGTTCTTCAATTATACTGTTTTTAAATTCCTATTTGTACAATATATAGCAAATTTAGAACTTGGAGAATTGCTTGGACTTGGAAGCAGCAGCGGCAACCTTGACAACGTTGAATCTAACGGTCTTAGAAAGTGGTCTACATTGACCAACAGTGACAATGTCACCTTCTTGAACACGGAAAGCTGGAGAAACGTGAGCAGCGACGTTCTTGTGTCTCTTTTCGTATCTGTTGTATTTTGGAACGTAGTGTAAGTAGTCTCTTCTGATAATGATAGTTCTGTGCATCTTGGTGGAGACAACAGTACCGGTCAAGATCTTACCTCTAATAGAGACAGTACCGACGAATGGACACTTCTTGTCAATGTAGGTACCTTCAATAGCAGCCTTTGGAGTCTTGAAACCCAAACCAACGTCCTTAAACCATCTCTTGGTCTTCTTGTTAGCCTTAGCCTTTGGGTTGGTGAAGATGTGAGGTTGCTTTTGGAAAGCTCTTTCAGATTGAACGGTTAATTCAGTAGCCATCTTTACTTATTGCTTATTATGCTGAACAAATAAAAAGAAGTAAACTTTTCAAGACTAGCACTAGTAGTGATATTGAAAATTTTTTTTGGCGGGATTCGCAGTAGTGGGCAGATCTTTGTGTAATTTTCCACTACAAATTCAAGATATAGAGTGTATATAGAGTATATAGGGCATAAGCCCTAAGAATAAACAATGCACGTGATATGATAAGTGCGCTTGGTAGGTTTGGGAGAGCCCGCATCGGCCGCCAGCTAACTTTAAGTCGAAAGCTCTATTAGGCGTATCGGCATTTGTTCCCGACAACTACGAACAAATTACTGTAGCCCACCATTTTCCCCTCGTTATAAGAAAAGTTTACATGCTTTTTAAAAGAGTAATGATTCAAAGAAATAATCTTCTTCTTAAGCGTATATTTCGTCCAATGGTTTATACTCGAGTATACCAAAAAGTACTACTATTTTCATCGAGTGGAATGTTTTGTCTAATTACTAAAATAGTGTGAAATGTTATCTAATATCTACTTCCGCGCTCTCACCACATTTCATATATCCAGTACTTGAGCGAAACATTATTTTATCTAGAACTTTAGCCGGAGTAATATTTACGTAAGATGTAATCCGGCTCTTTTTAATCTTAGACTATGCTTAATCGACAGGCAATTTAGCTAGGGGGCAAACGCGTCTACTGTACGCCTGTAACGTAAGAAAACTTATTTTGCCAAAGACGTGGGTGCTACTTGCTAGCCTGATTTACAACACAGGTATATTCTCCGTTGCAATGTACAAGTAGCATCGTGTCTTTTTGTCTTTTACAACGTTCGCCGCTCTCGGTTTATTAGGTGAATAACCATTTGCAACCATTTTTTAATGCGCCCCAAAAAGGAAATCGTAAATCACAAATAAACCCATCTAATATAATGGTCAAGGCGTATAATCTTCCCAACAATAGAATACTGTCGGACGATTCATATGTACATGCAAATGAAACAACAGGTATCAACACTACTCGAACAGTAAGTGCCTCTTCCACGTCTATGATCAGCACACCAAGCAACAACTTACGGCGTCTTCAGCATCAGAAACAGCTACTCCAAAAACAACAGCAACAACAACAACAACACCAGCATCAAAAGCACCCACACCTTAAGTTATCAAAGGAGAAACTACCCAAAAATGGCCTTAAAAGCAAACTTCTCAATCTACACCAGTCCCTGAAGAGCTACATCTCAAATAACAACAACAACAACGAGGTTGAACCCTTAGATCCCACGCATCCCAATATGTCTGTACCCGGGTTTATTCTTCGTAAGCCTGTTGACAATGCTCTATATGACTATTCCGTATTTACCAACTACCCCAGTGGCGAAGATCTACAGCATGGCGAACATTTACCGCCTGCAGTCAAGGAGTCACAGGTAAAGGCATGGGAATCTGCAGAGAAGATTAGTCGAAACGTTATATTTGGTGCTAGTGACTCTGAAGAGGAAGATGGTCATGTAATCCAGGGCATTCCGGGATATACACGTGGAGAATTGGATATTGTGTTGAGAGTTTTTGATGACAATCAGCGAGACTCCTCTACCGAAACCAGCTCTGATGAAAAGCGCTTGATTTACGAATACAAAAAGATGGTTCAAAGCAACCAAGAAAGGATGTATAGCCAGACTCATCTGTTCACTACCCGAAGGCAAATACAAGTAGCCCAGAAGAAAGATTTACTTCACCGGATGTTTGGTTATAGTAACAACCTTAACTCGGAATACATTACCAACAATACCACATACTCGGCCCTTGATAATACTTCTAACATACAAAAGACGTTTCACGAGGATAAGGAAGAGATAACCACACTCTTGGACGAGGATAAACGATATCATGAAGCTTTGGAAGAAGCTAAACACAATTTTGATGATGTCAAAAAGAAAGGGTTGGAGACTAGTGTCAAGAGAAAACGAAGACACAGTAGTGACTACCCTGGAGATCTGGATAAAGAGTTTGATTTTGATAAGTTTCAAGTGTTGGTGTCAAACAAATTGAACCAGATATATAGTCGCTTTTTAAACGAAGAGGACGAAAACCCCGATGATCTCAATGACGAATTGCAGGTCTTCACCACTACATACTTGAGGAACTGTATCAAGGTGGAATTGGAAGAGGATTAGCAATGGCCAGAACCACCATCCCTTGAAGAAGTATGGCGGCTGGAACGCTTAGTAAGCTCCAATGCATTAATAATACGATATTATTCGAGCCTGCACATTTAGCAGCGGGCCGGGAGGAGATTATCAGTGTTTAATTTGGTTGCGAAAATGAAGGATCGCCGTCTTAACTTTCAATTGTTTCTATATAATTGTTAGTTAATGGAGAACTCTCTGTAGTGAAATAAACAAAGCGAATATCATATAAAGAATCCTACCCAGTTGCAAAGTATTTGTAAAAAAAATGGGAATCCATTAGATTACGTGATTGAGGTCGTGCCCGGGGCTTACATTTGGATTATGTCATCGCCAGATCCATCTCTTAGCATGATTGGCCACCCTTATGTTCAACAGTAGAATCATTTCTTCAACGAGCCGTCTCAAAAGTATACAACGTCACTTATCAACAATGCCTCCAGTGAACATTTCCAAGCATTACGACTATTTAGTTATCGGTGGTGGTTCCGGTGGTGTGGCTTCTGCTCGTCGTGCTGCTTCTTACGGCGCTAAAGTCTTGCTTATCGAAGCCAAGTTCAACAAATTGGGTGGTACCTGTGTCAATGTTGGGTGTGTTCCTAAGAAAGTCATGTGGTATGCTGCTGACTTGGCCCACAAGAAGCACCAATTGAAGGCTTACGGCTTGGCTGATGAAGCTCAACATGTCAAATACGGTGACTTCAACTGGGGCTCAATTAAGCAAAAGAGAGACGCTTACGTTACTAGATTAAATGGTATTTACGCCAGAAACTTGGACAAGGAAGGAGTTGAGTTCTTGTACGGTTTTGCCAAATTTATCAACTCTCAAGGTGATGTTGAAGTTACTTTGTCTAGCGACCAAGAGATCAGTTTCTTGGAACTGGGCAAGACTTACCAAAAGGATGAGAAGTTGGTATTCTCTGCCGAAAAGGTCTTGATTGCCACTGGTGGTGCTCCAATTGTTCCACCATCTGTTGAAGGTAGCGAATTGGGTATTACCTCCGACGGATTCTTTGACCTTGAAAAGCAACCTGAATCGGTTGCTGTGGTTGGTGCCGGATACATTGGTGTTGAATTATCTGGTATCTTTGCCAGTTTAGGTTCCAAGACACACTTAGTCATTAGAGGTGACACTGTTTTGCGTTCCTTTGATGAAGTTATTCAGGATACCGTCACCAACTATTATTCCGATAAGTTGGGTGTCGATGTGGTCAAGCAATCTGGCAGTGTTTCCAAGGTTGAAGCCAAGGGTGACAAGAAGCTTGTTCACCTTGGTAACGGTACTACCTTGGAAGTTAACGAGTTGATTTGGACCGTTGGTAGATACGGCTTGATAGACATTGGCTTGGAACATGTTGGAGTTAAATTGAACGAAAAGAACCAAGTTATTGTCGATGAATACCAACAAACCTCTAACCCAAAGATTTTCTCTCTTGGGGACGTTGTTGGTAGGGTTGAATTGACTCCAGTTGCCATTGCTGCCGGTAGAAAATTGTCGAACCGTCTTTTCTCTGCTAAGGCTGAGTTTGCCCAAGACAAGTTGGACTACAGCAATGTTCCATCGGTTATTTTTTCACATCCTGAAGCCGGTTCTATTGGGTTGAGCACCAAAGAAGCCATTCAGAAGTACGGCGAAGACAACATTAAGGTGTACACATCGAGCTTTACTGCGATGTACTATGCCATGATGGACAGTGACGATGACAAGTTGCCAACCAAGTACAAGATCATTGTTGCTGGGTCTGAAGAAAAGGTTGTTGGTTTACACATTATTGGTGACTCTAGTGCTGAGATCTTGCAAGGGTTTGGGGTTGCCATCAAGATGGGAGCCACGAAGAAGGACTTTGACAACTGTGTTGCCATCCACCCAACTTCTGCTGAAGAGTTGGTTACAATGAAGTAGATAGAGACGGAATCGGTTCTGGGGGGCTTTCTTTTTTTTTTTAATTCTTTTATTAGTATAATACATAAAAAACATTAACCAACACAAATTGGTTGGATAGTAAGGTAAAGTTTAGTGTTTTGCTCTCTTTGGCGGGGGTCCTCTTACTGGAGGTTTGGGTTTATCACCAGGTTTCATAAAGAACATGGGAGCATTCTTGAGGATATCCGGCACGGTGACGAATCTAATCATGGAGCCTCGTACAAACACCTGGTTCATGTAGGAGGTGGCGCCGGTTCTACCCTTGGTGATGACCACGTCGTACAACGAGAGGTTCATGTTATCTTCATTTTCCAAGAGCTTGCCACGATAAGTATCACCAGTGGTAAGTTCCAAAGAAATCACATGGCCCTGTGCCTCGTTAAGAAGACGGACAGGAATTCCCGCAGACATTTATAGTAGAGGAATTGTGATTGAGGGTTTTGGCGTTACGCTTTCGATTTCGAACATGTTTTATTTTTTATTTTTTTTTTTTGGCGCTGTAATCCGACTCGCATTTAGTGTGGTCGCAAATTGCAGTTATAAAATTATAGGTAACGTTAACGACAAACAGTCCTGCCACTTTTCTCTGTTGACTGATATGCCTCGCCAGAGAAACAGAGTTCCGACCTCGTGTCTCAACTGCCGAAAGCGAAAAGTCCGCTGTGATAAAGTCAAGCCTGTCTGTGGTGGGTGTATCCGTAACGGAGTGCAGCATTCGTGCACCTATCTCGAGCCATCGTGGTCCTCATCAACCGTCTCTGAAGATAACCAGGAGATCCCCATCCAACAGCTGGAAGAGTTACGCCGTCTCCAATTCCAGCTGGAACGTACTATCGGTAGCCAGAGAAAAGAAATCGAAGATTTGAAACGCCAGCTCGCAGTGCTTCAACAACTCCTGCCCCGAGTCGACCACACCGATGCCCAACGCTTTGTCACTATCCTAAACAAACTTTGTCCAGCATCAGTTTTTAACCGAGATAAACTCAAAATCTCCGATGACTTGACTTATTTAATCCTCTCAAAAACTATCACCAAACGTCTCCACACCGATACGTTCAACTGGGTCAACCTTATCAAACTTGATCCACAGCTCACCACCCTCTGGTTCAAGATTACTAACCTTCAAAAGATCTACCACACATACAAAATGAACATGCTCAAGACCCCCAATGTCCCGACCGTCAAGAAATCCCCTTATCGTGTCAACGAAATTGACTTCACGTACTCCACCACTCCACCAAATACCCTGGACCACCGGTGTCCCGTGATTGAATGTGACTTCAACTTTATGACCGATGAACAGTCGACTCCTAGTCCACACTCTATCTCGCCATACCCTACAACAACTGTTGTTACTCTGGCTCCAAAGAAGCTAACTCCTCCAGTATTTGAAGACTCAGAAGAAAAGGCCAAGGTAGTGCTTCTCAAGATCCAAAACCTTTGGAACTCGACCCTCTGTCTTTGTAGAGGAAATGATAAGCTCAACTACAAACAGCTTTATTTCCTTATCGACTTCTACTTCAACAACGACTACGATGTGGAGTCCAAGGATCTCTTTAGCTTCTTCAAAAAGGATATCCAGAACATTATTAAAAAGAACGGGAAAGATATCTCGATTAATCTTGTTAATGCACCGACACAGGTTTATTCGGAAGATTCACTTTTTTGCCGACTCCATATGAAGGGAACATACTTGAGCATGTTGGCAATAATCGTGGAAGAATCTCTCGATGTACTTTGTCTGAACCTTATAACTATGGAAGAACCTTTGGCATCTACTTTCAAATCACTTTTCCCAGCAGAAGTGATTTACGCCAGTTTGGGGTACAAGTCTACTAACATTCACCAAACAATTCTGGACTACCTACTTGTTGCATGTCATCTCAACGGAGATCCAGGCCCTTCATTGGCTAGTATTTCTTGTAGAGTTGGACTCCTAAACCGGTTTGTTTCGGTGTATAAGAAACAAGGTGCTGATAACAAGGCCGACTTTACTTCTGTTTTCACCAACCTTCTTCTTGCTCTCCTCAAAGATGACTTTGCCATTGAAATCTGGAAAGATCCAGAATTGGTAGTCTTTGCTGATAATGAAACCAAACGCAAAAATAAAGATCTCAAGATCCACATGTGTCACTTATGGACAGATCTTATACGGTTAGCCAACCTTGCAACTTTCAGTATTGTGCCGTTGATCAAACATTCCGAAAAATTGGATTCGTTGGTCAAGATATTGTATACCAAGTTTGAGGAGGCTGATTCTGTGCTGTACCATCTCAAATATATCACCAAATTGGATTCAGGCAATTTGGATGATTTAACCATTACCCTTCATGTTCATTACTTGATTGCTCGAATTTCCTCTACGTTATCGCATGGCATTACAAAGATTGGTGATCCTAAACTTACGGTGAATACCATTGAAGAATTAATTAAGCAGTGTAGTACGTGGTTATTGGACCCTGCTATCAAGCGTTTACGTTACATTCGGAGATTTGAGATATATACCCTTTTGCATTATCTTCGATACTTTATGCAATATGTGTTATTTTTACAGGGTGAGGAATTGAATGATTCTGAGCTTATTCTGGGTCTTCTTCCCAATCTATTCACCCGATTCTACAGCTATGTTGTATACTTGCAGAGCGAAATTAAAAGCTTCAATCCGCTCTATGCCCAGTATGTGTTACTGTCGGTGACGGAACTTTTGACAAGATGGATCCAGTTTATTGTTGGAATTTTAATTCGGTTCCATGAAAATAGTGAGGCTCCTGAGATCTTACGAAAGCAAGTGAAGTTTTATGGTGGACCGATTATTGACCAGAGTATTGGTGAGGAAGGAATACCAGTTATGGATTACGTGTTCACCAATATTGTGTCCATTGTGGAGGAAACGGTGGGTCTTCTTGAAAAGAGTTCATTGCTTGACCAAGAAAAGTCGAGCAAGCTTACCAAGCTTTGGAATTTCTACATGACTTTTGTCAAGAACTCCAGCAAGATGTCTACCATCAACTACGCTAAGATCCATACTAACGTACCGGGGTTCACTGGGCTCCAATTGGGAGAAAAGTGCCCAGTGTTGGCCAACGAGATAAATACTTCTCCTTCAAATGAAGGCAAAGTTGCACGTTGTCCCATCTCGCAGATCACCACGGTGGATAACGTTAAGCCTCCTGCAGGACACCCTGAAGTCGGTGGGAAAAAGAGGAAATGTCCGTTTGACCATCAAGCAATCAAGAAAGGTGTACGTCCATTGCTTGAAAGTAATGTGAGAGGCGATTCGCCCAAGAGTATCTACCTGAAGCTGCTGTCACATACCAGTCTGCCGCTTAGTACGGTGAGAAACCGCACGGAATTCAAGTCCGAGATCAAGTCCGAATCGGAACCGTCACCCGACATCAAATTCGAAGCCATGGCCGGATTTAGTCCCACGGCTACTTTCGATACCCAGGCATTCACCGAGTTTGACTTTGATTTCCTTCTGAACGAAGGAATCTTTGAGCAGATCAACTTTGGGGGACTCGAAACCTACAATATTGAAAGCAACAATTTTCAGTAATGATTTTTTTTCACGTGCCAACCAACCTCGATCGTATTTGCACAGAGAAATAACGTTCATTCTTTTTGGGCTGCAGATTAAATGTTCGGAAATAGCATGCTAAGGTGGTCGCAGCATGTCGTCAAGGGAGCTGTACGTCGTTATACGACACGTACAGTACCGAAACCATCCATGCGGTTCAACCGGTTTTTTAAGGTGGGATTGGCCATCGGATTTACAGGCTCGGTATTGTATGCCACCAACGATACGGTGCATCATGTTGTGTTGACCGGAGAAAGAGTTGGTGTGGTTACCGTGGCCACATTGCGCTGTTTCAGACTCTACAAGGACACCTTGTACCGTGACTACGACACGAAAGAAGAGCGTACACGAGAGTTGGCCAAGACGCACAAACAGGCAGCCGAGATCACCTTAAAGGCATTGGAAAAGAATGGAGGGATATATATCAAGTTGGGACAACACATCACTGCATTAACATACTTGTTACCTCGGGAATGGACCGATACCATGCTTCCACTTCAAGACAGATGCCCACAATCATCAATGGAGGAGATTGAAAAGATGTTTGTCACTGACTTAGGTATCACTATTGACGAGATGTTTAGTGAGTTCAACTCAAATCCGGTCGGAGTTGCGTCATTAGCACAGGTCCATCTTGCCAAATTGAGAGAGACTGGAGAACGGGTCGCTGTCAAGGTGCAGCACCCATCGCTCCAGGAATTTGTACCATTAGACGTCTACTTGACCAAAACGGTTTTCAACCTCATGTACAAATTATTTCCAGAGTATCCACTTACCTGGTTGGGAGATGAAATGCAGAATTCGATCTTTGTCGAGCTTGATTTCACTAATGAAGGTCGCAATGCTGAGAATACTGCTAAGTACTTTGAACAGTACAAGAATGTGACGGCCTTAAGAATCCCTCAAGTTATATCTGCTCAATCGAGAATCCTTATCATGGAATACGTTGGTGGTGCAAGATTAGATAATATGAAGTACTTGGAAGACCATAATATCAGTCCATCACAAGTATCTTCGTGCTTGTCTCATATCTTCAATAACATGATTTTCACTCCTGAAGTTGGTTTGCACTGTGATCCACACGGTGGGAACCTTGCTATCAGAAGTGTCAATCCCAAGGAATCGCACAGTGGATTCAACTTTGAGATTGTGTTATATGATCATGGATTGTACCGCAACATTCCTATCCAAATGAAACGGGACTATGCACATTTCTGGCTCGCCGTATTGGATGGAGATGTCGATGCAATGAAGAAATATGCTTCCAAGTTTGCTGGAATTGAAGGAGATCAGAAGTTTCGGATCTTCGCTTCTGCCATCACGGGCCGGGCGCCTGAGAACGCACTCAAGTATGATATTTCGAAAACACGGACCGATGATGAAATGGTTAATATACAGAGGCAGTTACATTCTGGGCAAGGGGTATTGGAAGATTTGATGGAGATTTTAAGTTCGATGCCGCGGATGGTGTTGTTGATTCTCAAGACTAATGACTTAACCCGTAACTTGGATGAGAGTCTCAACAACCCATTGGGACCCGAAAGGACGTTTTTGATTCTCGCAAATTATTGTGCAAAGGTTGTCTATGATGAAAAGAACGAAGAAATCTCAGATGCTAGTAACCAGTATTGGTTCAGAGGCACAATTGCATATGTCAATAACTGGTGGGCTTACCATAGAAGGGTAAGCACACTTTATATCTACGATTTCGTGATGATGTTTGTGAGATTCAAACAAAGTCTCGGACTTTAAATCCTATACATAATATATATATATATATATATATATATATTCCCCTTTATGATGCTAAAATTAAATGATGACGAAGTAAAAAGTTCTTATTCCATATCCTTTCTGATCTTGTCCAACAAGTTGTTGATACGAGGACCCATCAATGGCTGTCCTGTCTTGGTGGTTTTGGATAACCGTTCTCTTTGTCTCTCCCTTTCTCTTGATTTGAGTTCGATGGTCTTCCGTTTCTGCTGGATAGCTTCGAGTTTGACTTTTCTGGCCTGTTCTTTTCTCTCCTTAGCAACTTTAGCTCTCTCGGCAAAGTTAATAGGTTTCTTGGCTGGCTGTTTTACTGGTTCATCTTGCTCCTGGGGTTGGTCCTGAGGTAAGCCCTCCTTTTCCAATAACTTAAAGTAATTCTTTCTCAATCTTGCTCTATGCGTAAGAGCTTTCCTGATATCTCTAGACTTCGATTCTCTACTGTCGACATATCTTTTGCCTTTATAGTTTCCTCTTCCAGACATGATGAGATGAGTTTTGAAGATGAATTTGCGCGAACCAAAATTTACATCGCAACAGGATCAGGAAATTGCTAGCATGTTACTGCTGTAATCGAATCAACCGTCACAGAAATTTGATGAGAAATTAGAATTAAAGATTTAGAAACAAGCTCGTGAGAAGTTACTTGGTGGTATGACTTCTGTAGTTCTTGAAACCTGGTTTCTCGTGCGTAGTCACTGTAGAGTTGTTGGATCTATTGTTCCAAAATTATAAGAAAATAAACGAGCTCGATAGCTTTTTACTGTTCTCTAAGCCAGGTTTATTGCATAGGCTCATGTGTGGGTCAAAGATTTTCAAGTGTAATTACACAAGGAGGTATTCTGGAGCTTGTCTCACGAGTTTCCCCCGGTTGCCGACGTTACAGTTTCGTCGGCGCGTCTGATTACATATCGGCGATAAAACCAGAAAACTCGATTAAATCACAGTCGGTAGACAACATGTAGAGGCATGAGTCCGCTAAGCTCCGTTCATAAGAAGTGTAGAAAAAGGGTTGCAACGTAAGTTCGGGCGAAATACAACTGTTTTCCATTTTTCTGCTACGTCTACAAAGTTTAAAGTTTCAAATCAACAAACACGCATAGTTTTTCAAATTTACAACCATGTCTTATTTACCAGTACCGAATACCCAAACCGAACCCGAACACGAGCACGAGGAATTTGAGCTTGAATCGCATGACTATGAGGTTATGGAGACGCCTACCAACTCCTACGAAGGTAGTTCCAACATGAAGATGGCATTTATGAACATGGCCAACTCAATTCTTGGTGCCGGCATTATTGGGCAGCCATTTGCGTTCCGCAACAGTGGCCTTGTGGGTGGTATAGTGTCAATGGTGGCACTTTCATGGCTCATTGACTGGACATTAAGGCTTATCGTGATCAACGCTACGCTTGCCAACACCAAATCATACCAGGACACAGTATTTCACTGTTATGGTACATACGGTAAAATTCTTCTCTTGTTCTCGATCTCATCGTTTGCTTATGGTGGATGTATGGCTTTCTGTGTGATTATTGGAGACACCATTCCCCATGTGCTTCGGGCGTTTATTCCCCAGTCTGTGTGGGGTCAAGGCTCATGGTTGGCATGGTTTTTCCACCGTAACACAATCATTATTGTCTTTACAACATGCATCTCGTATCCACTATCGCTCAATAGAGATATATCCAAACTTGCTAAAGCCTCGGGTTTTGCGTTGTTTGGTATGCTAATTATTGTTGTCTTGACGGTAGTGCGTGCTCCCTTTGTCGATCTGCTGCTCAAGGCTCCACTCACCAAGGCCGAATGGATATTCAACTACAACTTGTTCCAGGGAATCTCAGTTATTTCCTTTGCCTTGGTATGCCACCACAACACAATGTTCATCTACAACTCCATGAAAAATGCCACCATTGAACGGTTTTCAAAGCTAACGCATATCGCATGCGTGGCTTCGATGATCTGTTGTTTGGTCATGGGGATCAACGGGTTCCTCAACTTTGGGGATATTACCAAGGGGAACATTCTTAATAACTTCAAAAGCGACGACAATTGGATTAATGTAGCTCGGTTCTGCTTTGGTCTCAACATGCTTACAACGTTCCCCCTCGAGATTTTTGTGGTTAGGGACGTTATCAAGGATATTGTGCTATCCAGTGATGGGAGCTCGGCTGATCTTGAGCTTTCCAAACGTCAGCACTTCATCTTTACTACGTTACTTGTATTTTCGTCGATGGCTGTCTCATTATTCACCTGCAATTTAGGGATCATTCTTGAACTCATTGGAGCTACTTCGGCTTCATTAATGGCGTACATTATTCCTCCAATGTGCTATTTAAAATTAAAATGGGAAGAAACCGACCTGACCGATAAACTGGCAAAGAAACGGTTCTTATTCACCAAAGCCATTCCCAGTATCTGCTGCGTGGTGTTTGGATTCTTGGTCATGATAATAAGCTCCTTCATGAGTATAAGGACAAGCATCAACAACACTAGCCCCGCTCACTGCGTGGATGACTAAATTACCTCTGGTAGGCCACACCGTCATAAAATTTCTATTCATCATCCTCATCAATTATAACCCTCCGCTTTCTAGAAACTGGAGCTTCTTCGTCACTCTCGTCACGAACCCGCTTTGTAGATTCTGTATCACTGTCTCCTTCACTAGCGCTTGAGACATCTTGTGCCGCAGTTTCATTGTTCTCCAGAAGTTTTATCGAAGAAGCTTCAGCAATCGCTCGGGAAATTGCCGGAGTAGTTCCATTCTTCTCCAACGATGACCAGACCTTTTGGAACTCTTTTAATTGAGTAGGATTGACTATTCCTCCAGTTTCACTCAACAAATTCCGCAATCTTTCCTCTCTTTCGAAGAATTCCCTTTCCTTCTCTTCATCGGATTCATCGTCAGATTCACGAACATAAGCCTTGGACTTCATGCCACTACTGCCTTCGTCGTCTGAAGTCACCTTAAAAGAAGATGGTCGAGCGTGTGTTTCCCGCTTCTTTGATCTATTCTTTGTTGGCTTGTTCTTAACCCAAGCTTTACCTCTCTCTGAGGTTCTGCCCTCTATTGCTCGCTCTAACGCTTCCAAGTCATCCAAACCATCATCTAACCTATCTGCCCTGGGTGTTGCTTCGAATGCAATATCTTCATTGATATCAATATCTCCGTTGAATTCTTCGTCATCAACAGGATAGTACGTATCTGTTGCTCTCAAGAAGAAAGAAGCATCCTTTCCATCCTCAAAAACAACTGGTTGGGCCTGACTCCATTTCTCAATAAGCTCGAGGAATTCAGTCAATTTATCATTAGAAACTGACGTACCTAATTCACACGGTTCGTCCATGACAAAAGGAATATCAAAACCAATTATACTAAGCAATAACCTTATGTTTCCATTATTGATAAGCAACCTGCGTATTTGATGAGTTCCCTGCAATTCCTGAACTCCCTCCTTAAGAATTCGATCTTCGATAATTCGTTTTAATTCACTGATTAACCATTTCACAGCGAACTCTTTCTCCTGTAAGAACAAAACACTAACCAATATTTTGACCTGTTCGTCCACCAGAAGCTCACGAACAAATTCCAACTCTTTTGCTAGACGAGGAACTGATTTTTTAGTGTCTGGTTTATAATACAAATCCCCAGTACCAAGGAAAACTTTACACTGAGAATCTTCAATTCGAGGGAAGAGTATTTCAATGGGATTTGGGAATCGCTCAAATGCAGTTTTGAACTTCTTCATAAAATAGTAGATAAACTCTTCGACATGGTTCCGGATTGAGGAACCACGAGGTAAGGAGTTTCTCAATTTGTGAATCAATTGCATGAAATCCAATCGATACAACCCAGTGTAGTCTTTGCGGACAACAAAGAGTCTATGAAAGTAAGATAAGCATTGCTTGATTTCTTGATTAGTTAGTTCTTGGTATCTCCATAAGTATTCAATGTATGTCGACACAATTGCTGTGTGGAAAAATCTGACTTCAGTTGCCTTATAGTCGAGACTTCTTTCAAGCTTAACTTCTTTTAATCTCTCATTAACATCTTCCTCGTCTGATCCTGCCTCGATAGCGTCACGTAATGAATCTTCTGTGTGCTTATCAAGATTATTGATACTCTTCTTGTTTCTTTTACGTTTTGATTGAACGTACAACTTAATATCTTCGTTGGCAAAGGTCTCAAATGACTTCAAGATGATGTGAACCACAGAAATGCACACTTTTAAATAAGTAGGAGAATGTCTAGCTGCGGTCTGAGGAATCTGGATAATCATGTTTATGAAGTCATTGAATGAAAACAACTTTCTAATAATTCCCTCTGCCAATTCACGGTCAATCTCGTGTTGAGAATCTTCTTCAACATCATTTCTCTGCTTTCCAAAAAGTGAGTTGGATATCAAAAGCATCTCCTGAAAGCAAATCATGGCTACATGTAAAGAGCTCCATCTCCTGAGCAGGAATGATTCTCTAAAGTACCCAATAATTAAAATAAAGTTGATCTCACTGAGAGCAGCACCTACTGAGCCATAGTCATCTGAAGTCAGTTTCAGCTCTCTTTTATAATTGAAGAACCATGCAATTATGAGAAAGTAGTTTGATTTCTCATACTCGTTAATGAGTGAAAGATCACTGATCCCAGAGAAAATGGAACTGATGCATTCCACTAAGTTGTTGAAACATCCTCCTGTCAAGAACTGATCTATAAATTCCTTGAATATTGTCCGTCCAGAAGAATTCAAATAAACTTCGGTGGTATAGATAAAATCATCAGAATCGTACTTGAAAGACGATCGGTTGTTCCATTTCTTCGTTTTGTCTAGCTTTTCAAGAGAAGAATCGGTGTTTAATAAAGCTTCCTGTCCTGAAATAACAAGAGAATCAGAGTCGCTTGTTCTAATAGAGAGCAAAGACCCAAACCTCCCGTGTCTTGTTTGAAGATTCAGGTTTTGTATCTGTTGTCTTTTGGATTCCTTTTGCAAAAGATCTTGTAATTGCATTCCTGAAGTCGTGGTTACAGACTGAAGAGGCTCTGATGCATTTCCAAGTGGTGCTGCTGAGTGTGTCGCGGTAGTAGGTTTTAATATGTCGCTTACTTTGACTCCTCTAACGATTAGATATATGCTTTCCAAGCATATGGGTCCAAACATCTCTTTATCAAAGTCGCTACCAATTGAGCCAGAAATGGTTATCAAAAGCATGAGAACCTTATTCTTTTTGTAGGCAGCAAGCACGGTATTGAGCGATATATCGTCGTAGATTACATTGGCCGGTAAATTGTCTTGGCCAACAACCTGCTTCGAAGATTTGGAAGAAACGGAGGAGTTTGCTGGTTCAATAAAGAGAATATTCCGCACAAAGAACAAGACCAATCTTAGGATCGCATTGTCTCGTGGCTCTCGGTCCAATTTCGATTTTGCAATAGTAGGTAACACCAAGCGAAGGATTGCCTTTAAAGTCTGGCCATTATTGTACAGTAATATTGCCTTCTTATACATAAGTTGGGCTTTCTTGACGTCGGAGTACAAAATCTTTTGGGCATCAGACAGTTCTGGGTGTAATTCGACGGGCCATGTTAAAAGAACAAGTATTTCCAAGCAGGCGAGCATGATCTTATTTATCATTCTCTTATTCTGTTGTTTTTTATCCCACTGGCACAATATGACGATTAAATCATTGGTAACTAAGTTGGACTCAGCACATGCCAATGCCACTTCGTAACTATTCTTCTTCTCATCGACAGATTTGATCCAGCGCTTGATATCTTTCAAACACGCCAATGCATCATGACCAAGTTTATATGGTGGTGGGCTGATACCGGATGCATGGTCTGGACCTCCCAATGCGGAGACCAAAATGGAAATGTGAACTTTCAAGACCTTTTGGGCTTGAGACTCATTTGGCTTTAATGCTGTATTCAACTGACGGATTCGGTCTTCGGCTTCCTCCTCAACCTCGTCCTGTTCCAGTTCGTTTTCTTGTTTAGGTTCTTCTTCAACATCAGCAATAAAGTCTTCTAGATCATCATATTGAGCTTCAATATCGGAGCTCATTGCGTTTATATTAACTATGTCACGGTACGGTACGTGTGATACGCGTAAACAGGTCTCGTGAAAAATGTACAAAATATTACCTCATTTCTTATGTAACAAGAAGACGTTAGACAAACTACAAAAAAAAAAAGACAAGAAAAAAATTAGCAAGACAACGTAGACTATCTCGCGCAACTTTTAGATTTGCGTCAATTTTGGATAACAAGGCGGGCGAATAGCTTTCGAGAAAATATTGTAGCCACCACCAAAATCTGGTGGGGGTGGGGGGACCAAGACTGTAGCACCCTGCTGGAGTTATGCACCAATCTGCATTAAAGCCTCCTTGTAATGCAACCGAATCGAACCCTTGGTGATGTATTTTGCAAGGACAGCAGAACAGCACAAGAGCTAAGAAAAGGATTTACATGATAAGGCGTCAACTGGTTTGGCGACGAATCGGGAAACTGGACCGCGATTGTTCACTTGCAGAACAATCAGTGACTTCAATCATTGGCTGAGAGAGATAAAAAAAACCTACGCACCAATACACATAACGAAATTCCCTCTTATGGCTGTAACTCTCTTGTGCCAAGTAACTGCTTGAGCTATTTACTGTCTACGACGCTGGTTGATGGAATTCATGCAAAATATTATTGTGGGGATTGAGTTAATATTATGTAATCGTATTTGGACCCCGAGCTACTGGGTCTTCTCCATACTTCCGCGTTCTGAGCATTTTAATATTCTCACATAAACTACATAATCTTTGTCACCAAGCTTACATGGACGGGTTGTATAGAAAGCGGCTACGGGTCCCTGCATCCTGTTCCGTCTGTCGTAAGCGCAAATCCCGGTGTGATCGTGTAAGGCCCGTATGTGGCTCGTGTATATCCAAGTCCATTGCCCACTTGTGTTTCTACGAAAACGACAATCTTGAACCAGAAGCGGCTCCTTCCCAGCCTCAATACCCACAATCTTATCCCCAGCATCTCCCTCCACTCAATCTTAGCCAACCATTACCACCACTCCATCAAATTCCCCCTCCACAACAAGTCCCAGGATATAAACCGCACGTAGCACCACTACAGACGTCGCCCCTTCCACCACATCATGCACCACACCAGCCTCAATATATTCCCCAGCACCAGATTCCGGCAGTAAACTCCCGAGAATTTTACCAAAATCACAATGGACAGAACGTGTTGATTTACAATACTACAGTACAGAACCCAGGCCCAGTTCAATTCCCTAAATACATATCCCCGTCAAAACCACCATATCCCGTTGATTCATTGCCTACAAATCTGTACCAAGAAACCGACCAGGTCTACCCATCAAAGCAAGATGCCATGCCAGAACCAACTCAACTCCCACAACCACAGCCACAACCACAACTTATATCAGACTCTCTGGAAAATAATCCCTCAGCATTGTTAGTCTCAATCCCATTGGGTCCTAACTCCACCATCTCTGTTAACCCAGAAGATTGCATCTTTGTATTTACAAATGCCAGTTATTCTTTGGCCATCGAGGGTCCTATGTGGCAGAAACAAGGTACACTATCCCTTGTGGGATTGACTAAGAGTGATGCATTCATGAAAATTATGAGAAATTTTGCTGTGCTACTCTTCCAATCAGGAGAGATTTCCAATTTCACGAAACCAGGATCCAAAAAACTAGTCAGTCCAGGAAATTCGTCGCTCTTGTCGGCCTCAGATAATGGCCACGATGTGCAACCGAACAATCACCTTAAAAGACTGTATGTGACCATGTCCTCACCCAGCTCCATTGTTTCTGAGGTAGATTCAAAGAAAGATGTTGATAACGAACCAGGTGATGTCGTAGAAGAAGATGGCTTAATTGTCCAAAAGATAGGAGAGATGAGTGAAAGTGGTAATGAAATGAGCAATGAGGAAGATGAGGAAGATGAGGAAGATCAAAATGTAAAAGAATCTTGGAAAACTTACAATTCAGATAGTAGTAGGTCTGACTTCTCTAATACCCCAACAAGTTTGAATAGTTCAGGACTGAAAACAAAGGTGAATGGTAACAGGAGTGATACCAAAAGTTCACCGTCAAACCGCAATAAGCATAAACCAACAAACATGAATTTACCACAAATTCTTCCCGGGTTGCAATCACTTTACACTTCTAAAAAGACCCGAAAGCAATTCTATTCCATTGTTGAAAAGGCAATTATTCAAATCCTTCCTGAGGGAGTCACCATGTCTCTGACAGTGAGTCGTTTCTTCAAATTTGTTCATCCATTTATACCCATTGTGGATGAAAACTCTTTGATTGTGGATGTCAAATCACTCTTCCCTGACTTTCCCCATTTTACAGGAATGTATACCACGGCCTCAATCGAATCAGAAATTGATCTATTAATTATGGGTATTCTATTGATAGTGATGAGATTGGGGTACATGAGTTTGGTACATAATGGAGTTAATGTCATTCAATACAGTGATGAAGAAAAGGCAATAATTAGGGATATGAAGAGAGTGAACACCGAAACTTTCTCGGCTGTTGTAAATCTCTGCTTGTCAAATAAAATAATTGCTTCAAAATCGTCCTTTAAAATGGTCCAATGTCTTACGCTCCTTCATTTTTATCGGCAAGTTGCTCCAGACGATTCCCTTGGTTTAGGATCTGTCGATGGTCTAGTTCAATTTGGTGTGATTATGCAGCATGCCATGACCATAGGTCTAAACCGCGATCCAACATATTATGTTGCGCATGAAGCAATCAGCAAAAGAGATACATTAATAAAAACATGGAGAAATTTGTGGCAGTATTTGGTTAATTATGACGCCAAATCAGCGATTCACTGTGGAACCAATTTAAATGTTCCAAGTTTGGATATCAGTGATGTTGAACCACCAGTCATTGAGGATGATATAAATGGTCAGTTGGAAAATGTTATGCGATACAACAGACAAATTTGTGATTCTTATCGGAAAATTGTTAACAAAATCACCAATGTTAGAAATAAGCCCAAGGTTATTGAAATTTTGAAGGAGACCAACCATTTAGAGAAGTTGTTTTTTGACTTTTTTGGTAAAGATTTCTTTCGGGATTGTATTTGCATTCCAGTGAAAACTTCAGAGTATGAAGTCAATAGCATAGAGCACAAAGAAATCATAATCAAGGTAATTAAGTTTTGTCTGTTTATCGAGTTACGTGCTAACTTATGTTGCATGTATTATATGATTGCTATTCATTATGAAAATGAATACAATAAGTCCAAAACCCCATCGATGAACGCTGGAATCGAACTTTTCAAGATTTATATAAAATCAGTGGTTCAATTGGTGTATATTGTGTCCTATGCATTGGATAATTCAGTGGAACTGTTTGGAAGAAATTATGACTATATTTTAACGTCAGTGGGAGAAAGAACCATGGTCAAGACACATTCATTCCTTGCGCTGTTCTTTGTTCGATTATTACATCATAAAAAGGGCGTCACTGAACTACTTACGTCGGAACCTTCTTTGAAGTCTCGTTTGGATGTAATAGATAATTTGTTTATGGTGGTTTTAGTTCAGGCTGAGTTGTTTGTGGGGCACTTTCGAAAGTTGAGCCGTACTTATATCAATTCGTACAAACTTTACGTTATTGTTTACTTCGTGCTCAAACAGTGTATGGATAACCCTAAAGTATTCTTTGAGAAGACTCGGGGAGATCTGAGGTTTTCACACGAGGGAACAAACATGTTGGAATTCTTTACTATTCATGAACTTGATTACCTTTGTAAACTCTGTGAGGAGTTCAGAACAGCAAAAGAACAACAAAATGTTTCAAAAACAGGTCTCACTCTACAATCAGTTCCATCGGCAGGATTTAATCTTCCGTATCCCGAATCCTTGAACCCAGTTAGCCGCCTTAATTCACTGGGCTTAGTCACCTCGCTTTCAACACCTGTGGGAGCCCTGATGCTGCTGCCTTTTTTTGCGGAAAATCATCCGATTACTGTGAGCAATCTAAATACTACAGAAGACGGACCATTCTCTGATAAGTACTCTAATTGGAATGATGCGGTGTTTGACAGCTTGAATGTGAGTAATGATGAATTATTACAATTATTCGAGGTCTATGGTTATTCGGAAAAATATCTGCACTAAAAGCAACAACTCGAAGCAACACAAGAAATAACTATTGATTTACGTTAGAATTTCATGCTATTTTTTATGCTTAAAATTGTCTCATCTGGTTAGCCTTACAGACCCTTTTTTTCTCTTGGTAGCAAACTAAAATTAAACTTTGAAATCTATGTATATATGCCGGATTCGGAGACTCAAGGCTGAACCCATCTTATTTCCGGTGCTTCTCTTTGGATTGACGGCGAACGACATAAACACCATTAGTCATGAGTAAAGAAATGGCTAAACAGCCAGTAAAGAAGCGTAATCGGCTAACACTTAGCTGTAACTACTGCAAGAAGCGGAAAGTCAAGTGTGATCGAAATCACCCCTGTCTGTCATGCTTGAAATACAATGTGGCTGACCTGTGTGATTATCCAGAGATAATATCAGAACATTTTCAATCAAAGGATGCTGAACCCAAACACAAGAAAAGCCAATTCACATCCATTCAGGGCAATCATTCCATGTTAAATGGTAAGAAAAACACTAATGATCTCATGAAACGACTAGGTTTAGAAACCACCTTCCATGTCCAACAAGCAAAACCTGCTCCATTACCACCAATAGAACGACTGGTGGGATCATATTCATCCGTAACAAGCAGTAACCCTGAGGTGGAAACCGAACTTGAACGTCTAAAAATGAAGATAAGGGAAATAGAAGAGTCGGTGAATCGGCAAAATGGAAAATCCTCGTCGTCTCTGGGTAGTCATGGCACGTCCTTGGCAAGTGTTCTGCCTTCAGCCCCCACGTTGAATCAAGCCACTCTGTCATATGCCAATACTCAACGATATACTGGGTTGACACCAGAAATTCCATCAAGCGCGTCTTCCCAAGATAGTCGTATCCAACTTCCGCCTCTACAGTGGACACCACAACAACCAACTACAGACTCTATACGCCCAAGTCTCAACCATGGTATTTACAAGTATAACCCTGATAATAACCCTATCTTTATTGGTATTAATCCATATCCCTCTGAGGATGAAACAATGAACCTATACCACAGCTATTCCCCTATCTATGAAAAGGAATCACGAAGAGTTAATATAGGACCATTGTCATGGATTGCATTTTTGAAACTTGATCCTGGATTGCATAGTCTTTGGAAGTATATGATGATGTCAAGAGCTGATGCCATCCACAAGATCCAAGAAACCTCAAGAGCCAAGCCGGTAATTTTTAGTACTGACACAGAGTATTCTAGTAGAAATAACAATGTGCCAAAGTCCTTTATAGTACCCGGTGGTGGAGAGTGCGAAGAGGGTAGAAAGGAAGTACTTGATTCTGAAACTATATTCCGAGAGAAAGCCATAGATAGGGATGGGCTTAACGATGTGAGGTTGTATGAAAATGTCCAAAAGGAATCTCTGGTGAGATCAAAACCGGTCGATAATGATATGGGAAATGATGGGAAGAAATCTGAGAAGGATGAAGAGTGTAACGAAACTGATCGAGGGACAATCAAAAGAAGAGCCATGAATAAAAACGCTATTTCTCTTGGGCTTACTTTTTTCGAAGAGAACGTGGATCAGGAGTTACATTTAATTGAAAAGATAACAATGATGTTACCGAAACAGAAAGTGATATGGACATATATCAACAAGTTCTTTATCTCAATTTATCCGTACGTGCCATTTTTGGATGAAAATGATTTTAAGACACAAATGACCAAAATCTTAGGTCCTGAAGGTTACGAGGATGAACAAATCCCAGTTTTGAAAGTTGAGAGGAGATTGGACTTGGCCAATGTTGGTATTTTGTTGATCGTTTTACGGTTAACGTATCTAGCATTATTCACTAATCGGAATGGGGAGAACGAAAATAATTTAAAGACTGAGGATCCTTCTCCTAAAGCCCAAGAATTAAAATACTTGTTATCCAACCCAGTCAACATTGATCTAATTGGTTTGGCTCAGTTGTGTCTTGATCAGTTTGATTTGTTTAGAAGGACCAATTTGGCGATATTGCAGTGTGCATTCTTATTAAGAATTTATCGGATGTTTTCGCCAGAAGACGGAGATGGTGCGGATGGTGGTGATTCTCAGATCTATAGTTGCATGTTGGTCCAAATGGCATATTCAATGGGTCTCAACAGAGAGCCAGATAACTGGACCGAAGACTTGAATGATGTCAAGGCCAATAATGTGGGCCGGAAAGTTTGGTTCTTTTTAAGAGTTGGTGATTTGAGACTGGGATTCATATACGGAAACCCTCCTATTATTGACAAAAGACACTTTGATACAAGATTGCCTTATTTCAAGAAAGGGCACGAGAATATATCTGACCTTGATATGGAAAAGCATATTATTAGTTCCTTTGGCTACTTTGAATGGTATTATAAGAAGGTTGCAGATGTTGTTGACATGGCATTGGATATTCATCAGGATATGAAAATTTCAAGATTGATTGAGTTGACAGCCGACGTGGAATCTGCTTTGAGTAGCAGTTATGGAACATTGAGCAGTTTCTTAGTGCCCTTCTCAAAGGAAGTTTATGAGTATTCATTTATCAAGGTTATGAAGTGCAAAAATTACATGAATTTAAAGGGATTTTTGATGTCTATTTTCTTTCACTTACACCTTCATTTTGAAAGAAAGAACGATATGGACTATGCATTTTTTTATATCAAGAAGCTTTTGGGGATCACTTGTACTGAGATAATCCCATCAATGTTTGAATTGATTGCCAATAATTGCATTAATTTTGGCGAAGCAGCTGATTTAGTATTGAACCCTACTGTTGAAAGTTTAATTCAAAGAACAAGCCACATTTTGTTTTCTGTCTTAATCAAGTTGAATTATGAAATCTATAAGATGCGGACATCTGACACACACGAGCATTCGTTGCGAAACAATTTTGGCTACAAAATGAAATATGGCAAACTGTGCAAGCTATCCAAGATTTTAGAACGGGTTGTTAATTTCTGTATTGTGGGTATGTCCAAGTTGAGTCACCGTTACTACTATGCATGGAGAGTTACGAAGGCTCATACGTATCTTTTGAAATTGGTTGTTGGAGAAGAGTACTATAAGTTTGTTCAGCAGGAAGATGGACATGTTTTTCTTGAATATACACTTGAACAACTTGATGAAATGGTATTAATTACTGAAGTGTGCTTTAAGAAATTCTGCAAAACCAAGGACTTCTCAAACGATGCATTCAATGGTGATGTTGAGTTGAGACACCCCAGAGAAAATTACAAGGATATCCAGAATGCTACTGCGTCTGTAGAATCGCAAAACAACATCCATATTCCAACCGGGATGACACAAGGGTTGCACAGCAAGCCAGGCTCTTCAGTGGGATCGACATCGTCATCTGAATTGGAAGATATTCAATTTGTGGAAAACTCAGAAATTGATCAAATGTGGATTCAAATGGTCAGTATGAAGAACGATCCTCAACATGCCAACAATAACAACAACAATAATAATAATAATGGAAATCAAGTGGGTGGTCGTTCACCAAGTCATATTGGTGGCCTGTACATATCAACTAATTATCCCGATTTACACGCTGCAGGAACTGGTACTTCATTTGGAGAATCAGAATTTGGTAAAACGGCTACACCCGCCGCTCATCCTTTGAGTCCTCTGGCTTTGGCTGATGCCGGCGCTTTTGTTTCAGAAGGCAATGGAAATGTGTATGGGTACGCATTGGACTCATTTGAGCTTTTTAATGATTTGCATTTTGACCAACTCATGTCTCTTCATCAGAGCGATGTTAATATTTAGTGTAATATATGCCCCCCTCACTTAGCTGCAAAATCGCTATAGTTTACATACATAGCCCTAAAAACCTGTGTGTAATATGGCCGGGTAATTAATTTACAATAGCAAAAAAATTCAAACTATAAAAAGGTTACCAAGTCGCAATCCCAGTGGGACTGTAAGGTTGATGTTCAGTTTTACTCTTGAAAGGTCAGACGATCTTTAAAGCGAAAAATATAAACCTAGTAACTTGTGAGATTTAAGTGACGACAAAACGCTGTGCACCAGTCTGAGTACTCTTTTGCATGACAGACCCAGTATACCCAAATTTCTGATAAATTTCACAAGTCATTAGTTTATTTCTTTTACTTTGTATCAAGGGAACAATGCGTACTAAGAGTATTGTTTACTGATAATCGGGCTTAAGAACAGGGCGGTGTTTGAGAGGAGAAGATGAAATTCGAATTATAGCAGTTGTGGATCCAATGAAGAATAAATGTATATCGACCAGTAAGAGAATAAAGATATTGGTTGAATCATAATGAATTGTCAAGATGTCAGTCAACTGATTTTTCGGATGTTACTTCATGTCAACAGTCTCCGCACGATATTAACCAGCGTGTAGCGCTGGCTTCATTTACTAAAATGTAAATCCGTGGCGTGAATAACGAGAATGTAACGTAAATAATGCCTATGAATAGGAATGAACTGTCCTTAGGACTATTGAGTTGAGGTAATTGGTGGTTGGTTCTAGACAAACCATACGCGTCATTCAATGTCTGGCGTTTTCTATCTTTGTATGGTATTGTTTTAAAGTTACATGTCAGCGTGTCCGTTGAAGGGTTATGAAAGGAGATGTAATGTGATCTAGATTAAGTTACATGTACAAGGTCTGTTATTCTACCTAGTAACCGACTTGTTACAAGAAGAAATGTAGACCATCCAACCGAGAGCAAAAAGAAATTTCTATACTAAACAGGCTAATTCGGGCTCAATTTGTATTAATTACTGGCAGAATAATACATCATAGTTAATACTCTTGACAAAAACTGGAAAAGAAATAATTAGACGATGACATTTTATTCAGAGGAAAATAATAAACGAGAGTATCGTGTGAAAGGATTGCCAGCCAAGGATGGCAAAATACTCAATGTGGAGTAAGAGACGATATCTGGTTGTATTAGCATAATTTACCTATTGTAATGCCACCTTCTTTAATTACAATTGTTTTATTGTATTACCTCAATGTCTCTCCATCGGGGCATAATTGTAAGGTACATCCCCTAATATTTCGTTGACCATACCTGAAAAATCTTCTTTGTGGCGCAACCTAGCTTTTTTGTCTGTCGCTGGTGATATCAAGTTACCGATCCCCAGGAACAAACCTCCTTTGTCACGCCTCAGCCTCCTCAATGATTTAGTCTCGACCCTGAAAGTTGGCTCTATCCTGCAGAAAACAATAAAATTTGAGGAAAACAGGTAGCGCTCCTAATTTTTTTGCATCGGTATTCGACCGCGATTCGCGCGCTACAGGAGTGTTGCGCGGTCTTGTTCTCACCCAAAATTCGCGTCTTAATTTATCCCAAACAGTAAACTGCTGTTTACCTTGTTAACAGGAGTTGAAAAATTCATATAAGATGATCCGTTTCCAACCAAGATAACAGTCTATTCAATATCTTCTTTTTTGAATATATCCACTTTCCTTAATAATGGTATCTGCTATTGACTTGAAAGCTTTAGATGTCTTCATCTCGTCTCCAGTCTCACAAGACATGATCCACAAGTTGGTAGTCGCAACTTTACAGGTGTTGCCATGCCAGGACTCCAAGAACCAAACCTATGCCACCTCGACGGAAACCAAACCTTTACCCTCCTTAATGACTTTCTTATCCAAGCTAGTTCGCTACACCAATGTCTACACCGGAACCCTCATGGCTACCTTGGTTTACTTGAACAAATTGAAGAACAGGTTGCCAAAAAACGCACAGGGTTTGCCATGCACAAGACACAGAATAGTCTTGACTTGCTTGATCTTATCATCCAAGTTCCACAATGATTCTTCTCCAAAGAATATTCACTGGGCCAAATATACTGATGGCTTGTTCTCCACGAAAGATATTAGCCTCATGGAAAGACAATTATTGTACTTACTTAATTGGGACCTCAAGGTCACCAATGAAGACATGGTAGAAGCCATTGACTCATTCTTGGAACCAATCAGATACGATATCATCAGATCGGCCAAGATGAGAAAGTTCTTGTCCCAACAAAGAAGAGAACAAAAAATCAGACAGGAACAAGTTCCACAAATGGAAGCTCCATCCAGATCTTCGTCTGTCACATCAATCTCTTCATCCAACTCGTTGTTGTCTGCTGGTCATACAACTCCACACTCGCTGCATTACAGAACACACTCTTCGTCTTCTGTCTCCTCTGTGGGCTCGGATTCCTCACTCATGGAAAGTTCATCCTACACATACAGTAACCCATCGCCCACTAGAGATTGCAACATTGTGGATCCAATAATAGAGTTTACAGCACTTAAAGAAGAAATTGAATTGAATAGATTGTTACGTAAGTTGAACAATCACCAGTCATCATCAGCAGCTTTGGCTTTGAAGCAATAAAATCATGAAAAACTAACGGACCTTACGATCTCCATATGATATATATTCATTGTACATTAGATAATACCATTTTTTTAATTCTTGCAATTCGTATGTAGCACTAGACTAGAATAGGTGCAATTTCCGATTGCTGTGGATAACCAATTTTTCCCGATAAGATTTCTACATTTGCGGCACGGGCATAATTCAGAAATTGAACTGGTCGATCCCTTTAAAAATTTCAGTATTAGACGGATTAATAGGACCACAAGGGTAACAATATGTCTAGCATATTATTGAGGATATAGTATATCCATTACGTGGCATTAATCTTATAATTTTGGACTTATTCGGAAATCACTGAATTGTTGCAAAATATTTCCTAGTTGAGTTACTTTTGAATACAATAACCTTCATTGTATAGAGAAATATTTCTCAAATAAGAAAAGAGCCAGACAAACACTTGCAAACAAACAACACCGCAAGTCAGAAAAGGAGTTTATACGTAAAAAGCATAAAATAGAATGCCAAACAAGGAAGAAAAATAGGCTAACATATTTGTTTTAAGCCTACGGTGGAGATATTCATAATAAAAGAGAAAATTTATACCTCGTACCAAGTAAAAATGTGATTACTATAAAAAATTCATGAGCGACTTGCGGAGCAGGTTATTATGGACCGAGACAACTATTCAGGATGCTCTGCTCCACAGATTAAATTTCCAGTCTATCGATCTGAGATCCAAAATCGGAAACTTCCCTATCTTTCCCTGCCGATAGCACGCAACACCTGCATACAATCATAGGGACTGGGTCTTGTGGTTCCGAAAATCAAATCATCTGTCCAGTAAGTAACTCTAGCAAGAATCGGTTAGTGATGAGGGTGTTATCGATCAGACCTAAGCGGTTATTTCATTACTCAGCTATACTACGTAAGGATGAGAAACCCAAGCAACTTTTAAAGAATTTGGGCCTATCACTCCAACAAGGGAACCTAAAAACCGAGGACGACGATCATGAGTCGCCTCCGCCGAAATCGGCTTCTGTCAGCCCTTCTAGCATACCATCTAAATCATCTAATCACATTCTGTATGACCAGGGGAATATAGACAGAATGAATAACTTATTTGACACAGTGTCTCACATGACAACGAATGACTTAACGATCCAGAAGAATTTTGACCAGGGCAAACAGCTATTTGGCTATTCATCACAGCATTTTCTCGACAGAAAGGAGATAATCCGAAATATCCCTGACGAGATTGATATTCTCAACCCTGAAGACATGGATCGCCTTGAAGAAATATACCAGGACCTCGATAGACTAGATAGCGATAAGACTGTACAGTTGAAGCATCTTAAGGCAGTGAAGAAGTATGATGACCCTGTTACTGGGTTGATTCAGGAGTTCAACGGAATTACCAAGAAGTTCCGTTTATTGAGGAGAAACGAACACGATGTGTTTTATCTCGGAAAGGACTATAAATTATTTAATGCTAACTTGGCAAAGTTGCCATACAATGTCGTCGGATTTGACAAGAGCATTTCGGGCTCTCCTCTTCGGCCCGTTGATGAAAAGGCAAGTTTTCCCCAAGAATTTATTGAAGATTTGCAGATGTTTCGGACAAAGATACCAATACACAAACGTGATTTGGATATGATTGAGCATGAAGAGGAGTCCACCAATATTGATCCGAAAGTTATACAGAGGTTCAAGGAGCAGCTGGAGAAAGGTCCAAGGATGGAGCATGTGAGTGAGATATTTAATAACGTGTTTGAGGCACCGAAGAATACTATCTTGATTAATGACATCGAAAACTACAAAACACTAACCTTAAACAAGGATATCGTTATTCGTATAGAAAACGAAATTCTTGCCATGAGGAAGTCATTACAAAACGAGATTGAAGCAGTTATCAAGACCACATCCAATCTTTTGATGTACAGAAACCAAGCAATCAAGTACAACCAGTATAGATTGTGTGAGACAAGTTCCAAGCCATCTCCAGATTCTAATTCGTTACTCATTATCAACTATCATCTCAAGGAATTTAACATAATTCCAAATTATGGTCTTGTTCTTACCTCGTCAAGACAGATGAAGAATTTGAGAAACCATTTGTTCAAGTTGTTCTTGATCAACCTTGAAGATGAAGTATCAACCCTTGCCAGAATCAAGTATTTTAACGAAGGTGGATTGAACAAGCTTAAAAAGCGCACGATGAAGATCATTGGCCATGTCATCAAATTCAAGTTGAGAAAGTTGTTTAAGCCATTGCATCCAGGATACCTTGAATATGACGCCTTGATCTTTAATCCTTACATGAACCGGTCAAAAGACTTCAAGCGGATATATCCCTTAGTCAACATACGGCGACTCCATGATGTGAAGAACTCCAATATGTACTCTAGAAGAGCACATCTGTTGAAGTTGAAGAAGTTTGACGAATTGATTGATTATTAGTTATATAGTAATTGATGGTAGTGCACACGACCAATGTGATTTTTTTACTGTAGGACTGTTGGAAAAAAAACCTAGTGAAGTTTTCAGAGTAACGTACAAGAACGATGGCTTACAAGAAGGTCGGTCCACCACCAAAGAATCTTCCTCCTTTACCAAGGTTGAAGCTTAGAAGACCAACTGTTGCTAAATCTACCAACCAGTGTTTTGTGTTGATGTCGTCGTTGTTAAACTGCTGGGCATCTAACGGTGAAGGTGCATTGCAATGCTCAGGTTTTGAACAGGACTTAAAGGGCTGTATGGAGGTGCAGAGACCTAAGACTGAAAGATTAAGTACCATCAACTACCACGCTCAAAGATTATACCCTAAGCTTAGAGGTAAGGTAAACGATTAAATTTAATAGGTTGCACCAAAGGGGTGTTATCACTTGTATATAACGATAATGGATACGAAATACAGATATGGCATTGCCAGATTTACGTTTTTGAATTGTAGAGACAATGATAGGTTTAGAAGAGGCCTGATATCGACTAGGTAGAATACCGTATTATGGAAGTAATTAAAAAAAAACCAATTACAAAGGAACTTGAAAAAAACAAAAAAAAGAAAGAAATGCGATTTCTGTGGATCGAACACAGGACCTTCAGATTAACTGTGACTGAATCTCTTCAGTCTGACGCTCTCCCAACTGAGCTAAAACCGCTTTCCTTGAAAAAAAAGTTTTTTTACACTACCTGTTTTAGATCTGTTGTAGTTTCCAAATTCAGAACGTTACTATAGGGTTTCCAGGGTCTTAACCCGTAAATGGAACATGGAATATGGAACATATGGATATTAAGACAGTAGGTTACATTTTACATCCCGAGTTTAATTCTAATTTAATTAGTTATATGAAAACGCATTCATACGTTTCTAGTCTTCAAGTTGGAGCCACAGCCCCTCTTCACTTAGGAACACTTCGCCGAAAATACATGAAAAAAACGTTTTTTTGGAGTTGAACTAGCATCTGATTAGTGATCCACAAGAAAAATTCACTTTAGAGCTCCTCTTCAATTTCACCTAAGCCGCAGGAACTATTTTAATAGCGCAATATTTAATATCGGACCTGTCACGAAGTTTGGTTCACCATATCGTGATCGATTCCATCAGTGCCTTCGAGCCTCATAAAGCGCCCAACAAGAATTACGCCTAAAAGCCAGATTGGAATATTTTCTAACAACCCCCTCTTTGTCGCCTAAAGAAAAAAAAGATTCACAAGGAACTCGGCGGTTTTTGACTGACCACTGCTTTCTCATCTCAACAGGTTGATGTACTAATGATATTTTCATTTGTACGTAGTAGTTTCTTACCACTATACCTAACACGAGCTGTTTTTGCAGCGTTTGTGCAGTGTACAGACTGTAGCTATTACAGTGATTATTCGTACCTCCTTGAACCATTCGTCGTCGATGCAGCCTTTGACGAGAAGAATAAGCTACTCAAATTCTTCATAAATACAAAGGTTATCAACTACTACTGGGTAGATTACTTGTCCAGCATTGAACAATACCTTGACGATTCTTCTGATACTGATACCCACGATACGTGGGATTTTCTCGACGTTCCAAATATCGATCCATCCAAACCAATGATCACCGATGTAAATACAACAACTATGAAATATACCAGTCTCCATGTCGAGATTGATTTTATGGGAAACAAATTTGTGGAACAGACCCTCCGGTTTTGCGATTTGGTTGCTGTTAAACCGGATACTGAGCCGTACTTAAACGGACCACGATTCTTCAGCATCGATAAACCATCAGAAGATCCATATGGACCACTTGCTGGCAAATCTAACGGGACGATTCCCCAGATTAGTAAGCGTCGTTTGCCACCGGGTTACAACCAATCATTAGCGACCTCCAACGAAACGATAGAATACATTTTCAATAATTCGACTGGTAGACTTATCCAGTGTCCATTATACGTTAATGACTCCATCGTTCTTTACTACCAAGCTGATATCAAGGAACACTTTCATCGTCTTGGATCTTATTCCGTCAAATTCAAGGTGCTCAATAACGATAAGTTTTCTGAAGTTCTCGGATGCACTCGTCTAAATGTTACTCCAGTGCAACCTCAGTGGGTTTCCAATGGAATTATGGTAGGGGTTATTGTCTTATTGGTCGTGACAGCATTTGTTAATCTATTCACGGTGGCTTTCTCATCTTATCAGGAATCGTCGAATCCGTTTTTATTTACAGCTTCTACCATTTGCAACGAAAAATTACTTAAACAATTGGGTGCTACTGTTCCAGGGATTATCATTTATTTGCAGTTTGCATTGTTCATGGGTGCCTTACAACTAGATTATCCGGGGTTTTTCCAACCGTTAATTGGCCAAATCAGATGGTGTGCCCTTTTGGGTTACCCAATAATAAATCGTGACTCTTTTTCAAATGCTGCCCTGGATAATATTTACAGGACCATAAACACTGGTGGATTAAAGAGTTTGATTGTCTATTTCAATACTGACACATCGGCACAATCAAACTGGCCCAACTTCATCCTTTGTCTTGTTATTTGGACAACTTGCCTGGTGGTACTACAAATGGCATTGTTTGTTTTCAAATACTTCTTTGAAAAACTTTTCAATACAAGGGCACGTAAACCAACCTCAGCAACGCAGGTCACATTCAAGAAGAATTTATATCTTATTGCGGGCCAAATAATCAATAACTTCTTCGTCCTTTTTGCATTTCCATTTTTGATATTGACCTCGTATATGTTTGCCACTGCTGGATCTCTAAACGGTAAACATAAGTACTTTCCAAATTTGTCGGCATTATCCCAGGGTGCATTTAACTCCTCGACTGATTACGACTCCCTTTTTGCTCCAGCTGCATCACTCCTTTATACAGTTGATAAACCGAAAACCAATACCCACAACAGTCACAAACACCAGACGTGGAATAGTCACTTTTCAAACTATACGACGGATACAAATATGACCGCCTTGAATCTAACCAGTACCAAATGGGTGGTTGACCTGTATACAACCATTCCAGTTGGTAGCATTGTAATGGGAACAATCATGTTTGGTGCATGGCTTGGTTTAGCTTTTTTCTTTGTTTTCAACTACTTGATCTCGTTTAGAAAGTGGAGACCAATAGTAAACCCAAGGATTACCAAGTTGTACACCTCGATGAAGACCATCTTGTTGTGGGCTGACTTATATCATCAATTCCATCCAAGTCGGGTTACCTATACTTCTTATTACTTATTCACATTGTTGGCAAAACTGGTATTTATTGGATGCAGCCAAGGCCATGGAATGGTTCAAGTAATCGCCTTGATTATTCTTGAGTTCTTTGAATTAGTTTCATTGATTATTTTGAAGCCATATTTTGTCAGAATGACCCTCACATCGTCTATATGGATGCTTGCCACGGCCAAGTTCCTAGTAACAGTCTTGTGTATTGCCTATGTCCCTCAAATAGGTGCGTCGGAGAAGCTTAGAACCAATGTTGCGTATGCACAATTGATTATTCATTTAATTGTTGCGTTGGTTTTCATTGTTCAATTGGTTGTATGTTTTGCCAGTACAATTGCAACTATCATCAAGCTTGATCAAGAAAGACGGCAATATGCAAAGTACTCTCATAAGACCAAAACAAAGGTATCAAACGACCTTGCACAATTTGAAATGTCAAATTTTGGTGAATTGGGCGATTTTCACAATTCATATAGCCCACCCTTTTATGCCAACCAAAAATTAGGATTGGAAAATGAAGCAGACATCAATGATCAGTTTGATAACAATGGGAACACAGTTCTTGTGGATACTTTGGAGGTTGATCATAAGGACTATTTCCGTTCAAAAAGTTTAAGATTGCAAGAACCTGGGCAAGACATCGAGAAACAAAAGAATTCTTTCCAAAATGAGACCACGATGCTGGCTTGCGGTAACAGTAGTTCGAAAGATCTGGAAGAGGGTTCTTTTGGTGAAACCGAGGTGATTAATGGCACGCTCGATGTACTGAGTGATTTACACTCGTTTACTACAGAGCAGAAGTATTCCAACATACGGAAGCAACAAACGGATTATCGTGTGCGTGAGGGGGATATGATTTACAAGAAGTACTTCATTGATGACTCGATTGATGCAGAAGTGAAAGAATTATGGGACTCGAGACAATACTGGGATACCGGTGGTCTTAGAAATACAGCACAGAAGGAGCTCTCGGTTGAACCGGTATCCCTCTTGGCTAGAGTAAAGCAGGTTTTTGCACCTACTGAAAAGGAAGAATTAACAGAGAAGGGATTTCAAGTTGCACGGCCTAGAAAACTTATTGTCAAGACTCTTGAAGAAGTTAGACAAGAACAAGCACAGCTTCATCTACACGGTATCGAAGATACCGATAGCGAGCAAGGAGCAGTAGATGCCGAACATGAAGATACCGATAGCGAGCGAGCAGTAGCGGAAGCTGAACACGAAAGCATCATTTAGTCTGCCTTTATTGGCGACGAGTCGGTATTTTCAGACAGAAACGAAAAATGGTGACATTGGTTGTTACCTGGAAATTTAGTTCATTTCTCTTGTATATTAGTAGCACATCAATTATATTAATTTTTTACTTTTTGTGTTTTTTGGAAGAAGATTCCTTGACTTCAGCTGGTCTTTTCTTCAAGATGTTTCTGAGTAGCTTACCATCATCAACAAACTTGTAGACCTCATCACCATCCGTCAACGTCTTCTCGATGTCGAGACAGTTCTTCAACGATTGATATTCCGATTTGAGGACAGCAAGGGCCAAGTTTGCGCGATCATTCTCCTCTTCTCCAAATGGTTCACGGGCTACCATTGGATAATCATTGGCTCTTGATTCAAGGATAGCTTTGTAGTTGGTAACAAAGTCGTTGGTTAACTTCTTGGATTCCACCAACTGATAACATTTCTTGTAAATTCTGGTAATCAACTGCTGGTCCAAACCAGCTTCTTTCAAAACAGCCGTCACGATCGTGAGAATTTGAATAACGAATACCAATTCGATAATAACCTCATGAGTGCGGTAACAGTCGTAAGATCCAATAACAATTTCAGAAGCACTTTCTTCCTCGACAGCAAGATCGTTGATGAGCTCCAAGACCTTTTCTAAGGATTCCAGGTCCAATCCCTGCTTAATAAAGTAGTTCTTTATGTACAGCAACGGCACTTCACCAAAATCAAAAGCAGATCCACCAAATTCCACATATCCATATCTTCTCAATATCTCACTATTAGGGTGATCAGAGTAGGTATTGTAAATCTGTTGGCCCCTTGAAATAGCTTTTATACTCTTCATGACCAAAGTATCCGATTCATAAACCAACCTAGCGTTGTTGAGGTTCGTATCAGCATTCAAGGTATCAGCCAAAGGGACCATAGATTTAAGAAATCCAGCATCTTCATCTTCCTCTTCCTCTTCCTCTTCATCTTCCTCTTCTTCCTCCTCCTTATCCTTTTCTTCGTCTTCATTCATTTCGTCCTTTTCAGGGCGTTCGACATCAAACGAATAGGACATGATAATAGTAGCAACCAAATTATATTCATGAAGAGTAACATTGTTCAAAGCATCAAGTTTCAAATCTCCAATAATGATAGGGAAAAGCCTATTGTACATTTCTTTAGCATCATCAAGGCCAATACGGTCAGTAATAAGTGATGGTTTCAAAGATTCCAATTCGTCGTCGTTCCAAAACATCAACTGGTTAAACCGGTGGTCCTTGGAGAACGGTAAAACGGCAAAATAACGGGCCCATTTACTCGATTCTTTCTTGACCTTGATTTCGTACAAGATAATAACAATCAACACTTCCCACTGGGAAAGTTCCGCCAACTTTTCGCGTAACTCGGGCTTATCTTCAACCAAAGAGCAGTTGTCGAGGTTGAGAACAATGTTTCTTGGAATGGTAAATAAGACTTCGTCTTCCTTGATATCCTGGACAGCGACAACCCCACGGCCTTGTTTTTGTGATCTCAAATCGGCAACTTGCACATTTGGCGAAATCACAACTCCCTCTTGTTGCAACCAGGAGACAAAGTCGTTGGTTTCACCCTCGAACAGGACAGGTGAAAAGTAGCGGTATAATTTAGTTAGAGCACCCAACATTTGGAGAGATGAGCATCGATTTCAATTTCGCGTTCGAATTTATTTGTTTACTGTTTGGTTTTATACTCATCGGGATCAAAAGCTCGCAAGTAAATCTTACTGGGTGCACGACGATCTACACTGTCGGAGAACCGCCGTGCCCTCATATAGCTGTCGTCGCTGGTGGCAGCAGCTATCATCAGATCGTCATGGTTCAAGGCAATCTTGACAATGCTTTGCGGGCCATCCTCTGAGAACTTATTGTAGAGCTTCAATCTCTTGCGCTTATTGTAGTCCCATAGACATAACGAACCGTCACTACCAGCAGTAAATAGCACACTATATGTCTTGTGCATCGCAAGCGCGTTCACGGGGTACACCAAGTCGGTATTGGTCAACTTGTCATGGGCTCGATGACACTTAAAGGTAAACCGCTTCGTATTCTGAACCTGTGGTGACGAATCAAAGTATTCCATCGATACTCGTCCATCCACGGTAGAAAGAGCAAACCCTTCATTGTTAGGAAAACACCTCAAATCCCGGATTTGGTAATTGAGACCCAAATCTCTTCTCTCAAATGGAACATTCATATTACGATAGTCGTAGATTTCAACATTGTTTGAACTTAACCCCAAAGTCAAGTAGTCGCGGGAGGTATCCATGGTGAATATTTTGCTTTTCTTCAGCTGATCCAGCAGCGAAGTGGTAGTGGTTAAGACAGGCTTGCGTTGCCGTATATCAATCACCCTAAATTTTCCATCAAAGGAACTGGCTACAATCAAGTTATCCTGGTTCTTGACCTTAGCCAAGTTGTTGATCCCGTGGCCGACGCCAGCATCGGATTGGGCTGCTAAGTCGTCTGTTCCTAGCACTCCGTTCTCATAGTCAATTTCTCTGACTGTTCCATCCAATAACCCAACAAACGTGCAATTGGGTCCATAATTAACCATACTGAGCGGTGCACACTCGGTTTCGAACTGAGCAATTGATGTTACACTGGCGGGATTCGTGGAGCCAGCGGCCTTTGAACAGTCGTACAATAAAATCTGTCTGTTCCACGATGAAACCACCAAATTTGAGGATGACGGTAAGAATTCCACAGCAGATACAATATCCAAATCTGGAGAAGTTTTCAATTGCATTAACTTAGACATGATTGACACAAGGGTTGTACAGTAAGCGACTTACGACGCGATTTTTTCGTGTATACATTTTTAGTATATGCAGAACGTGCTAATATCTCGACCACTCTTGGCTGCGAATACGTAAGTTTGTTGCTTTGTTTGAGTTGCAAAGGTATTTCAACAGCATAAGATGTGTTAAGATATGTCAACATCCACAATATCAGGTTTTATGTTTCATGAAGTTCCTTTAGTTGCCGATATGGGACTCACCAAAAGTGCCCATCTGGTACCATTACTTGTTGCGGATCTCGAGCTTGTAAATCTCTGCAGGGTCTTGATCTGGTTCAACCCATTCAAAATTTTCGCCATGAGTTAGCCAGAACTCAAGGAAAACTAATTCTTCCTGTAAATCGTTCAACACCATTTTTTTCTCAAACAACTGAGCGCGGAGGAACTTTTGGAGCTCGAGACTCTCCTTGTCCTCATGATCTTGACTGCCAAGTTGTGCTATTTCGGTGCTAATACTGGGAAGCTCTAGTACGTAGTTGTTCTGGTCAAATGAATTGAGATTTGCAACCTTACGCACCTGGCTATTGTGGAAATTACGAATGTTCACTTCATTGTGCTCTTCAAAATGGGTAATTACCTTGTTGACTGCAAGAAGTGCATCTTGGTGTATGTAGTTGAATATTTGAGAATTGTGCGGTCGCCAACTTAATCGACCTAAGTGTTCAATTAATGTAACTCTAAGAAGACCCACCGAAACCATCGTTGACGCGATGAAATTCAATGCTAGCCATATCCATGGTGACACTCCAGGAAGCAAGGTTGCTTCGAGTCCCGTGAAAATGGCACCACATGTGGCCCAGCCACACAACGTTCGTACCAACTTCGATTTGCGATAGCGTAAGTATGGCTGCGAAATAAATGTTTGGTCGATAAGCTTAAAACAGTTGTAGTAGTCTTTGTTCTCAAGCAAGAGTCCAAGAACAATATACACTGTGTTTTTGTTTGCCTGGTTGTGCTGTAAATTATGTTGGAATGCTTCTCGAGCGAGATCAAATAAGTTGCTGACCTTATCTGGAGTCGGCACCGTCGTTAAGTACAGTTTGATGACAGTTTCGCTCGACAAAAAATCCAACTTATGTGTGTGGTATAACAAGTTCCATAGCTTTGTCTCGAGCTGTTCATTGCTAGGATTAAGCTTCAATTGGAGAAAATTAGCTTGGCTATTTTCGCTACTTGATCCTGGGGATGTGCGCTGCAACCATCGGTTGGCAGCAATACAGTCAGTTAAGACTGCAGGAATATTTGTTCTGTGGTGGTCAGGTTGACTGAACCGGTAGAGACGTTTGAGATACGTTTCATAATTTAGTGGTGATCTCGAGAAGTATCCCCGGTTCATTACGTTTCCGACACAGTTAAACGTCGTTAGATTATGATAATTATTTTTTTTTCGCTTCACTATTTTTGGGTAAGTGGCTCGTGCACTCTATAACGTTTCCTAATTAGGCCGAGTTATCAACAATCCTGATTTTGTCGACCCTTGAGATCTCTTTAAGTAGAGTTACAGTATTTGTTTCTCAGAGTCACAGCCACAATGAGCAGCAAGAACGACTCTTTCAGTTCGGATTTCTCCTACGGCCAGCTGGAACAGCTCGAAACCGCCAGCAAGAACAAGGCCGTCCCCATACTCATTCCGATTCCAGCATCTCCAGCGATGCGTGACAACAGTAAATTCGAAAGCCAACCTACAGAACCACACCAACCTCAACTTGACGATACTTCATTGAAAGCACCCACTTCAATTGAGACAAGAGGTTTTCAGCCTCTTCCTCCTCCTCCTCCTCCTCCTCCTCCACCACCACCTCATGGTATGAACCGTGAGTCGATGTTCTCTCAATTCTCCGACTATTCAGGACGTGTCAATAGTGTTGAGGACTTGGGACAGCCGCAATCTCATCCAGTCCGTCTCGTCGAGTACCCAGCCCATTCTCCAAGTAAGTACCACGACTCTGTGGAATCGCCTAGTGACCACGACACGAAACACCCTCTATCCGATATAGAATCGGAGGCCTCGGTTGCAGTTGGAAAGCTTCCTACCAGAAAAACCAAGACTCCTGAAGCACATTCTCTTCAACCCAACTATACATACACCACAAATATCGAGGGTGCGATTCCTGCCCGTTCTCCACGGAGACCGAAGTCTGAGATCATTTCAACTGATGCAAAGAATGCCATTCATCGTGAGATTCACAAGAAGAAACACCGCAAGCACCAATCTATAAGTATCACGGATGATCTTGATCAGTTGATGAAGAGTGCTAGCAACTTAACTGACCCTACCCACGAGGAAGAAACTGAAGAACTTCATCTAAAGCCAGCACAGGCCGTCGTCCGGGAGCACGAAGAACCACCTTCATTTCCAAACGATAACCAACGGATCAGTTCCAACTCGAGTCTTCCTCCACGCCCTTCTAAAGATAAGATATTGAGGGCACGTGAAGTGTCTAACGCTACCAAGGTTCGTGTTGAACTGTTACAACGGCAGGAAGCAGAAGAAGTAGAAGAGGGCCAGAAAGAAGATACTCTTACCCAATCATATACAGAAGAAGGAGTACCAAAGCAGGATGTAAGACTTGTTTCTGAAGTGGAACCTAGAGAAAACACACCAACTAGTTTATATACCAATGGATTCAGCCAGCCACCATCACAAGAGAAACAACACCAACAACCAGAACCACTGCAGAATGAAGATGACGAGTATTACGATATTGACGAGCCTGTATTGGTGCATAACCCAATCAGAGTCAAGTCAGTTAAGGATTCCACTACCAAGCCAGTCCACAGAAAAGCCAAAAATAAAGGGAAACTGGGGAAGAAGAGAAATTCTGAATTAAAGCCGTTCAGCTACAGCACGTTGATCAATCTCTTGGAGAGCATGAATGGTACTATCATTGGAGAAGAATTCAGCCAATTGAATCTTCCTGTGAAGGAGAAACAACTCATTGAAAAGATTGTCGATGCTCTTTCTCGGTTGACTCTGGACATGGTGATCGATGAGAGTAGATACGAAATTGGAATTCAGAGATTGGAAAAAACGCTCCGGGTATTGGAAGGGTTCATGTAACAAAGTATATATATTAATATAATGAGCGCACACTATGTCACTTTTTGGCTTCAGCTTGCAAGTACGTAACAAAGGTCTCCGCAATTCTCACCATAAGCTCTTCGATATAAGTCGACAGCACAAGGAAATCATAGTTCAATTTCAAAAACGAGGTCGACATGGTTTCATTAGAATTGGCTGGCATCTCCACCTGGCCATTGTTACGTTGAATTTCTGCGTCAAATGCATTGACCGATTTTATAATTAACTCAAACAACTTCTTGTATTTGAGATTTCGAGAGTTGAGGTTTTCTCTCAAAGAAACTCTGATCATGTTCCTCTCTTCAACATCAAACTTATTCTTCTTGAATGAAAGGTTAATAATGATTTTGTCCCGATAGATCTTCTTGGCCGAGTTCACCGTAATATAATTAATGTAGAAGATGTACTGAATTATGTTGAGTGTGGGGACCTTAAACTCAAAATTGAGTCTCGACAACCCATTGGGAAGCTTGGTTTGATTCTCGGAAAGACCGTAACTGTCCTTGATTCTTTCTATAGACTTCAAAATAGGTTTCATCTCCTTCAAATACATGATCATTACTATCAAAGGACTCACAGTCTTGGTTCCAACAGTGAGATCCATTCCCTGAGTCAAATCATCGGAATAAGTCTTCAAGTATCGATTCAAGTATCCCAATGCAAGCGTGAGTTCACTATTATTCTTTCCTTCGGTTGTTAAGACAATCGGTTCCTTAGAAGACTCTGGCAATCTTATATTCAAGTCCGACAAGCTATCGTCGATTTTTATCAAAATATCGTCAACCGAATTGTTGACTACTTGGATTCCATTCTTATTTAATTGGTCCAATATTTTGATTAGCTTGTTCAACTTGTTCAAATTATTAAAAATCAGATCCAACAAGTTCTTTGATTGAGTATCCTTCTTCATTGCATCCTCATCTCCATTTATTTTTGCTGATAAATTGACCATTTCATTGATTTCGAAATAGTTTTTGGCACTATCAATGACAAGATTCAACTTCAGGAAATCAGTAGATGCGTTCTTGATGGACAAGTTTCTTAACTGTCCAAATAGCTTAATCTTCATCTGTGTTACGTTATTCAAATTAATCAACTTGATCTTTAAAAACAAGCCGGTGGAAGAATTGTAGATCGGGAATAGATCATTATTATTGTACAACATTAAAATCGACTCATAAACCAAGGGTTTCTCTCTTGAGTCTTTTTCTTCTTCTTTGATTGGTTCCTCCGCTTTTATGAACAGCTCCTCTTCAACAGGTAATTCAATATTGAACTTCGACAATATTCGATCAACTTTTTCTAACTTCAAGAATTTGATCTTTCTCACTCTCAATTCCTCTAAAAGCATATGGTCAATAATCATATTGGAGCATAATGTGGACAAACTGCTGAAGAATGAATAGTCGAAGCTCAGTGGAGCTTGAACTTCATCGGTATTTTCTTCCTTTTGGTTAAATTGCAACTTCTGAATCCACTGAATCTTCCACTCCCCGTTGATTGATCTCATTCCTGAAACCCACCACACTGCAGTAGAGGCTATTCCACTAACCATGTTAATCAAAAACCAACTTGGTGGCCAGCTCTTTCGACGATAAAATTGAATCTTACTAATGTTGCTGTTGAAATTGAAATTGTTGACAATTAAGAAATTCAATAATTTCGTGGTTTCATAATCATTCAATTTGATAATATCGTTAAAGATCCATTCAGTAGTAATCAATTTGTTATGTATCTCCTTGTTTAAAGTTTCTAATCTCAATTGAAGTAAGTTTTCCACTATGTTATTCACCATGTCTGACTCTTTGATAAACGTGGCATTTTTTAGGTTTGCTGGCATTGAGTTGATCTTTTTTGTGCTTTGATTTTGAAGTGGTGTTGGATCAATAAAATGGAATAAACCAGTAGTTGGATTGATAGCAAATATAGTAGACTTTCTTGGTGATAAATTTAAGAGCAATTGATGTGGTGATACAAAGGAAATCTGGTCCTTATTACCCTGGGCCTCTATCTTTGATTGGAAGGATTCAAATATACTACTCATCAATAGCGCCGAATGCTTATTGACTATAGTATTCAAGATCAAGTCCACACTCAAATCCTGTGCTTCATTCGAATCTTCATTTTCTTCTCCTTCAACAGCTAATTCATTGGAGTCTTCTGACTGACTGAATATGTCTGTGATGCCATGGTTCAATATGTATTTACCGTTTTTAAACCATCTGAAATTTAAGTTGTAAGTTTTGTCAATGCCAATCTCAATAAATGATCTCCAATTACGGGATAAATAATGTCCGGTCCAGTAATTAATGATAATTAAGGATTTCCCTGTTTGATAGTTAAATTGAATGTTGTTTCTCCATTTGGTGTAGACTGAGACCTCCCTTAACTGTTTAGCTATCAAGAACAATTTGAAAGATATTGAGTACTTATGCAATAAATCGTATAATCCACTCAACCCCTGGTTTAAAAGGGTGGAATTAACTACCTTGTCCAACTTATCGTGGGATGATTTTGGTAGTTTTGTGATGGTTTTGTTATCTTTGTGGGTGATTAGCGATGTCTCGGGGTTGATTCCAAACAAGAACTTAAAATCAACAAAGTAGAATGGTGATTTGTAATATTCTGTGTCCTCTTCGATGATCAAATCATTTGCTACTGTGATAGCAATTTGAAACTCGTTAGGGACGGAGATTATGACACGGCCATTCCTTATCACATAATTGTTGATAAATCTTTCGGGAATATCTATAAGGGCCATTCTCGTCATTAATATAAGATTGAGGTCGTGTAGGACTTCGAGTGTTTTCTGGGGCAGGATCTTGGGAACTTTGATGTAATTATATGAGGGTAGCTGGGGCCTCTTTTTGATTAAGACCTCCAATGCAGTCATTAAGTCTGAGTTTGGGAGTTTTGCCCCGGAAAAACTGTTGAGAGCGTTTAATTGGAACGATAACTGTTCAAAGTGAAACTCTTGCTTTCTAAACCAGTTCAAGAGATCAATGAATTTGGACACATCTTTGGAATTTGTGGACCATTTGACAAGAGTGTACAACTTAATGAAATCCTGTCTCAATGAAATGATGAGTTCGAGAAATTGTTTCTTTCGCTTGATGTCGGATTCCGTGTCATGGGTGGATGACAAATTCTCAATCAAAACCGTGATTTGCTTGTATGCTTCCTGAGTGTAGAATTTCAAGATATTGGAAAGCGGTATTATATTGCTGGTGATGTGAGGTATCTCCGGCGGCGACGGTGGTACGGCCGCATTTCCATTCTTCGTGTCGGCTCCATTGGGTTGTGACAATCCATTCATATTTAGTTATTAGTCCGTTCTTCTATCGTTCTTCTATGCAAAACAAATAAGAAAACGAGATCACAATGGTTTGGAAGATCACAATGGTTGGTATTCTCGATACAGCCACGGTTTTATGAGTCGACTACTGTCACAAACTGCCAAAACTATTTTAATGTTGAACCTTCTCAAAAACTCGCGCCTACGATTTTTTTGTCATCAAGCACGACTTTGGCTATACCTTTGCTTACATATATTTCTAATTTATACATTACCAGCAGATGCCCAGAACCAAGGAGGACAGCACTCCTTGATCCAGGCAAGTTCAGGGTTATTTATAAGCTGGGTGATGTTGACACGGTTGGTTTTCCGTACCAAGAGCGCTTCCACCACCTTCTTGAGTCCCTCGATCGTGACTCTTATTTCAGGGTGGAGTTCGCCTTTCAAGAGATCGTTGACTTTGAACCAGTCCCAGTCGATCATGGCGATGCGGTGCGCTGGACTATGTTTTGAGAGCTTGCGTTTTATCACAGATGGTGAAATTCCCGCGGATTGCAACGCTTCAATGGGGGGGAGATCAAACGGGAGCCTGTCTTCCAACATGGCATACACCACCACCCCAACAGACCATGCGTCGGTGAGACGGCCATCGTACTCCAATCCCATCAACAACTCGGGAGGAATGTAGTCCTGTGACCCGCATCTCGTAGATAAGAGCTCGTCCGGAGCCGAAAGCTTCTTCGACAAGCCAAAGTCCGTTAAGTTTGTCAAAGGTTCACTCAGGTCCCATAAGAATTCGCGATCTTCTGACTGTGTGAGCAAGATATTTTCGAGCTTAATGTCGCGGTGGATTATGCCCATTGAATGAAGATATCCGACCAGAGCAAGCAACTCGCACACCACACGTTTCACCGTAAGCCAGTAATCCACGTTGTGGAGTTGAAGACGAGTGTGCTTTGTAACAAATTGAAAGAGATTGCCACCAGGGCAATAGTTGAGAAAGATCAACTGGTCGCTTTTCTGTTTGACAAGCGCCACATCACCTGCATCATCTGGCTCGCTCTCTATGTTGTCGATAGCAATAGGAACGGTGATGTTGTAGTCGATGAGTTGTATAATGCATGGGTGGTTGATTTGGTACAAGATTTTGAGTTCTCGTTTAAGGTACGAATTGAAGTTGGAGATCTCTATATCGCTGGTGATGGGGATAGAAATGATCTTGATGGCGACTACGTTGTGCGAAGTTGGTGAGTAGGCCGAAACCACGGTGCTGAAATTGCCGTGGCCTATGACTTCAATGAACTCGAATGATTCCTGGAGCTTATGCGAGACAAACGATTGCCCGGTGAATTTCGAGGTAGTTGATGAGTGGGGTGGTTTTGGTGGGGTTGATCCTGGAGGCGTTGTTGGGTTGGAGATGTAACGTTTCTTTTCGAGCAACGAGTTCTTGCGGCCCAAGGTCGAGAACGACTTGAACTCGGAGATAACACGCGGCGACGACTGGGGAATGACGTTGTGGTGGGGTGTTCTAGTCTTTGTGACCTCTAGCGGTCGAAATTGCAGGAAGCAGCCGTCGCTGATGATGGGTGTGGGGAGCTGAGTGATTTTGTCAAAGTTGACGGCGGATGGGGAGTCTGGGGATGACGAAAATACAATGGGGTCGCCCAAAGAGGAGTCGATGGATGTATCAGACGAGCGTGGAATGGTGTCAGGCTGCGGGGACGGAGATGACGACGATGTGGCAGGTACATTTATCCGGAGACGCGACGATGTGGAGTGTTTGGTGGGTGTGGGTTCGTGGGGGTTTTTGTAGATTAGCGGGAGGGATTGGGGCAATGAAGGTGGCAGGGGTCCCTGTGGATACGGTGTTGGCGACAGGGAACCTGACATCTGATTGGATGGATGGTGGAAACAGACGTGTGGTACCCGTAAAGTGGAGCCGCAAAGAAACAAAGTGGAGGAAAAAGTGAGGGGACCACAGCGGCGGCCTTTGTTCGGAGAGACCGAAGTGGCCGACGTGCGCGACGTGCATAATAAAGAAGACGCCAGAACAAATATAAGAACAAAGAAAAAGACACCAAATACGGACAATTTAAGAACAAAAAGAACAGACAAAAGCAGAAGGAAAAAGGAAAGTGATGTAACGTGAATGAACTAGTCAACATAAACGAAATAAAAAATCATAAAAAGGGTATGACAAGAGTACCACAAAACGATAAGTCTAAAACCACCCCCATTACAATAGTAAAAGCGTTGAGATCTCCAGCCTTTCCGCGTTGGCCAGTGCCAGGACCAGGACCGTGACACATTTTCTTGGTTTTTTTTCTTGACAGATAAAACACACACTCTCTAAAACAATTATTAATATTAAGGCTACCATCTATAAACCTATCCAGAATTGAAAAAATACACCCTTTATTTCTTGTCAAACATACAGTCGCTGCCCTTCTTGTTGCAGCCCTCACACATTTGTAAGGCGGCGTTGAAAACACATTTCACCTTACGCTTGCGGCAGGAGACACACGAAGACTTTCGCGAGCTGGTTTGCTCCTCGTTGGGGCTCGATATCACAGATATAGCCACCGCAGCATTGCTCTTCTTGACAACAATTTTCTTCTTCGCAATCTTGGCCACCTTGTTCTTCACCGGTGGAGATACTGGCACGACTGAAGCACTGGAACCAGCATCTTCATCGTCACTGCCCTTCTTCTTGTTGTTGATCATGATGTCCTCTTTAGTGAAGCCCTTGGAGAAACAACAGGTCAAACCCTTCACGTTACATGACTTGCAACTGTAGAGACGAATCAACTTATCATTCGACACGATATAGTTGACAGATTCACCGTTGACAACCACCAGTGTAGCCTTTTGAGTAAGAAGCTCGTCAATGTTAGCCTGAACCAAATCAAGGCTGTAGACAGCCGAAGGAGATTGAGAGATCGACTTGGCGAGAATGGTGATTTCAGCGTTACACTTGACTTTCCTTGATCTACAAGAGTCACACGAAGGTCCCAATCTCTGTCTTCTCTTTTTATTGATGATGGTGATGGACTTGTCACCCTTTGCGATGTGAAGCGATGCAGAAGGTAAGTTTGGTGACGACATAGGCGACACCAGCGACACCAGCGACACCAGCGAAGATGACGTCAACAGTGGTGGCGACTGTGCTGATTTGTGGTGGTCGATATGTTCTGCTATGGTGTAGGACAAGAGTCCTAACCCGCTGGTCTCAGATCCCAAATACAAAAGATTCCGCTCGGTGAGCTTGAACGAGGGCGGGGTTAGCAAGCCGCTAGCCGTCGGCGTCGCGTGCTTAGGGAGGGGTAATGTGGTATAGTCGGAGTAGTTTGAGTTAGAAACGATCGGTGGCAACACCACAGGCTTACCTGGTGTATGACGGGTGTGACTGGTGCTCAACTGCCTTATTATTGGCGACAAGGGCGGCAAAGACACTGGCGAATGTGTGTGTGGCTTTGTATTCATTATGGAATACGACAATAAATCGTTAGATGACATGTGGTACTTCTATTAAAGTGGTTGGTCGGAGTTAACCAAAAATATAGACCAGAAAGGATAGAATACTGAGTCTGTGTGAAATGAGGAGGTACCGCTGGTTTTATATCTTGTGTGCTATTTTTACGGCTTCCTATAATTGCAAAATTTTTTTAGTACGGAACCAAATATTCCTGGGGAAAACATCCCGAATAAAGAGGGGTAGAGCCACCTTGACTCGACTCCGAATCGGTGCAGGCGCCAGAGGCGACAGAAAAAAAAAAAGAAACAAAACTCCGACAACAAACAAGTTGGGGTTTTTTTGAAGCGGAGGTTAAGAGGGGGACACTTAGTATATGGTAGACTATCTGCGTATTTCGAACACATGCGTATGCTACCGAAAGTTATACTTGGTTTAAAAGCATCAAGAATGTGTATTTGTGTCTGATGACTGGCGTCAACCACGCTTCTCGGACTGCTCTTCTTCGGCATAGGAAAACCTCGGAAGACTTTGCAAAAATGAGTCGCCCTCCCGATCACGCAGGTGGAATTGGGGATTATCCGAATCATTGCGGAAGAAATCGGAATCTTATCCTCTGACGCACACTACAACAACCTTTCTCCGAATTATATGCACTACAACATCACACGACCAGGAGGCATTTAACCCTACAAATGGCAAATGGAAAAATGTCATCCGTAGAAGCTCGGAGCTTGGAAACTGGATCTAATATCTGGTGGCAAGCTCGCGTACAATTCCTAGTGATTTGTAGAGACTGTTTACCGTGGAGAGAGACGACGGGTAACGGCTCGGTTCTCCACCTTCCATGGTGGGGATCTGAGTGGAGCCTAGTAGTACTGGGTTTAGATCTCCCGGTTCCCCTCCGAGTTTTCAGAAGACGAACTACATCAGATGGGGAGATGGGGGGATACATCCTTTTCACCGAGAAAAAATATTTTCACTCCTACGCCCGTGTAGGAAAATATAAAATTAAACATGCCGGAACACTCAATCCTCCGATGACCAAAGTAGCAACAAGCGAGCATATGATTCGGAGTATCGGGGCCGAGAAAAGTGACCTTGAGTCATCGACCAAGTCCTGGGCTCCCCTCTTTCGCAAGGCTGGGTGCAGCTCTTACTGAACTGCACCCACCAATAGAGATGCCCTCTATTGGTATAATGGGAAACTGTTTTCTACTTTATGCACCTAAGCCCCGAGTATAAGATGTTCAACACGAGTGTAGACCGGGGCTACGCCCAAAGACAATCTAGTGCTTTTTGGGCCAGTATTCCTTTTTTGACATCCGAACTGCAGGTTGCGGTGATGGGTTGCCGGAGGCGGAATTCAAGGAAGCCGTGCTATCGTTGCCCCCTCACACGATTTGCGAGATTTCTCCCTTCAGCCTGAAGCCTAAAGTTACACGCGGGTCCGTATCATTTATTTGAGCTGTGCTACTCTATTGGATAAACATTGACTCCTACTTATCTTCGATTTGGGCTGCGTCATGTATAATTTATGGTAATGATGACCAGCTCCTAATGAGCATTTTTCTTTTTATTATGAATCGATTGTTGTAAATACCCGAGGGTGTTTGCTAGTAATAGATCTGAAGTATGTCACCCAACCCCTGCGTCTTATGGTACCATCTGAGATGTTGCAGATATAAATTCTACTAAATGGAATCACCTTATTCTTAGTGAGAAGATGATGATTGCTGAATTAACTGTTCTGTTATAGATATATAATCACAAGGAGCCTGGTTAGCTCAATCGGTAGAGCGTTTGACTCTTAAAAAGTCACAGAATGCGCTTTAAAGGTATCAAAAGGTTACGGGTTCGACCCCCGTATCGGGCTTACTTTTTTTGTTTTTTTTATTGTTATCCCTTTTTTCGTTTTGTTCTAGAATGCTATAGTACGTGTATTTACGGGGGCAGGTGTGCAGTAGAATATAAGTATATACATCAGTAGTCTCTTTCTTCTCTTTTTGGTGATTAACGTCTCTCTGACAGACGGTTGAAGATAGCTCGATAAAGAGGTTCACGTGATTTTAAGATATATTTACATTCCTTCCCAATTAGGTATACTGATTTATATATCCATCCTCAAAAATCAGGAAGATTAAAGCATCCAGGAATTTAGACCAGAAGAACCAGGACATCGATCATTGCTGTGTGGTCCTTCCCTCGTTACTTGTATCATGGATATCGATATAGATTTTACAGGATCATCATACCTCGATACTTCCTCACCTGGCTATAACAATAACCAGTCGTCAATGGACCTAAATACCCCCATCAAAAAGATCCAGTATTTGTCAATAAGCTCACCACCAAAGTCGTCATTATATTCCCGTCTTGCAAACGTGATTTCTACTCCATCTAGTCAGGACCAGGAAAACATTATCAGTTATAGTCGCAAGCATTTTGATAGTTCTACCCCGTCGACCCAGATGTACGGAAACAACCAGGATGAAATTGCACCAAAGCAACCATTGCAGGATTCTAACATCAACGTGGAAGCAAGCATGTTGAATAAAGGCTACTCCATGAAACTTACTCACAATGTCTTAAACGAATTGAACTCGCGGGCCGATGAGATATCACGGATGATCCGGTCACCTCCGCGTGAAACATCAACCAACAACATGGCCCAGCGAAAGAAACGTTACAGTGGAATTCACCGCAGCCGATTCAACAAGATGGAATCAATCTCAGACCATTACTCGGTAAAGCCAAAGCCGCCAACAACCGTTACTGCACATCATCCTCGGACTTCACCGCAAAAGGAAGGTGCCGAGTCCGATAACAAAAGAAGAAGAACATTGAATGGACCAGACGAAGTACTCCAATACCAGTCCATCTCGACTGGAGTTCCAACTTCCGAGAAGCCTGTGAGAAAGGTTTCTCCTGCCAAAGCCGAGTTGCAACGACTTTCATTAAAGCCAACAGAATTGAAGTCGCCCACAATGATCCCACTTGGAACCAATACCAGACTTTCCCCCACCAGAGCATCACCGACAAGATCCTCGTCACCAAGAACCAGTCTTCTGTCTGAACTAAACAGCAGTCCATATCGTAAGATATCACCATCCAAGGGATCCATGAACTTGAGTCTGATTTTAACCGGTGACGACTCCCAATCTCCCCTGAAAAATACCTTTATTAAGCCATTTCCTCCCAGTCATAAGTTGAGGCCCTCTTCACTTGAGATGGCTGGTGTGAAGCCCGCATTGACCAAAAAATCATCTATTCCACAACTACAAAAGAAACCATCTATTCCACAACTTCAAAAGAAACCATCTATTCCACAACTTCAAAAGAAACCTTCCATTCCACAGCTCCAAAAGAAGCTGTCAATTCCACAACTTCAAAAGAAGATGTCGATGCCACATTTACAAAACACTTATACCCATCGTAAAGCTTCAGTCGCCACGCCGACGCCGTCAGCCGTATGGGCCATGCCTAAGTCCAACACTTCCAGTAAACTTCATTCACAGCTGGCTTCTCACACCAGCACGCACCACTTCATTGCATCTTCCCTTTCGTCTGACTCGCTTGCCAGAAAGAAGTTTACCATCCCGCAACAAAACACTTTGTACGATAAGCCTACGATCTCGTCGTCACAGAAATCGTTGAACAAATTCCAACGTTTTAAGGACCGTTTCAGTTAGTCCTCCTTACTGCGCTACATTAGCTTCTTCTTCAGTTCTATAATATTTTAATAAAACAAATAACTATTTTCTCAATAGTAAATGTTTGATTGGACCTTGATCTCGCCGCCTATGGTCAAGATCTGGGCTCCTGCCCACTTTTCACCCTTCTTCAACGAAACGAAATCGGAAACATTGCCCGGCTCGACACACAACATGTTGAGGTAGCCATTCTTAGGCTCGAAGTCGGCCATGCCACCGGACTTCTTGATCCATGGGTTCCAAACAACAGAATCAGGCAAGTTTTCTCTCTCAATGTTCATCAAGACTTTACCCAATTCAATGATTTGGAAAAGCTTATCTTGAGGCACTTTCTTGTAAATTCTATCGAATTCCTCGTGGAATGAAACCACAGGCGATTTTTCAACATATTGCTCACCCAATAACTGATCAAAGCACTGCTGGTCGACCAAGTTGTTGACCAATGTATCGGTGATGTCAGGAATTCTAAAGTAGGTGTGGAACAACCAGTTGAAGTCGAACGTTTCTAAACCGGAGTTCTCGACCTCGATGTGAGTCACCAACTTGTCAGTGTCAAGAGTGATCAGCAACACCAAAGTGAAATCGTACTTTCCTTCGTTCCATAACTTGAACAATTCGGAGTCAACCTGGTCTGGAGACAACGCAAATTGAACAGTCAAAGGATCAACGGTGGTTTGGCCCAAGAACTCCCAGTACGAGTTTCTGGCAAACCCGTGCTGGGGCAATGGGAATGTTGGATGAGATTCGTTCTTTTGCTTACCGAAGATAGGGAAGACTAACGGAATCCCGCCCCTGACTGGCTTGGAACCGTCCACATGGGCAGCTTCACTGAGCCATAACTGTTCCTTGCCGTTGTTCTTCCATGAGATTACGGTAGCACCGTACTTTAAGATGGTAACTGAGGATTCAGGATTCTTTGGGTGCGTAAGGACGACTTGGGTGTCTGTTTCTTCGACGGGCATGATTAGTGGTAAACGATTAAAATACTAGCGAAAAATACAACAGGGAGAAAAGTGCCCGAAAAGAGAATCCAGAACCATAGCGGTTTTTGGAGAAGTATACAAAGCGATATCAGTGCAGAATGGGATGGTAACAGTAGAAGATAATCAAAAAGTACTGTACCTACATAATAAAAAGATATGAGATGATCTGAATGTTGCTAAAAGAAGTAAGAGAGATTTTTTGGGATCTGGATCTATGTAACATTTTGTAACTTGTAGATGAAATATCAGAATAAATTTAACGTTTTTTTGGAATCGGTGTCAATTGTTACCAATTTTTTTTTGATAATCCTAAATCAAAACCTTAGTTGATTTTAAATTCAAAGACAAAATCAAAGTCAATTTCTAAATACAAAGAAGCTGGACCCATTTTAAGATTTAAAGTAAACGGTTAGTAAAACTTTTGGGTGCCATGGAAAACGGGGAAAAATAAAACATGGTAATGTTCTGGTTTTCGGTAGTTTCTCCTGGAGTAGCGCGGCACGGATCTTCCAAGTATTCTCTCCTGTATATGTGACCTCTTCAGGGTCTTCCTTATACAACAAGTTCTGTGGATAATCCACCACTGTTAGCTCTCAGAAGTCTTAGGTTCAAATCTTGCTGCCAACCAATCGTCGCTGTGTATACAAAGTAACGACCCTTGCAACTGCGCCGCCAGGTCTCCAGCCATTCACGTTTCTTTTCTTTACACCCTTGGTGTACGCAAATAGGGGAAAACTGCAGAAAAGAAATTTTTCATACACAACCCAAAAACTTACAGAAAAACCCACTATTCCACTAGCTTTTGTAATTGAGTAAGATTCGATGTCACTTCTCAGATCAAAGGTGGTTCAGAAACCGTACCAAGTGTTTCATTACTATTTCCTTCTGGAAATGGATCCACGGTCAGATGTCACCAATTTAGTTTTCGATACGGATGTCTCCATCTCCATCGACAAGTTCCGCAAACATCCATGGACAGTAGCTGAAGTGGTACACTATGGCTTCTTGCTGTCTATCATCTTGTTTGTCTACATTATCTTTCCAGCATCGTTTGTTATCAAAACGCTTATACTCGCTGTGTTTACCATGTGCTTCCTTGTGCCCCTCACATCCCAGTTCTTTGTCCATGCCTTGCCGATTTTCACCTGGTTAGCCCTCTATTTCAGTTGCAGCAAGATCCCCACTTCATGGAAACCTGCCATATCTGTCAAGGTCTTGCCCGCTTTGGAAACCATCATGTATGGTGACAACTTATCCAACGTTTTGGCCACCATAAACACTCCATTGCTCGACATCTTTGCATGGATCCCTTACGGTGTGATCCACTTCAGTGCTCCATTTGTTGTGGCTTTGGCGATCTTCTTGTTTGCGCCACCAACTTCTCTTCGTGCCTTTGGTTTTGCCTTTGGGTACATGAACTTGTTAGGTGTGTTGATTCAGATTCTCTTTCCAGCAGCCGCTCCTTGGTATAAGAACTTGTACGGCTTGCAACCTGCAAACTACACCATGAGTGGATCTCCTGGTGGTTTGGGTCGTATTGATGCCTTGTTTGGTATTGATATGTATACCACGGCATTTTCGAACTCCCCCGTCATTTTTGGTGCATTTCCGTCTTTACATTCAGGGTGTGCGGTTATGGACGTATTGTTTTTGACGTGGTTGTTCCCCCGCCTCCAGATCGGATTTTGGGCCTACGCTACATGGTTATGGTGGAGTACAATGTACTTGACCCATCATTACTTTATCGATTTGATTGGTGGGGCCGTGTTGCTGTTGGCAGTATTTGAGTACACGAAATACACTCATTTGCCCGTGGTTGAGCCCACCAAGTTCTGCCGGTGGTCCTACTCGACCGTATCTAAGATGGGTATTGCCTCCGCCGATCCGTTGGCGCACAGTTATACTTCTATCAACGACCCGGAAAACCCAGTGATACCTTTCCGTGTATCGTCGAGCCCATACTTGCATCCTGGAGAGTCTCCGGAAAGACTTGAGATGTCTACATACTCGAGATCCTCAAGACCACCTTCTCGCACCACTGACGTACTTCCCGAAGTTCCAGTAACAACAGCACAGGTCCATGCTGGTGAGGAATCGGTGTCCGACACTTCCTCAGTGGAAAACAGCGCTGCTACATCAGTATTTGACGAGGAAAACACCCAAATGAGTCAGACTACATCAGTGGTATCGTTGGTGGACTACAAATCTCGTTAGTCAGATGATAATTAAAGAAAAAAGAAAAAAATTTACGCCTTAACGAAGTTATCACTAGAATCTTTAATAATAATAATACTAATACTACTAATAATACACATACCATACCCCAAATACCACGCGAATGTTTTGTAAACAGATAAACTTCGGCCTAAAGTATTAAAAAAATAAGGGGCGCACCTGAAATTAAGTCAAACATTGCTCGAAAAGGTGACTTTCTCGAAAAAAGGATAAAGCGAAAAAAGGTAACCCGAATGTAACATAGACTCAATGGTTATCATTTCACATCGGAATGCATAGTGTAGCCTTGATTTTCAATAAATAGGTGGGAAGTTGACAGATGCCGAAATAGGATATGCATGCAAAGTTCATGCAAAACCAATGGGGACCAACAAGGGAACGTTCTGAAACGGGTTGTGGGGACGCCAGCACAATGTAATGGTCGCCAGTGCCGGTTGGTATTTCATGATGTTGTTCATAAAAATTTGAAGGCTGGCTGGCTGGCTCTAGTGTGTGCCAATGACACTCTTTGGAGCAATGGGCTAACAAAACTGGTTTTTTGGTTCTAAGCACGAACACGGGGATGATCATTATCCGACAGTGCCAAGAATAATCCGCGGTTTGTTTTGATGTAGCACAATAATCTTAAATTAGCTTTAGTAGCAATTCTGTAGAAACTCAAATAGTTGCGGGGGAATATACCTCAAACGTCGTTTCAGCCTTTACGTGCACGTTATTATTAGTCTTATCTGGCTTGTTAGTTTACATTCCAAAAAAAAAAACTGTAGATTTTCATTTCCTTGCCACATGTTAAACAAGGCAAGCAGCCATGCTTCGCTTACATCGCTGTTAAAAATAGAAAAAAGTTTGAAAATATCTTAATTCACGAGAACATGCAGTCTGACGAAATTTTGTTTGTTGGCGTGACTCGCGCCCGGATAGGAAACAAAAGTATACCTGATGTCACCTAACCACAGCCAGCAGAGCACAGAACCCTGTTGGTTCCTGCCTGCCAAACGAAAAAAAACACCCACCTTTCACTATAAAAAGGGCCATGTCACCCAGCGATATACGAAATTTCTACTAACTAATAACTATCATTACAATGATTTTCAACGCTATCACTCTCGCTACTATTGCTGCCGTCGCTGTTGCCGACCAAACCTTCACCTTGACTGCCACCGGTGAAAACTTCAACAAGGCCGTTGTCGTTATCAACAACAAGCTTTACGCTGGTGATGGTTCCCCCGCAACCTTCTTGTTGCGCGAACCAAGCGGTGCTCTTGACGTTGGTGAACAACACGTTCTCCTCTCTAACGATGGTATTGAATTGTCCAGCGACAACTTCAGTGCTGACTTTGGTCTTATCGGTAACAAGCTTAGGTCCAGTTCTACCATCGACAACACCGACTTCTTCGCTTGCCAAGAAGACGGTGCTTACCCACTTCAAAGATACAAGAAAGATGACTCCTGTATTGCAGTCAGTTTGGTTACTGACGGTGCCGCTCCACCAGCTTCCTCCTCCGCACCAGCTTCTTCCTCCGCACCAGCTTCCTCTTCTGTTACCCCAACCATCAACGGTACCACGACTGAAACTGGCACCGACCACGAAGTTGTCACCATCACCTCTTGTGCTGCCGATGTCACTGACTGCCCAGTCCGTACCTCCAGCAACACTCCAGCTCCAACTGTTGAAACTTCTGCTAACGCTGCTAACGCTGCTACATTTGGTGCTGGTGCCGCTGTTGTCGCTGCTTTTGCTCTCCTCGCCTAAGTTTCATAGGTTTTCATTTCTAGTTAATGTTTAAAAAAAGAATATCATGTATTTAAAATAGCTTATTTAACCGTGACTAGCCGCAAAGGAATTTCCGCGTGTCCGATTAAGTAGATTTTCGGCGCTAGATTGTCTGCCAGTTTAGTGTGATTGAAACAATGAATGCGAATACGAGGACATTCTCCTGCGTTACTTTGCGATGCCCGTATCTTATACTGTACCCCTTCGATACAACGACACCCCTTTGCTATTGTTCTTGTTTCATCATTTGCTAAATTCTTGTACCGTTTCAGTCAGTAGCCTAGAGAAAGCTTGGTAGCTTCGAGTTTGCCCATCTATGGTCTGGCTCCCTTAATCTACCTGCAGTACCAGCACGCATGTATACGGACAGGGGAAAAAAACCAGCCAGACACCAACTTCTTAAAGGTAAGAATTCCCCGTTTGTTGATAACGCCAGCTACGTTTACTTGTTAAAGGGCGGAATCTACAGTGTATTTCTTCGAGTATACAAGATTGGATATTGCTACTCCAAGTTAATCACACGCAGGATTTAGCAACAAATACCTTGCTGAATAATGCTGCCGACGCTGTTTCTGCCGCTAGAGTCAGCCACCGACCTATTGCTCCTAGCCAAGCGAGCAGTTGTTGATGACCACAACCAAATCACCCAGTTCACATATCATCAATCGTTAGTGCAACGTATTCTTGCCATCTCGAGCTCGTGTGCCTCCATCGTCGCGTGTCTTGTTGCACTCTACTTCTTTCTAGCCATCGACCCTCGCAGACTCATCTTCCGTCACCAACTCATTTTCTTCCTTTTATCATTTGATTTGCTAAAGGCTGTGATTCTCTTGTTATACCCAGCCCGTGTCCTTGTACATAATACGTCATACTACAACTCCGACTTTTGTCAGGTTGTGGGTTTCTTTACAGCCACAGCAATCGAGGGCGCTGATATCGCCATTTTATCGTTTGCAGTACACACATGCCTTCTCATTTTTAGACCAGGACTTAATACCAAAGTCAAGGACTCGTCACGGACGGAAGGAGGCCTCTATCGATTCCGCTACTACGTGTACGCCCTCTCGTTCCTCATCCCAGTTGTTCTCGCAAGTTTGGCATTTATTGGCGATGGTTACACTCCGCTTGTGTGCTGGTGTTACCTACCAGAGAAACCAGTATGGTACCGTCTAGTTCTAAGCTGGGTACCGCGCTGGTGCATCGTCGTTATCATTATGATCTTTTATGCACTTATTTATTTCCACGTTGTGCGAGAATTCAAGACATTAGGAGGCGTGTTTACAAACTTACACACATCACCAAGCGCATTGGACCCCAAGGCAACACACGCCGAGAAACCGCTGTTCTTTTCGGCGCTTTCGTACTTTTTCTCTGCCGTCAAACACTCCTTTTTTCCTCGACTCATAATCACCGACGTGAAAGAAGGTGGCGAAGACGAAGAGGTCACAACGCTGCCACTACACATCGATACAGAAAACATCATATATGATCCCGAAATACGTGCAGCCAACCTTGCCAAGTTCCACAAACGCCAGCAAATCATTGAGAAGCAGATGAAGTCGATCTTTGTGTATCCGTTTGCCTACTGTTTTATCTGGCTCTTTCCATTTATTCTATACGTGACGCAGATCAATTACGAGGAGATTCATGGGCCGATATACTGGATGAACTGCATGGGAGCATTCATGCAACCATTCAATGGGTTTGTGGATACGTTAGTGTTCTTTTACCGTGAGCAACCGTGGAAATACACCATTATGAGAAACTTCGAAAAGGAACACTCACAACGTATGCAGACGCTTGTTGCCACCAACACCAGCTTTGCTGGTGCGGATCCAAGATCTCCCATAAATGACGCGGAATCTCTGGCCACGAGTGCACGGCTCACAAATAGCCTGTTTAGTGGCTCGCGGCACGCTATTACAGAAGAGTATGCACCATGGCGGCATTGGCTTGCTTGGATGCGTCTTCCTCTCTTTGAATTACCCACAGAAGAAGTCGCAGCACGGCTCCAGATTCGCTACATCAACAACCATTTAATGAATGTGATGGCACAGTCGCCCAGTACATTAGCGGGGTCTGGGAGTGATAAGTCCTATGGGAATAAACCTTATTTTGGTGCAGGCGCCAATTTAGGTGGAGACTCGCACGATTTTTCCAGCTTGCTACGTGGGGACACCAGCGAGCACGAGTTCCGTAACACGTTGGAGAATTACTCGCTCAACTTCAACGGTAGGTGCACATCAGTGGCAGGTAACTCGTTGACACGGAAAAACAGTGTAGTGTCGCTGTCGCGCTCGGCCCGGTCGCGACAATTGTCGGCTATCGAGGTAGAAGACTCAAAAAAGTATCTCCATCCAAATCCCGATAAGCAAAAACGAACTTCCACACTTACATTCACCCGCAAACCGTCTATGACACTTGGAAGAAACTCCCTTGGTACTCTGGGATCTGTCACCCCAGTTGCTGATGATGGGGAAATGGACTTCAAGGAGTTCTTGAAAAACGGACCTTAGCGTCATATTTTTGGTTCCCCCCACAGAAACTCTGGATTGCTAAAAATTGCGCGCATAACTCCGACGACAGCAAAAAAGAAAAAGTTTCACATCTGAAGTCGGTGTGGTTCCCTTTTTACATCACATTAGTCATATAAAATGCGAATCCAACGTAATACCCAGCCTTTTTTTTCAATCCAGAATGGTGCTGCTTGAAAAGGTACTGTCAACGGAGAAGCTGTCTGAGCTTTCTGCAGCCAAGACTAAGTACTTTGAAAGTAATGCCGGAGATGGTACAAAAGCCACAGAACAATTTCTTAGCGGCATCAGTCTCGTATTAACACTATGCAGCTGTGTTGCATCACTTTTTGTGGTGGCACTCGACCAGACTATCGTCTCCACAATATTGACTGAGATTGGTGACAAGTTCCACGAGTTCGAGAAGATCGGCTGGCTCACGTCTGGGTTCCTTCTTCCGTTTGCTGCATTGGTGCCATCGTATGGCAAAATCTCGATCGCATTTGGAAGAAAGAATGTCGTGTTGGTCGGAATTGTGGTCTTTGAAATTGGTTCATTGGTGGCTGCCCTGTCCAATTCAATGAACATGTTGATTGGAGGCAGAGTGATACAGGGCTGTGGCGGTGGTGCGGTTCAAGCAATGGTGATCCTCATCCTCACTGAATCAGTGCCTATTTCGAAAAGGTCTCTTTCATACGTGTTACTTGGGCTTACATTCTCAATTGCAAGTGTTTTGGGACCCTTTATTGGAGGTGCCTTTGCATCCAATGTCAGTTGGAGATGGTGTTTCTACATAAACTTACCTGTTGGTGGATTGGCGTTTTTCATGTTGTTTTTCTTCTTCAATCCGCCAAAGCCACAGGGTTCCATTAGGGCAAAGTTGGGTAAAGTCGACTATGTTGGAACATTCCTCTTCACGGCTGGCTTGGCACTCATTTTATTAGCATTAACTTTTGGCGGTGTTGAATTTCCATGGAAATCTGCTGCCGTTATCTGCTGCTTCGTGATTGGCGGGTTGCTTATTGTTGGATTTGGCGTATGGAATTTTGGTTACTCAAGAAATCCACTTATAATCAAGGAAATTGTCACTTCGTTACCCATTATGTGTGCCTGCTTGTCGTCCACATTCAACTTTGCTTTCTTTATGTCTAATTTGATGTACTTGGCCATTTACTTCCAAGTTATCTTTAATGCATCGGCATTGAGAAGTGGGATTGACTTGATTCCATTTGTGATTGCAGTTTCGCTCTCATCCATGGCAAATGGGGTGTTTCTTCGGTTGTTTAGATACGTCAAGATAACAATGATCATATCAGGAGTCTTGGGTCCCATTGGATGTGGCTTGTTCCTCTTATTCACTAAGACATCTCCTGTCAGGGACCGTATCGGGTTCCTTATTCTCTCGGGAATTTCCGTTGGACTTCAATTCCAGTCGTCGCTTTTAGCGGTTCAGCTTGAGGCTCCGAACAATGTTGAAGGTTCGATCATCATTGGTACCATTTTTCTTAACTTTATCAAGTCTACCATGGCAACGATTTCAGTCACATTGGCACAGCTCATATTTACCTCCAGCGGTACAAACTACTTGAATAAAACAATCTCGGCACTTGCACGCGATTCTCCAGAATATGCCGCACTTCACAAAATCCCAGCGAGCCAGCTCCTTTCCAACCCGAAGCTCGTACACAGTTTACCTCCCACAGCCCGTGACTTGGTGTTGGACGAGTTCATGAAGGCTGTCAAAAACGTCTTCTACATGGGCCTTGCCTTTTCGATAGTGGCCTTAATATTTTCGTTCTTCACCACCAACAAACAGATTCCTAGATCAAAGGACGTTAAGCAAAAGGAAGACGAAGACCAAAACGTCATTGAAAACGATACCGTTATCGAAAAGGAAAACATGACCTAGAAATAAAATAACCCTCTAGACTTTTAATAATCATACACTAATATACATTAATTGGTAAGCTTCTTGCCCACTTCCTCGAGGTACAACTTGACCTGGGCGTTCAACCGAGTCACTTTTAACTCGGTGTTGCGCACTTCCATCTGGTACTCCAACTTCTTCTTGGAGATGTTACTCTCAATCTCGCTGATTAGCTCCTTCTTCTTGTTAAACTCTTCTTCCTTTAGCTGTCTCTCCTCAACCAACTTGGAATAATCCTGCCGATAGTTGTTCAACTGTTGCTTACTCTTTGAAATTCGTTCTTCAGCCTGTACCTTTAGTTTCGCCGTTTTTTCTTGCATATTGGTCAACTGGCGCTGTATTTGCTGTGTTTGCCTTGTAAGGTTGGTTGTTTGCAAGTTGAGCTGATCAAGATACTCTTGACTTTCATTGAGTCGTGACACCAATTCCTGTTCCTTGAGGGAATCGTTGGTAATTTCCTCCAAAATTCGGAAAAGTGCTTTCAATTCGGTCTCGACCTCTTGTATGGACTCAATTGTCACCGTAAGATTATGGTTGCGCTGCTGTGCCTGGATATTTATCTGCTGCTGTTCGGTTAACTGGGTCCTTAAATCATCAATAATCTTGGTCAAGACTCCCAAGTCGGTCTCAGAATATGCCCGCAACTTCTCGATCTCTTTTTCTCCTTCAACAACAAGGTACTGGATATCATCTAGACGCTCAATCAACCGTGCCTTCTCATCTTTATACTGAACATGCTCGAGCGTCACTATCTCTTGAGCTTTCTTCAACTTCTTCAACTCAGATTCGAGCTTTAGGTTATATGAATTCACCTGTTTGAGTGTGGCTTTCTTCTGCAGCCCGTTGGACTCTATTCGTTCCTTGAGTATTGTTAATTGATTTGCCACTTTGTCATTCTCTGATTGCATTTTCTTGATTTTCTCCAAGTTAGCTTCGCTTTCAAGCACTAACTGCTCACATTCCGTTGAATGTTCTTCACGGAACCGAGCAAAATTAACCACTGCGCTCAACATTCGCCTCGTACGATACGGATCTGGCCGCATGATGTCCATCAATGTTAAGTCGTACACACCACATCCTTGAAAGAACTTGTATGCTGCCCGATGAAGACCAACTAACGCCAACGCTCCCGTGGTGTCATCATCATCATCATCATCTTCATGGCCATTTTCAGCAGAATCGCTCCGATTTAGCTCTCTCACTCGCTTCTGAATCACTTCTGGTGACAAACCCATAAACGTATCTAGAAATTGCTCGAAAATTGATCGAATAAACTGACTTGTTGGTTTGCTGACTAGTTCTTCGGTCGCGACAAAGTCACAACTTTGCAAGCAAATTGTAATCTCTTTGCTATCCAAGAGCGGGAAAGCATCCTGGCTCTGTGTCAATTGTAGGTGCCGACGCTGTGTCACGTTCCCAGGTTTGTATATTGTACTGAGACGCGACATTGTGTCTATGATGGACTGGTAAACCCCAAAAAACGTAAACAGTAAATCAAAACAGTAGCAGCTCGGATTCTGAAAAAAAAGTAAAAAGGTCACGTGAATTATTCATATACAGTTATATCCTTTCGGCGGTCCAAATGGCACCACGACACACCAGCTTAATTGCTTCGGTCAATAAAATGTATGGAACTGCCTTTTTAGCATCGTGGTTCATGGCTGTGTCCAAATGTTCCAATTCTTCGTCTCTGAAGGTCGAAATCGTATCTTTTAACCCAGCCAACTCAGGCGACGTCTCTATTTCCCGAGAAACTTGCTCTGGAGTCAACTTGGCACCGGTTTCCTTGTCATAAATAGGAATATTGTACTGGTTCATTAACACTCTCAATTGTTGGTTGTAATGGCCACCAATAACGGTTTCAACTGCAACTGTACATGCCATTGCCGCTTCCTTGCCAAGCAATGCAGTACCAGCACCCATTCCAAATGCTCCGATCTTCCACAATGGAGTTAAGATGGATGGACGAACACGGCGTACAGTCTGTAAATTGTTGAATGTATTGTGATGATGTATTTCCTGATCCCACATATGTTGTAATACCGGCTTCAAGTGAGGGTATTTATTGGCCAACACTGTGTATTGTCCCCGGTAGATGTAGTTGGCTCCTAATTCACCCGCCTGATCGACTCTTATCACACGATCAAGAAATGCCTTCTGTGCTTTACTCAATGCACCATACTCGACATTTTCACCGTAATATTTTTTTGCTGCAGCTTGTGGTGTCTCTGAAAGACAACGGGACACAGTGGAAAATTGACGCTTAGCTGCCTTAGCAGCACTCATACACTTCATCTCTGCCTATTTGATAAACGAGTCAGAATTTTTAAAATGGCCCCACCGCGACAATTTCTATACAGACAGAATTGCTCTGCACCTGGATATAAAATATTTTGCAATCATTAGCAAAGAAAGGAAAAGAAAGGAAAAGAAAGGAAAGGAAAGGAAAGGAAAGGAAAGGAAAGGAAAGGAAAGGAAAAAGTAGCAATTCGATATCACAGCACTCCTAATTGGGTGCCCGGAATCCAGAGATGATCTTCAACATTGAGATTCCCACATCAAATGGAATTTCCTGTGTGTCTCTTGAGTGAGTGACCGGCTTATTTTCGTTCGCAGGTACTTTTAAGTTCAGAAAGTACTTATTGGGGACATCTTTGATTAATTGCCATTCAACAGTAAAAATTCCCTTCCAGCGAGTTTGTTCTTGCCAAATATCACTGGACTTAGAATAGTCAATTGGATTAGTCATTTCGGCAACTCCACAGAACTTACTACTGCCGTTGACCAGGAAAAGTAAAAATATCTTGCCAGGGTAGTCGTTGGTAGTCGAATCATTTACGTTAAGATAGGCCCGATTTAAGCGGTTATTACCCAATTCAGTAGATGTCCAGATATTGTGAATAAAAGAAGCATTAATATCGAGGATACTGTAAGACTTGATGATGAAAAACCGGGAGTTTTCTGGAACAGTAAAGAGTGAACCATGGTAACTTCTGAATGACTTGAAGATGGGTATGGGTCTGCTAGCAGTCTCGCTAATGGAGACAGGAGATACAGGTTGGGACAGCGATGACTGTGAAAAAGGATCGGAAAGCATACTTGCTGGTGTCAGAACATACGAATAAGAACAGTCTGGTTCGAGTGGCAAGTACTGGTTTTTTGAGTAAGTTTCAGGTTCTGGGGCGTATCCAGCTCCAATATGAAGTTCAGGATCAACAGGAAAGTCTTCAATAAATGGTCCTGTTGGGATGAGTTCGAGTATGTCCAAATCTTCAAAGTTTCTGTTGCAAGTAAGGCCGTTGGAGACATACTTTAATGAAGGGCCGTGACTTTGGTAGTGAGGCGACCAGATGCTTGGCTTATCAACTAAAGGGATTCCAAGTGACTCAGCTTTAGAGAGTGTCCCTGAAGCATAGCGGGTAACAGTACCACAACCATTAAAAGGAGAGAAGTTCATGCCTTTGAGAGGTGTAGAGGAGAAAGTAGACTGTGGAAGAGAATTGGGAGGTACTTATAGTTGGACAAAGTTTTGCAGCCACTTAACCTGCAAAGCTGCGTAAAAAATTAATTACTTTCGCTGTAAAAAAAACCTAGTGAGGTAAAAAAAGTGTCACAGATTGAGAAAGCAGGCTGATCTGGAACAAGTCTGAGGGTGTTTGCCAGTGAGCAGAATTTGTGACAACGAAGTTAGAATGTCATATGCTATCAAGCCTGTCGACAGCGACTATAATGAGAAGCTTGTAGAAAAGCGCAAGAAGGCGTCCCGCGTGTATCGCACGCAGGTTGATATTTCAAAGGTGAATCTTGGTGTCATCAAGCGGTGGATTTCCGACGAGATCAACAAACAATTACCAGATGACGACATAGTAATAGATTATATACTGGAATTGCTAGAAACTAATGGAGATCATCCCGATATCCAAGGCATCGAGCTCCAGTTGGTGGATTTTCTAGGAGAGTCGGAGTCGCGCGATTTCTGTCATCGCTTATGGCGGTTACTTATCAGTGCAGCAGAGGACGAAGATGGGATCCCAGCAGAGTTAATTGAAGAGAGAAAGAAAAAGGTGGAGGAAATGGACAGAAAGGCTAAGACAAACTACAACCGCAGTCAGTACAATGCAAGCAAACGTAGTTCGCCTGAAAGAAAGAATAATCATAGACACCGAAGTCGACGGGATCGGGATTGGGATCGCGACCATAGTCCTACGCGACATTCCAAGTAATGAACTGTATAGTTAAAATGTATGCTACAATGGAGGAAGACACGAGAAAAAACAAAAATAAAAAAAGAAAAGTGAGAAACAACTTACGTGTGCCTACCGTTTCTCACAGGTTCGGATGACACATAATAATACGTCGATATCGGAGGGCCCCTAGCTGAACTGTTTAAAGCAATATAAGCAATGTCCGAGAATACAGGACACCATCATCATCACCACCATCACCACCACAGCAATGGTGAACAACAGCAACAACAAATACAGCTCGACCCCAATGTGAATCCAGCCAACCGTATCGGTAAGTACCAGATAATCAAGACGTTGGGCGAAGGGTCATTTGGTAAGGTGAAACTCGCACAGCATCTTGTTACGGGCCAAAGAGTAGCCCTCAAGATCATTAATAGAAAGACATTGGCCAAATCAGACATGCAGGGACGTGTAGAGCGGGAAATCTCCTATCTTCGTTTATTAAGACATCCCCACATCATCAAATTGTACGACGTCATCAAGTCGAAGGACGAGATCATTATGGTGATCGAGTTTGCTGGAAAAGAGTTGTTTGACTACATTGTTCAACGGGGTAAAATGCCGGAAGATGAGGCCCGTCGTTTCTTTCAACAAATAATCGCCGCTGTTGAGTACTGCCATAGACACAAGATTGTTCACCGTGACTTGAAACCAGAAAACTTGTTGTTGGATGATCAGTTAAATGTTAAAATTGCCGACTTTGGGTTGTCTAACATTATGACGGATGGTAACTTTTTGAAAACGAGTTGTGGCTCTCCAAACTATGCTGCTCCAGAAGTTATTAGTGGTAAATTATATGCTGGTCCCGAAGTCGATGTGTGGTCGTCGGGGGTCATTCTCTATGTTATGTTGTGTGGCCGTTTACCATTTGATGACGAATTTATCCCTGCATTGTTCAAGAAAATCAGTAATGGGGTCTACACATTGCCCAACTACCTTAGTCCCGGAGCTAAACACTTGTTGACCAGAATGTTGGTGGTAAATCCACTTAACAGAATAACAATTCACGAGATCATGGAGGACGAGTGGTTCAAACAAGGAATCGAAGATTACTTGTTGCCTCCAGACTTACTGAAGACCAAGCACAACAAGATTGATTTGGACGAAGATGTTGTAATGGCATTGAGCTTGACTATGGGATACGACCGTGACGAAATTATCAGTGTCATTGATCGTTGCAATCAGCAATCGTCGCCTCAACAACTGCTGAACGAGATCTTAGATGCATACTTGCTTATGAAGGAGAACCATGCTTTGGTTAAAGACTTGAAAAAGACCAAGGCCGACAATGTTGATTCCTTCTTGTCTAGATCTCCTCCACCATCGTACACTCCAAGTTTGACTAGTGCTGGCCCAGGAGTGCAACAGTCCCTCACATACCAGACACTTGCTACGGTTCCAGACTTATCGACGTTGCCCAATTCGACCATCGCCATTTTACCATCATCGTTACCATCGATCCATCGTGCATACATGATGGAGAATAATAACCAAGCCGCCATCAACCCGGTACCTACGAAAAAGCTGAAGACGAGATGGCATTTCGGTATACGGTCGCGACTGTACCCGTTGGATGTCATGGGAGAGATATACCGTGCGCTTAAGAACTTGGGAGCCGAATGGCTGAAGCCTACGGAAGAAGAGTTGTGGACGATTCGTGTCAGATGGAAATATGACAGCAACGAAGCGCTGATCCCCAACTTGATGAAGATGCAGATTCAGTTGTTCCAGTTGGAGCCTAATAACTACTTGGTTGATTTTAAGTTTGACGGCTGGGAATCGTCAGGAACGGAGGAGAATTTGCTTAAGCAGGATTTGGACGAGATGAGCTCGTTCCTGGCATATCCGTTCCTCCACTTGGCCACCCGCTTGATTATGGAGTTGGCTGTCAATAGTCAGAGTAACTAGAGATACAGAGACGTAACGACGACATTTAATTCATGAGTGCGACATTTCTCTCATTAAGATTTTCATCTTTTTATTTTTTTGCTCCATTTCTATTTTAGTTCTTATTTTTCGCATTTTTTCGTGTTATGATCTTCCCGAATAGGAAAAAATTTAGAACAGTAAACATTAAGGGGAGTTGGTTATATGGCGGAATTCATGTCGAAGAGGTAGAAGACGTTACAGCGGCAGATCCATCACAAACAAAAAGCTTTACAATAACCACAAATACCCGTAAAGCCTTTAATGATATCCATAGAATTGCATGAGAAGCTTCAAGCCGAAGACTCAATCCGGTTAACGGAAGTCATCAAGCACATTTTCAAAGCCAAGCGGGCTACTGTATTGACGGGAGCTGGGATTTCGTGCAATGCAGGCATCCCAGACTTTCGGTCTCTGGAAGGTCTTTACAACATGGTAAAGTCTAAGTATCCTAAGACGGTGGTGAAAGGACAGGATTTGTTTGACATCTCGTTGTTCCGGGACCAGATGCTGTTGCTGTTGTTCTGTACATTTATGGAGTCCCTCTACAAGTCAAGCTTGGAAGCCAAGGCAACCGAAACTCATCGGTTCATTAAGATGTTAAAGGAAAAGAACAAGCTCTTGCGGTGTTACACTCAAAATATCGACTCACTCGAGCTGACAATCAACCTTAATCTCGGCATTAACCCCGACGATTTCAGTAATACCCGGAAGTTTACTCAGAACTGGAAGAACTTGGATGTAGTACAGCTTCATGGAAACATCCACCAGCTTTCATGCACACACTGTTTTAGTCAGTTTGATTGGACAGAGGAGTATCAGACGCAGTTGTCGAACGGTCTCAACCCTCAATGTTCAAAGTGCTTTGCAAAGTACGAAGAGAGATTATACTCAGGCAAACGGCTCACGGGAAGTATCGGAATGCTCCGTCCTGGAATCGTGCTCTACGGAGAAAACCATCCACAGTCAGATATGTTAGCACAAGGGCTTAATGTGGATTTACGATCACGGCCCGATTTGTTAATTGTGATGGGAACGCTGTTGAAGGTTGATGGAGTGAAGAAGTTGGTACGGCTGTTGGCAACCCAGATCCATGCACAGGGTGGTAAGGTGATATTTATCAACAAAACACCGCTTCTGAAGCAGTGGAATAATTACATTGACTACGAGGTATTGAGTGACTGTGACGAATTTGTGCGGATTTTGAAGCACGAAGTTCCCGACTTGTTTCTTACACAAGAGCAAATCGACTCGAAGAAGTTGTGTGGCAAGAAAGAAACCATCAAGCAAGAAATCAAGCAAGAAATCAAACAAGAAATCAAACAAGAAGCATCAGATATCTTGACGCCGCCAACCACTCCAAAGAAGAAAAGACCAAGTCTCAAGCGGAAGCATGAGCCCACAAAACCACGCACAAATTTGCCGCTGCCGCAGTCGAGTTTTTGTGAGGACAACGACCGCAAACGGATCAAACAGGAACCCAAGCAGGAACCTCGGGAAAGTGTCCGTGTGTAAGGCAACAAACAAACAAACACACACTTCCACATTCTCACCAACTGTAAGTATGTCTGCATATGTCGCTTGTAGGCTGTATATATTAGTGTATTATAAAAGCGCAACATTTTGACACGACAATTGCAAAAAGTCGCAGTGCGTATACTGTGACGATATTCATACCCCAACTAAATCACCTCGGCACCCATGGACCAAGTCTCGTCGTTCTTTGAAAACATCTTGACGGTGGAGCCGGAACACGAGACGGAGAAGAAGACCAGGACACGGTCCATTACTGAAATGGACTACTCGCTGCTCTGGAACTATTCCCATTCCACAGACATTTTGGAGAACGACAAGAAACAGCAACAATCAGAAATACAATCACAAACACAATCACAAACACAATCACAACAACAATCGCAGCTGCAACTGCAGCAGCTGCAGCTGCTGCAGAACCTTCTAGCCGATAAGTTAATGGAAAAGCTTGTTTCAATGGCCCTTCCGCTCGATATCCACGACCACCACACCAACCGGATCCTCAACCAGCGCATAGAGTGCCAGAAATCCCGGCCACAATTGTCCATGAACATCATGTCACGGAACTCGATCCAGTTGAACCAACGTTTGCTGGTCCCATTTACCACCATTGACAACGTCGTCACCTTTTTCAGCTGGAAAAAACCAGCGTATACCGTGGGTGTGTTGATGATCGTGACCCACATTGTCTTGAAGCCATTCCTCCTCAGCGTGCTTCCTATCATCTACTTGCTTACAGCGGTGCTCATCCCACACTACCTCATGATATACCAGCCTGACAGCTCGCTTGTACCAGAGTACTTCGAATCTAACCCGGTTCCAGCATCGGAACCCTTGCATCCTGCCAAAGTTCCCAAACCAGCCCCACAATATTCGCGTGAGTTCTTGCTCAACTTCACCGACCTCCAGAACCACATGGTTCTCTACATTGCTGCCTACGACTTTATTCTTTGGCTCACAAACGATTACCTTTATTTCAAAGACGAAAATGTTAGCACTCTCGCCTACTTGGGATTATTGGTGGCCTTGATCAACTACCTTTTGATTGTACCTCGAGTGCTACCATGGCTTTGGTCACATTTCTACATTATCCAACTCGTCACGTTGGTTGTAATCTGGCTGTTTGTCCTCTTGTTTCATCCCCAGATTCACACCAAGGTGCAAGAATTGATATTTACCGAAGAATCCCGGGTACGTCTTCTCAATATCACCGATAGAGTCGAGCAGAGTTTGGCCAAACGATTCCTTGCCCGCGATGATCACGATGAAATCATGGAAAAGGAGGTTGAGATTTACGAGCTCCAGAAACTTAATCGCAAAACCAATATCTGGGAATTGGTTGGGTTCTCTAATCACCATTATCCTGAAACTGATGAGAAGACAAGAAAACGATCGATTAGTAAGATCGAGCCTCCAAAAGATTGGTGCTTCTGCGATAATGATTGGAAAATCGACTTGTACGTCAACGAATGGGTGGATTGCAATATACCTCACAATCTGGTGACGGTAGATGAAAACGAAAAATGGGTTTATGACCTTGAGGACCCGAATAGAGAGACGTTCCGGCGTCGTAGATGGATCCGTAAATGCAAGCGTGAAAGTACGCTTGGAAAACGGTCATCGACTAGTTCCTAGATTTTACCTATTTCATGAACTCCATTAAGTTGAGCGAGTTGAGACCCGAAGATTCGTTCTGTTTCTGTTTTTTCTTTTGTTCCAACATCGAAGCCAACAGCGTCTGTTTTCTTTTCTTGGAGCGCAGTTTGGACTTGGCGTTCTTTGTGGTGTCGTCCTTGATCTTGGTTGGTTTCAACTTGGGTTTGTGGCGTACGAGTGAAGAATCAACAAGTTTATGCTTACATGCATGACACTTGTACTTCAAGAGACGTTGCTGGTGTTTGTACTGGATGCGAATCGTGACGGTGAGTCCTGGAATCAAAAGAGATCCACAGCCCCCACAGAACTTATGGGTATCTAAGGGCGGGGGAATATTGAGGTCATCGCGATGTGCAGCATCGTGATACAGCACCGAGTAGGATTTGGCCAACGAGGAGAGGGGGAGTGAATGGGCGAGACTGTACAAATGAAGCGTGTCCATGGCAAGTAAAGCCTGAAAAAGCCTGAGAAAATAGGAGTAAATGCCACCCAGTAAAGCTTAGACTAAAAATAAAAGAAAAATAAACGACTTTACGACCTGAGACTCAAATCTCAAATCGCTCCGACTACGGAGATGGAGATATCGCACCGAAGTCGGGTGGGCACGCATTCGCACCAATCGATACGCGCGCACTACATCGGACTTTTCCCCTCGTGACAGCAACGCGCTTGTCTCAGATTCGCACCGCCTACGTGCGGAGGCAGAGAATATAGCCAATCACGCATCTGTAAAATAAGCTGACTAACCTCTGCCCGATAAGCGGAAGTGCTGCATCCTGTACCCATTTCACAGCCATAGGCCCACACCTATTCCAACCAATTGTCCTGTTCCAATCCATGCTGACACCCGTCCCAATATTATAACAAGCCGTTTCATGCACAACCTTTGATTCCTTTCCTTTCCTTTCCACTCACTAAAAGAAAAGACCATGATCATGCCTATTGAATCAAAAAAACGCTTACGGTTAATCGTACCGACAGTCCTCGGTGGCGGCAAGGTCCTCAAATCTTGCTCCCGCTGCCGCCTTCATAAAACGAAATGTGACGCTCTCACCACGGATCCTTACCCATGCACCCTCTGTGCTAAGAAGAAGCTCAATTGCACCTTGGACGTCATCACCCGTGTGCCTCAACGCTCCACCCACGACGATGTCGAGAAACTCAACGAAGATATCCAGTCCCTCAAGACCACTTTGGATAAAATGATTGCCCGCAAAAATAAGATCATCAGCCTCTTGATCGAACGCAGCGTCTCCATACAAAATACAGCATCGTCACAAGCATCCCGCCATCGTGACAGGAAATCTCCTCCGACTCCTCCAGTATCCCAAATCCAATCTTGCATTAACACCCCGGAACATATTCCGGATGAAATCACATCCCTTGAAGATACCCAAAACTTGAAGAACCTCATCACAATCGACACCAATAAATCTTCTCATTCATTCAGTGTGACCGTGGAAGACGCTTACGAGTTATTCACAAACTATGAAGTAAATTTTAACAAGTTCCTTCCAATATTCCCAGATAACTTCTTCTCCATGATCAGCATTTCCGAGTTCCAAAAGAACAACGAGCTACTTTTCTGGTGCATCATCCTCACTTCATACTTAAACTATCCTGATTCCAAATCAGCAAAGAATTACCAAGTGCTAGCAGAACAAATCAAGTCTTTGGTGGTACAACAGTGTTGGTTTGAAACTCCCAGATCAGTATACGTCATTTCCTCACTTTTGATCTTGACGACTTGGCCATTACCAAACAATGACAGCAAAGTCGCCGACAACCTTTCCATCAAGTTTGTATCAACGATGAAGAACTTGTCACTCCAGTTTGGTTTGCACAAGTTGGAATTTATCAACGAGTTCTCACACAAGACCAAAATTAACATTTCTCGGGAAGTTAATCTCAACAACATGATCCGGGAACGTATCTACAAGTTTGTGAACATCAACTCCAACTACTGGCTTATCAACTTGGGTCTTTCCAACAACAACTACAACGGCTTTAGCCACGATTATATCATCAATCAGGCGACTAATGTTGACACTAAAAATGAATCTCTCGACAAGAACGACCAATATATTAACTCCTTGTTGAAGATCTCGACCATTCAGGCTAAGTTGAACGAAAACATGAATGATTTAATCAGCAATGATAATGAATCAATTCTCCAATTGCCTAACCAAATAAACACTACCAAGTTGATAAATTTGAATATGTTTGAGAAGATCCTCAATGACTTGAATATTTTACTTATCAAGGAATCGAATCCGACTATCAACAAGTTGATTCAAATTTCCATTGAGTTTTCCAAGTTACAAATGAGCGTATACTCATTTTCAAACATTAGCGCCAATATCGCTGAATACAAATATCACATAAAGAAAGCAATTGACAGCTGTTACCGGTTAAACATCATGTACCAACAGAATTTTGCTGACTTGACAAGTTTCAATCAACTCCCAATACATTACAAGGCTCCTTTTGAACTAGCTGCATTGGTATTGCTTAGAATATTTAAGTCACCGGTGTTGACTTGTGTCAATGACTACAAGAATATCAAGGAATTATTCAATAGCATTTACACCGGGTTAATCTTAAGGAATTCTGATAATGGAGATTGGTCATTTTTTAATTCAAAGTTCATTAAAATCGTCCAGAAATTCAACTTGGTCGACAACAAACTTATCATGACTTTACAAAAGGGACAAGAAAACGAACCTGAATTCTTGTTGGTGAAGACAATGAAGAACCATTTGGTCATGAGTTTAACCTACGAATTAATCTGGTACATTTATCAATGTGAACAAAATTCCACAGAAACAGTGGATATTAATTGGGAAGCTTTTGGGCTCAACCAAAAGCAAAACGGGGAATTAATTGAGTATATTTTAGGAAACGAATCCATTTTCAATTAGAGAAATAATATAATACGGAAGCATTTATCATGAGCGATCAAGCCACTGGGCGTTCAATCTCTTATTGTAGACAAACGGCTTTGACACAACATATGCCACCAATAAGATACTGATGGTTATCAACAACTTACCTCTGTCGAATCTTGCACCTAATAAGTCAAACGACGCCGATGGTTGAACAAAAGTACAGAATTGGTTGTACTGGTTGAAGTAGCACACAACAGCAGTTGACTCGAAACGCGAGGGTTTCACAAGAATCTTTCCAGTATTATCCACAAGGAGTCTGTGCTTATGGTTCAATACTTGGAAGGCATTCTTGGGTACAATTGGTTCGTATGGCATCATGCGGAAATCACTTTCAAAGTCTTCTTGCGTTAATTGTCTATCGTCAATTCTTCTCGAATTCAAGTAGAACTTGGGGATCTCGATCAATGATCCCAGTTCGGTTATCGCAAGGATCGACTTAAGAGTAACACCATGAACTGATTGTGTCGAACTCAAAGACAAAATTCGTTCAGGATAATAGAATGATTTCGATGTCCAGCTGCTAATCGTGGAGTTATAATCAAAGACTGATTGGGTTCCCTGTCCCAATCCCTTCTTGGTATCAAATAAGTCAATGACGTTAATTCTTTGTCCCAATTCAGGCAGAACAACAAAGTATGAGTACACAACCCAGTTGTCATCGATAACTATGTTCACCGAATTATAGTCAATGACTTCATCATTCGAATGTTTAAACGACTTCAACACTGTGCCAGTGATGGAGTCAACCAAGTAAACACTCAAGAATTCTCCTTCAGTCACAATGGCTATCACGTTAGGGTAAAGATACTTGTACAAGACAGATTTGTCTGCAAGAGAAATACCAAGAGATGATGTCTTGGAATCTTGAGGCTTAGAAACCACTTTAACGATTTTGTCCTGACTGAACTCCCATGTCTTGATAGACCTGATTTGCCCTTCTGCAATCTTGTGCCCTTCCAACTTTCCCTCAACTTGATTAATAAAGAAAGAATCGTGGTCAAGGGGAGCTTCCAACTCAAATAAATCCTTCTTCAATGCATACGCATTTTCATTCTTTACTTTGACCAAGTCAGAAGCATCAGTGTCTTGAGCTTTGATTATAGTACCATCTCTTGAGTTGAAAGTGTACAACTTGCCGTCAAAGAGAGCAAGAACTTCTTGACCTACTTCAACCAACTTCAACAAGTTGATGCTGTCAACTTCAGTTCTCCAAAATACTTTACCATCTTCGGAATTGATAGCAACAAGTGAATTAGAAGCGCTGTCGTAAAAGATAATCAATTTCGAAAATCCATCAGGATTCTTTACTTCGAGCGCTGATGAGTCATCAATAAACAGTACCACATACTTGCCAAGAGCAGCCAAATGTCTTTGAACTCTTCCTAACCATCTAGAAATAAGCAATCCACCATCCTCTAATAAATGATGTACCTCTTCGATGGTGGAGCTGGAAAGTGGCGTGTCAATGATAAGGTACACATCAGAAGATGATGCATACGAGGAACTTGGGCCAATCCTTGAGATCAATTCACCATCCAACAAGGAAAATTCTTGGCCTGTAACGCACGAGTCAAGAACGATAAACTCATTGGACACAATAAAGTCGGAAGAGTCATCTCCTCCTGTTGATCTAATCTTGATATACTTCATGCTTTCAGGCTCTCCTACTACTAAGTAGTCCGTTAAGTCATAAACATTCTTGAGTGAATCAGTTGAAATGACCACAAAATCACTGAGAGCATATTGCAAGTGTTCAACTTTGCTGTTAGCTTCGATTGGCAAGGTATGCGAGAGCGTGACTTCATTAGAGTCCGAAACAAAGTAAAGCGAGACTTCGTTCGAAGTCTTTCCCCATAAACTATTGGAATTGATAATAGATACATTATCAAACTGGCCCAAAAGAACCAATTCATTGTTATCGTCGTTCAATCTGTAGACTTTGCCTTTGCTGATGGCAAAACCGTCCTTAAACTCTGAAGCAACTCCTACTGACACCAAAGTTTCTGCAATGACATCAAATCGAGGCAGTAACTTCAACAATTTAGAGTCTGTCAACACGTAAATATAACCATTAAAAGTCTGGACATTGAGCTGTGCTGATACAATATCAAGTTCGCTCAATACACCACTGAAATCAGCGTAGTACACACGCTTATCGGCATGGATAATAACGCCACGATTGAAGACTGCAAATAGTTTGATTGGGGCAGCTTCAAGTTCGAGCAGGTGTTTGAATACACCTGTTGTAACATTATATGCATAAATCAGGTTTTCTTTCTTCGAGAAGAGGTATGCAATCTCACCAGCAATTTGAAATTCATTAACTTGTGAACTCAACTGATTCAAGTCAGCAAACCACTCGACTTTACTGGATTCACTCAATTGGATGCTAACAAATTGGTTCAAGGAGCTGATTCCAACCACTCCCGAGTCAACAACGGTGAATGTGTTTAATTTGGTGTATATATGATTTAGTATCTCCGTGGTGAATGCATTCTCAAATAAGACAGCCGAGACTATGCTGGCACACCAAGCAACTCCAAAATAGTGTCCGACACGCATTCAAACTGCCTGTTACACACGAGTAAGACTGGTTAGGCTCTTAATTGAAAATTGTCGGTTTGCATACAACGTACTTAAGATTTTGAAGGTAAACTGCAATTTTTATATACAGAATATTTATAAATGCTCTACGATGTACAATATCTTGCAAGCTACATTGGTAAGTTGGCGAATAATTGTGATATTTATTAGAAATATGGAAGACAACTCAACCTTGCACGCATTGTCTTTTGACCACAATTGGATAGCCAGCAGAATCATCTCTTGGTTTAATACTTCTTAAACAAGCAAGCCCTGTATTGCAATCAGCATGGGTTTCGCAAGGACCACCTACGCCAACTGCCAGAGTGCAGTTAGTAAAATAAAGAATCGAAAAGACAGCAATTGATAGTTTCTTGAACATGACCTTGTAATGATTGATAATTGAACAACAATGTATTAAATTGAAGCTTTTTGGAACCCAAGCACAGATAATTTACCTTTCCAGAAGTTGAACCAAGTTACTCTATTTATACCCAAGAATCAGGACAAGTATTCACAGCGATAGCAATACGATAACCAAGAAATATCCTTATCGCCTTTACCTCTATTACTAATTGGTTCTTGACATTGCTGTCTATTTGTATACATAATCGAGAAACCTGGAGAATTATGGTGCATAATCTATTTCAAAAATATTATTCGGTTAGCATTTCAGGTTATTTTGTACTATTGATGCAAATCTACAAAACCTTTTCTACGAAAATGAGGAAGAAAAACAGATCGCTCGGTATATTAAACCAAACTTTCTCAATACTAATGACTAATCTTCCTGCTTGTCAACAATTACATTGGGTGGTATGACACATAAAAGGTGTTTTATAATCAATGGCAATTTGTTTCGCAGCCATTCTTTAACACGGGAAAAACCGCTCATGCAATTAAGACACTAAGGTGTCATAACCACATGTTTATTTTCACGGATATTCAACTTGATACCCGAAAACAATGGTTCCGTGTCTAGACGAGCTATCATTACATTGGATTCTACATACGAGAAGACTGTCTAAAGAAAAGCAGAAACCCCATTCTTCAGCTACTATCCATTAATCACAACACGAGTGTTGATCAATATTAGTAAGTCTGAAAATCAACAGGAATTACTGAATTGATGATACGTGGTTCAATGTGCTAAATTTGGATATCATTTTACATCATGTCAAATATTATTGAAAATAAAAGTCTACAGACCGTTGGGGTATTGATTAAAACCCTCATTTGTTGTAAATATCCAAGAGAAAGGGGATGGTGACCTTTACCCATGTTGCATATCAAACATGACGAGGGTGGGGGGGGAGAGGGTTGGTAAAGAGTAATCACTTCAAGACCTACGATTTATCATTTTGAGGACTTTTTGAATTTTGAGATCTCTTGGAAATGGATAAAAGGCATGATACAATAGTAGACGTTTTCAAGGGTTGCAATTTATTTGCAGCGATGCTTCGCATGTGGCATCCCATAAACCGGCACGTACAACTCTATTTAACAGATACCACGAGCCCCGAGAGGGCTATTAATTTATGAGACGAAAGCCTTTAGAGCCGTACAAAGATTTGGCCACTATGATAAGAGAAGAAGGGGTTGGGTGGTGAATGTTAAAAGTAATGCAATATGATTTTAAATGAAACCATTAATTATCAAGTTTTACTTGTATCTATAGTCTAATATTCGTCATCATGGATGATGCTGCACTTAATAAATGGTTTTCGGTTGACAAATTCGTTGACGTGGAGGAAGCCATCATCTATCCAAATATATCGGTGTTCAATCGGAAACTATACACATTTGGTAAGAAAGACGAAGTATACGTCAAATACAAAAATTAGAATTCATTAATTCTTTCACGGATGAACTCACATACATTGATACCTATGTGTGTACCTTCAGAATCGTTGAATCGAGGTACATTGATATTTTAAGAGAGAGGAAGATGGACCGGGTTATGCAGTTATTGGTGAACTTAATAGCCGTTATATCAACAAAAACAATCTCAATGGTTATAATGTGGATATCCGAAAGAGCGATGACTATAAGCTAGTATCTCTTGCGGATATATACGCCCCCAATACACTTGATTATGATGAACTAAACAAGATGGTAGCATTACGGGTCAAGAATTGCTTAGTGAGTATGTTAACCACATTAGATATGGACTAGCAAATTAGAAATATATATTTTAACAGCAACTTTGGTAGAATTCGGTTTTTAAGTGTTTCTTTGAAAAGTATTAAAACCTGTGAACCCTAAGATTTCTTCTAATAGCTTGAACATTAGATAGGTTGCAAAATTGGGAAAAGAAGTATTTTTTGTAACAATGAGCTCTGAATTACTTTTTAACAGAGGCCCTCCGAAACAACCCATTGCGGGTTGTCTTAGAGATAAGGTGAATGTGTAAATCACGTCAACACTAAATTTGGCATATACCAGTGAGCCCTGATACAGTTTTTTATTTTATAGCCGTAGAATATATGGCGATACCTGCAAGCAGTCGCCTTGAGATAAGGGCAGTAGGGGACAAGAGGAATACTTAAATTGGAACACAGAATCCTTCAATTGAATTCTTTTATTTAGTAGTAGCTACTTGATTCCTTGGAAACTCAAATATTTGTTATCATGAGTGATTCTGAACTCATCAAATGGTTCTCCGTCGACGAATTTATTGAAGTTGAGGACACCAATGTTTTTCCAAATGTGACTGTATTCAACCGAAAGTTATATACATATGTGGGAGATGCTGAAATCTACATCAAGTTTAAGAATTATAATTCATTAATTCTTTCTCAAGACGAACTAGCCTATGCTGATTCAAACACATGTATTTACAGAATATCGGAATCGAGGTACATTGTCGTTTTACATGAGAAGAATGGTCCTGGTATTGCAGTCATTGGTGAGCTTAATCATCGTTATATAAAAAAAACCGATCTCAATGGCTATAACGTCAACATCCGCAAAAGTGATGACTATAAACTTATACCTCTTGCGGATATATACGATCCCAGCGCACTTAAATATGATGATTTAAGCAAAATGGCAGAAAAACGTGTTAAGGAACGCTTTGATATGTATATCAATGACGTTAGGAGGAGCCAATCAGAACCAGAAAAGTAGTCTATGCTACTAACTGATTTGGGGTAATTTACGGATTTTATAGAACTATAATCCATACGTACAGCCTGCTTTTAGTTACATAAAATGTGACCGTTTAAAGCAATACACATCCAACGGACAATACCCCAACGAGAATAATGATGTAAAAAAATAAGATCACCATATATGAATTAAACCATTTCCCTAGAGAAGTTTCGTTATGTTGAATCTAGCTTGTCCACGGAACAAAGCTAACGAACCCGTCAGATAAGTATTCGCTAATTCCCTACAGAAGACCCTAGACAGGTCGCGCTTTGCTACACCTGCATCTCCTAAAAGCCGCTTATATCTTTTTTTACAGTTTAGTCCTGACTCTAACCAAAGCATTTACTGTGCAATATAACATTAAGTTTCTTTTATTAACTGTGAATGAACTTTCAGATACCAATGCTAAATACCGATTGATAGATAAGAAAGTCAGAGAAAAAGTATACCGAAAAGTCACATCGGGTAACTGAGATACGTTTTCTAATAAACCGAACTCTGTCAACCTACAATAATATAAATCATGGTAAACGCACGACATCCATCAGATAAAAACTCGACTGGTAAAATTTTCAACAAGTATGTCCCTAGTAATAAACGTTATTGTTCCAATTTGCCACGTAGGCAACGCATAAACTTAAGTTGCCCGATATGAGAATTGCCTCATCCTTCTGGATCCATCGGGTAATGTGTCAATATGCGAAGAACGAATGCTATATCTTGGGAACCAAATCAGCTGTTTGAATGTAATTGTGATGATACAAACCAGCAACAGGAACTCGTTCTGAGTTCCACGTTGCTTACCTGAGATTTCTAATCAGTTTGTTGCAGTTTTTGCAATTTTTCCTGATCATGCATTTCCAGGATATCATCGTTCCAAGCGACTTCTTTGCTATCTCGTTTTGAGGTACGTTGGAGTCGTATTGGTTATTCAAATAGATTAGGTTCCTCGCGTACTGACTCAGTATCTTATTTTTGTACCTACTGATTCAACCAAAAGATATTTACATTTCCTCTATTAATTATTCTGTACTGCCTTAACGATAATATCTTCTTCTGTCTGTTTCTCTGGCCGACCGCCACCTTGCTTCCACAACCATAAGGCTTCAATAGCATAGTTACGAACTGAAATGTTTCTAGTTTTTTGCTCGTCAGCAGCCTCAGTTATTGAGTCAATAACACGAAGATCTTCGATCAAATTCCACATTAAGTTCTCAAAATCAGCTACCATTTCCTTCAAATTCTCATTGAAATGATAATCTTCATCAGTTGTTGACTCTGAGATAGGCATGATACTGTATTTATGCTTTCCGAGCTTATGCAAGATCCGTCCAAGAACCTGAATACTGACGCATCTTTGTCCTGGTACAACAGATCTCGACAAGTGAGCTAATTCAGCTAAGGTATATCCTGCCAAATGTGGGTTGTCTGAGTGGTGATGAAGTCCCAAGTATGTTGGGATGTCGTTTGAATTACCCTTTGACTCATCTTTCAATTCTATCAAATCGCCCTTGAAATCAAATCTCATATCGCTAATAGACTCATAGGTAGTGGATACTTGTTTTGGCATTGGTTTGGTCATCCACGATAATTTATCTGTTTCCTTAGGCAAGTCAGGAAAGTACTTTTCGTGGAGCTTATCATAAAACTCTGGATCATCCAAATCAAGGTCTGCTGGCTTAGGTTTGGTAAAATGCACACCGATTTTTCCCTCTTCTTCTTCATCTTCAACTAACTGGTATTCCTTGGGAGCAATGTCATCATCTTCAAGTGGTGCCATATTTGGAATCATGTCATTTAAGTCATCAACATCTTCCCACCCATTAGGATCGAGCGCTACATCTTCACCCAAATCCTCATACTTCACTGTCGCAACTTCACTGAAGGTAACTGATTTAGATGATTTTGATTTGGGAGCATCAATTTCGTCGAGTGACAAGTCAGAAAGCCCGAGAGCCTTATCCACATCGTCTTTGTCGAGGTGGGATAAGTCTTCTAGACCGGAAGATGTTCTGATTCCACCGATCCACCCATTATAACCCTCAGCATGGCTTTTCCCATGTTCGCAAGACCCGTCATGTTTATGTTTTTCCTCTTCCTTCATTCTCTTTTCCGTTCTCTTCAACAAACTTTGGACCAACTTGGGGTCCAAAGCAGAGAGTAATTCTTGTCGTTCCTGCCCAATTTCTACCTCAGTCATTCGTGATATATGTTCCATATTTTCACGATGAATCTTTTCTGCCTCGGAAAGTAGTTGATTCGCCGGGGGTTGACTTAGTGGCTGACGTTTGACTTCTGGTCGTCTGGCATTCCCGGAATCCCAGCGTGAAGCCTTCCTTTCCTTAAATCTGGACAATTTTGCAGGTACCGTATTGTGCATGGTAGGCGCTACTGGCGCTTCTACTTCATGCTCCACAATATCGCCAATGAAATCCATGATGGAACAGTTAGTTGGAGGTGAAATTATTAATCATCGCGATCTCAACCAAACTGCACATAATCTGGGTGCAAAAAAAAGATCACACGGATTCCTCTGGTGGTGGTGGCTGATGTTGCAAGTACAGTGCGACATAGCATTCCTTACGGTCAATCTTTGTGTGGATGAGCTCTAGGAATTTGGGCGAGAATTGTTCACAGTAGTTTATAAATGTCGGTTCCAGTTCGTGATGTCGTCTTGAACCGAATACAATGGGAATATCGATGCATGGTAAAACCAATAAAACAAGTGCATACCAAAGCTTGGTATTAGTATAGGCCGACGCAGGAAGTCCTGTGTTTCTATGTCCATTGAATATGAGATTAATCCAATTGCGTTTGAAACCCATGTTGAACGGCTGGTCGTTTATATTGTGTGCAACTACTAGACGGTGTTCGTTATGACGAACATTGACGTAGCGTATACCTTCCTCGGTTCGAGGAATAAGGCGCTTCTTCACTTTTTTGCCCAGATTCCTCTGTTTAAACCGACTATACCGCTTCCTCTGGTTCTCGGTAATATCGTCCAATGTAGTCATATTGATGCAAATGTAGCGGAAATGGGCACCCAATAATGCAGTGAGCATTATGAACCAAAATCCAGCCAAGATATACACGACAATAAAATTATGGTTTATTTCTCCTCTGGTGACATTAGGTGGAGTGTAGCAAATCAAGTAAACAATACAAACGAGTAATAGAAACCAGAGCCACATCATGAACTTGATGAAAAAGAGATAGTTGTACTCGCCAATAACGTTACCTATCCATAAGCAATAGTGGTCAAACTTAAGAACATTGTATCTTGCATCCTTCAGATAAAAACTGCGTGGCACCACCAACGAGTCAACTGTACTATTATAGTAAGGATATCCGTACTGATCACAGAGGAAGTAGTCTGGTGGTAGTGGCAAGCTCTTATCGCCACCTTCGGGGGCATGCAAGTTGAACTGTTTAAACTTAGGAGACCTTCCTGGGCCCACAGCAAAGATAAGGATCCAATAGAGTGACATTGTGAGCTGGGTAATTGCTAATAATACCCATAGTCCTATCGCTGCGCCGTGCGAATGATGTTTCCAGACTTCTTGATAGCCCAACTCGAATCCTGCGGAAAAATCAAGGTACCCAAGCAATAGAACTACCCCTGGTGGCACAATCTGCTTAACCCAGTGGTTCTTAAAGAAAGCAAGATTCCAGATCATCATGCGTTTCTTTGTTGATTAGTTCTGGTTCTATCGCTTTACGCTAATGGCGAAGTTGGCTGTGTACAGGCAGGATATTTTTCTACACATCATTCTTTTCCTGGCAAAACCTAGTAATTTACCAATCAACAATTCCCCTATTTATATTCCCATATGTCTGCCGATACAATGTCATTTGATGTTGCTGTGCCGATACTTACCCAGGTGGATGATAGGTCCAATGATATGTGTCCTATCTGTAAAACTGACCGGTATCTTTCGCCCAATATGAGTTTTTTGATCAACCCAGAGTGCTACCATAAGATCTGTGAATCATGTGTTGACCGTATATTTTCTTTAGGGCCTGCACCATGTCCATATCCCAAGTGTGGCAAGATATTGCGTAAGAACAGGTTCAAGAAACAGATATTCGATGACTTAGCTATTGAACGTGAGATTGATATTCGAAAACGAGTCAGTGGCATCTACAACAAGACCGAAGAGGACTTTGCAACGCTTTCAGAGTATAACGGCTACTTGGAAAATGTTGAAGAAATCATTTTCAATCTTAATAACGGTATAGATATAGAAAGCACCGAAAGTGAGTTGGCCAAATATGAACAAGAGCACAAGATAGAGATTTTGGAGAAGAATATGCGGGAAAGTCAGAAGAATGCTGATCTTTCAAAGTACCAAGAAGCGATGGAAAGATTGAAGCAGGAGAAGTTACGTATCCAGAAGCAAATGGAGATAGAAGATGTCGAATACCAAAAACAGCAACAGCAGGACTTGCTAGATAAATTAACCTCTTCCAGTGCCAACTCGGACGAATTAATCAAGCAACAACAGAACAATTTATTGAAGCGGTCATCGCTCAGAAAGAAACAATTACAGCATATAACAAACCAATTAGACCAGCAATTTGCTCAGTCCAATCCATTGGTCAAGAAAGAAGAAAACGAAGGCCCCAAGACGCCGTTTACGCCATTCAAGGGAGACCGTGAATTACATAAGAACTTCAAGCTCTTGGCCATACCTCAAGATATGGATGAGTTGAACGATGTCGATAAGATGACGGACGGGTACTATGATCCATACGTCAATAAGTTGGCCAAGAACAAGGAGTACCTTGGAGCTGGCTGGAGGTTACAGCATGTGTTTGAGCGGGCCTTGGACGAGGCATTTATGGGACTTGGGTGTTTTATTGAACAGGAAAAAACGGTGGTTGAGGAACTGGAACCTCCGATTACAGAAGGCGATGGAGTTATTGCTATATAATAAGCTGGGAGAAAACGTCTACTATATGTCAATGAAACGTGCCTCAGGATGGTAGTAAATTGGGCAAGACCAGTACGACCTTTTGACGTCGTCCCACACGCTCTTATCACCGGCCGTTAATGATGGTGGGACGATTTCTGAATAAGTGCACTGCAAGCCGTAATTGGCAAGATCGATCTCGACTAATTTTTTATAGACTTCATAAACGACTTGTCTGTCAGCCCCTAAACCGTTGAAGAAGGAAAAAACACCATGCGGCTTGAGAAGTCCTACGATATAGTCAAATAATTCCAACATATCGGTGTAATGTTCCGAAAAGGTATCGTAATAGATCCCATTGAAAAACACATTCCCCTCAGACAACAAGGAGTCCAACTGGTCCTGCCATCTTCCTTCTAATATAACAACGTTTTCCTTCGAGTACCAGCCATCATCACGCAATTTTTTCAAGACATCAGGATGTGCTTCACAAATATAGTGTTTTGTAGGGTTTTTGGCATTGATCATACCATCGATGATCCCCATACCGAACCCGATATTGAGAATATTGATTTCGGAATCGGTTTCATCTCCTTGAACAATGGCTCCCTTAAAGAGGGACTCACACCCAACCTTCATCAAATCAGTTTCCCATTCCATCATGACACCATCTTTTCTGTCTTTAGTGACAAGAGCACCGTTGGCATATTCTAGTTTAGTATTAAGATATGCTTCTTGGTTTTGCGAAGGAGCATCAGGAGCGTCGTCGAGTTCTCTTAGTTCTTGTTCCTCTTTGTCCAAGACTGCAACCTCGACAGACTCGTCGGAATTTGAATTTGAATTTGGATTTTGAATAGAATTTGAAATTGATTTGGGCCCCGTTCCCGGTGATTCGGGTTGAGGCGGTTCCTGACAACTGAATTGGGCATGATCCAAGTCATCTGTATCTTCAATCATCTCCATGTCGTATTCCAGAACTTTACGCAACAATAACTCAGCCCTGACCCCTGCGTCTACTATTTGAGCGTACATAGGCGATGACCCCAATTCACGGTCAAGTAAGATGCACCCGGGGGTTTTATTGTTAATGTCAGTTAATGACCAACCCGCGCCATACTCCAATAAGGTCAGCACCATGCGGTCAATCACCTTCAATTCCTTAGGGGAACTATCAAGAGGCGAATGGGAGCATATGATGTGCAAGGGGGTCGTTGTCGTTAAAGGATCTTCGTCTATGCTGTGGGTGTAATTATATGCTTCTTCGATTGTGTAAGTAGCCGGAATTCCGCTTTTCAAGTAGTAACTGAGTTTTTCCACATAATCAGCCGTAATCGGTCTGACGGTAAACTTGCACAAGTCGTGAAGGTCCGACATGCTGTCTTAGATACAGTGATTAAAGCGTAAATATAGTTTTTTTCAGATGCTCATCGCAAAGTGTCTGAGAATACTCCAGGGTCAAGGAAAAATTGATACAGCAGGCTTAAGCGAAATGCCAAAAGAATGCCAGCCGCCCACCATAAAATGTGACGTGAGCCCCCTTTTTTTTTAAAACAATTGGGTACCTTGAGGAAACCGAAAAATAAATTTTGAATCATAACTTTAAACCTGTTTCTGGTCAAGGGTCACCAACCAGTTGGCCTCATCATGGTCAGTAATGGCAAACGGAGTTGCGTCCCGAGACCGAAATCGGAAAGTCAACGCACTTCGTGGGCAGCAACTGGCAGATGGTATGGATCACCGATGTCTTAAAACGCACGCAGGCCTAATAAAAATTTTAATGAATATCTCCGGTTAATGCCACGAGGTAAGGGAATAACAATTTACGATTTTTTTAGATCACTTGCACCAGATAGAAAGAAATGAAAGTACCAATTCTTCTCATTCAGTAAACCTAACAATCACGATATGCATGTCGTCAATATTACCCGGTTGCCTTCGGCGGCAGTCCTGTTCGTGTTTCCTGGATTAGAGAGGCTTAGCTAGAAAGCATGAAGTATTAAACTACACACCAATATGAAAAAATAATCTCTAATTAAGAAAACGTACTTCGGTGTTTTCTGGAACCAGCATCATGCTGCCCCATGCCTCTCATCGGTAGCATCTAGTTTTGTTCTCTCCACTCTTTATTTGGCCTCTTGTTATTATTACTATTGTTATTATTATTAATATTTTTTTATTTTTTTTTATTTTGAGTACTGTCCTACACATCTACAGGAAATCATCAAAAATAGCTATCATCATGAGCAAAATAAGTGAGAAACAAAGCATTCTCCGCAAATAAATCATTAAGATTTGTATCTGTTGGGAACAATCAGGATTTTTTTTTCCGGGATAGGCACATTCCCCCGGGGTTGGGTTGCAATTCGATTTTCTCAAGTTTAGGAAACCAAGCTCCAACTGCGAAAAAATGTACCGTGACACAAAACATAAAAAAATCATACGATACTATGAAATTTCCCAATTCGTGGCTGCTTTTTCGGGAAAGCTGTAAGGGTTCCCGTTAGCAACGGGACAAAACGTCTTGACCCCAGGTATGTCTTGTAAGAGTTAGGTAAAGTTCAGTTTTTATTATTTTATTTTTCAATTATTTTTTTTATGTTTGTAAGAAAAAGTCTAAACGGGTGGAGTGATATTTCAGGTTTCGCTGACCAGTATGTCTTTGATGGGTCTGATATATAGCGAGTTTCAGCTGTCAATTATCTCGTTGGCGAGGTGCAATTTACAAGCATATAATGTCATTTAAAATCAACGACTACAATGCCTTTTTAACTTCCCTCTTCGATAAAACACCCGACCAAGAAACCCTTCAATCCCTCAGTTACGAACAACGTCAACAACTTCTCCAGGCACAGCAAATGCAACACTCTCAACAGAACATGAACTTCCCAGTGAACTTCGACTTTGGCCTTGCTCCTCCTCCAAAGCACAGCAACACTCCTCAAAACCAGTACGTTGGTAATGACCATTCACCCACATTGGGATCTGGACTTTTGGAGCAACAGGGTCCTGGTGCTGATGCAACTCTGTTAAACATGAGTGCTTCAAACTCGATGGGTATGTTACAACATGAAAGCGACAGGTCGAATTCTCAGTTGTACTCGATCAACAACAAGGGAACACAGTACACCACTCCATTAATGTCACCCCTTTCCATCGGTATGACTGACTCCCACAACCAGTTGTACGCTCCAACAGAAGAACAAAACTCAGGCTTATACATCAAACAAGAGGACCCCAACACGGTTGCACCACTCTTTTCCACAGAACGCCAGCCAACTATCAGAAGCTCTTCCAAGAAAGGAAGAATCAAGTCGGAACCTATTCTTGGAAGCGGTGCTGAGTCGTCAACTTCACGGCCACGGATAAAATCCGCTCATAACATTATTGAACAGAGATATCGAAACAAGATTAACGACAAATTTACTGCATTGCAGAATCTGGTTCCCACATTACGTGTTGTTTCCAGACGCAAGCAAAAGAGACAGTCTGACGACGACTATGAATCCGAACGTAGCGACGAAGATGGACTGTACACCGATAATGATGCTGATGTTGATCTTGAGGGTCTCGAACCCGCGAAGAAATTGAACAAGGGCACTATTCTAGCTAAGTCCATTGAATACATCAAGTTCTTAGAGCTCAAGAACGACCGCATGAAACATGAACACGATGAGTTAATGTTGAAGGCAAGAATGATGGGTTTGGTTGTTGACGAATCGTTAACTAACAAGGATTAGGTTTTAGTTCGGCATTAGGTCTTTATTTAATTAGAGTACTCATGATTATTTATTCAGTTAGTTTTATTATTTTATATCAATTTCGTTTTATCAACCAATATCATTGTTCTGATATCTAATCCCTGCAAATCTACGATTCGTATAATATTGAGAAATAGGATGTATTCCTGCAGATGCCAGACCTGTCTCTGTTTTTGTACAATTTTTTTTTTACGGTCAGAAAAACGAATTTATACGACGACAAATACACATTCGCCAAAAAACACTTACCCTCCGTTTCTTTCTCTTGCAATGGCTCTTGTGGACTCGGCTATAGCCGCATACACATACTTTATGGCGCTCTCTTTGGGCCAGCAGGTATCGATCATTGTCTTTGGACCTTTCATCTACCATTTATTATGGCAGTTTCTCTATTCGCTAAGAAAGGACCGCGCCCCGATGGTCTTCCACTGGATCCCATGGTTTGGTTCAGCCGTGTACTTTGGTATGGATCCATATGGTTTTTTTGAAAAGTGTCGTGCTCAACACGGAGATGTCTTTGCTTTTGTCTTATTGGGTAAGGTCATGACTGTTTACTTGGGTCCAAAGGGCCACGAATTTGTCTTTAATGCCAAAGTTGCCGATGTCTCTGCTGAAGAAGCTTACAAACACTTGACCACACCAGTTTTTGGTAAGGGTGTTATTTACGACTGTCCTAACTCGAGATTAATGGAACAAAAGAAATTTGCAAAGTCATCGTTGACCATCGATTCGTTTAGAAAATACGTTCCGAAGATCAGCGAAGAGGTTTTGAACTATTTCAGGGACTCCCCCAACTATAAGATGGAAGAAAACAAGGGAGGTGTTGCCAACGTAATGCACACACAACCTGAAATTACCATCTTCACAGCATCGAGATCGTTGATGGGTGACGATATGAGAAAGAGATTCGATGCCAGTTTTGCTCAATTATACAGTGATTTGGACAAGGGTTTCACCCCAATCAACTTTGTTTTTCCTAACCTCCCCTTGGAACAATACAGAAAGAGAGACAGAGCTCAACAGAAGATCTCGGCAACTTACATGTCTTTGATTAACGAAAGAAGAAAAAACAATGACATCGACCCTAATCGTGACTTGATTGATTCGCTTATGACCAATTCTACTTACAAGGATGGTGTCAAGATGACTGACCAGGAGATCGCTAACCTTATGATTGGTATTTTGATGGGTGGTCAACATACATCCGCATCGACTTCTGCCTGGTTCTTGTTACACTTAGCTGAGAAGCCAGAGTTGCAACAAGAATTGTACGAAGAGATCACCGGTGTTTTGAACGAAAAGAGTGGATCCATTCACGATTTGACATATGAAGATTTACAAAAGTTGCCTCTCGTTAACAACGTTATTAAGGAAACTTTGAGAATGCACATGCCATTGCACTCAATTTTCAGAAAGGTAATCAAGCCTATTTTGGTACCAAACACAAAGTACGTTGTTCCTCGTGGCCACTACGTTTTAGTATCTCCTGGTTATGCAATGACTAACGAACAATACTTCCCCGATGCTGCTACATTTAACCCTCATAGATGGGACACTTCTCGTTCTGCGGCTGATGAAAGCAAGGATACTGTTGACTACGGGTTTGGTGCTATTTCTAAGGGTGTCTCTTCGCCATACTTGCCATTTGGTGGTGGAAGACACCGTTGTATCGGTGAACAGTTTGCCTACGTTCAATTGGGAACGATCTTAACCACTTATGTATATAACTTGAAGTGGTCGTTGAAGGATGGTAAGGTCCCTGAAATCGATTATGCTTCTATGGTGACTTTACCTATGGAACCAGCGAACATCGTGTGGGAAAAGAGAGAAACCTGTGTTATGTAATAGTTTTATATATTCTTGCTTCCACCTCTTTCTTTATACTTAATCCTTTATATTACTAAAGTTCTTATAATCAGAAACCCAATTATCACACAATTCCTAAGCCTTGGGGCAGATATGGAGACAACAAAAAAAAGATCTTTCAAAAGACAGTTTCTTTTTATGGGAAGATTCCAGAATGAACATAACCTGCACACAACAAGACGATTGACTCACTATCGTTCAAGTTTTTCAGCTCCAAGTTTCGTGATTGAAGACAGCTAATGGCCAAAGAGTTTAGTTTAAAAGTACCGGCTTCATCGGCCAATATTGGTCCCGGGTTTGATGTGTTAGGCGTTGGTTTATCGCTTTACCTCGAAATACACGTGAAAATCGATCCCGAACAAGACACGTCTGCTGATCCATACAACGTCAAGCTCTCTTATGAAGGTGATCTCGCCGAAAATGTGCCGTTGAGCAGTGACAAGAACTTGGTGACACAGACTGCCTTGTACATTATGAGATGCAATGGTGTTAAAGCTTTCCCTAACGGTACTCATATTCATGTCATAAACCCTATTCCGTTGGGAAGAGGTTTGGGATCTTCAGGTGCTGCTATTGTCGGTGGAATAATGTTAGGTAACGAGATTGGCGAGTTGAAGTTATCCAAGGTCCGCATGTTAGACTACTGCTTGTTAATCGAAAGACATCCCGATAACATTGCCGCTACCATGTTGGGTGGCTTCGTTGGTTCGTACCTTAATGGTTTGTCTGAGGCTGACACTGAAGCCAAGAACTTACCATTGGAATATATCTTGCCAAAGGAAACCACTCCAAAAGAAAAGTACGTGACGACTCCACCCCCGGTCAACATTGCTGAGTATCTCAAGTACAACTGGTCAAAGGAGATCAAGTGTGTTGCAATTATTCCAAACTTTGAGGTCAGTACCGATTTGTCGAGATCAGTGCTTCCTGAACTGTACAATCGTCCAGATATTGTGTACAATTTACAAAGAATTGCCGTCTTGACCACAGCTTTGACGCAAGTTCCCCCCAACAATAAACTTATCTACGAGGCAATGAAGGATAAAATTCACCAGCCATACAGGGCATCTTTGATCCCCGGTTTAGTAGAAGTTTTGGACTGCGTTACCCCGGAGACTAACCCGGGACTTTGTGGCATCTGTTTGTCCGGGGCTGGCCCTACTATTTTGTGTTTGGCCACCGAAGGATTTGATGAAATTGCTGCTAAAGTAATTTCCATCTTTTCAGACGCTGGGGTCCAATGCTCGTGGAAATTATTAGAGTTGGCCCATGAAGGTGCCAGTGTAGAATACAAATAGACAAATCGCTACAGTTTTTTTTGCAGTAATTACAAAAAAAAGGTAAAGGCGCACGACCAAATACGCCAATGAAGTTTTTCCTATAATTGCTGGAACTACTTTGTCTTTTTGACAGTGGATAGAAAAAATTCAAATAAAAATAGAACGAATATGTCCAACGATTTTGCAACACATTTGATTACCCAAGATATCTTGGAGAGATCGGGTACTCAACCAATTTACTTGTCTAAGGTTGAAGTTCAAGGTGGTGAGACATTTACGGGCGATTTTTTCAAGAAGTTGTTGTCACCACTTGTGGACAGAAGTGATTACACATTAAACCAATTGGTTGAACACCTCCAGGAATCTCAGCAGAAGTTATTGAAAACCGATGTGTTTAAGAGTGTTGGTATCAGATTAGAATCTGACTTCACCTCGTTGGTGCCTAAACACATCAAGAACTACAACAAGGAAAAATCGGTACCTACTAAAGTCGTGTTTGACTTGCTGACAATCAACTTAAATATTGCTGAAGGATTCTTGAACTTCAACAACGAAGAAAACCTCAATGTCAACTTAAACTATCTTAACAATAACTTTAACGAAAATGCCGAATTGGTGAACATTGGCGTCGATTACAATCCATACAAGCCTAACGATCACTTGATCTCACATGCAAAGTTCCTTGCAAACCTTACTAATCCATCATTTAAGTTCTTGGTGGATGTTTTCAGCTCGCAGCAGAACAACCAGACCTTCCAGCAGGCATCCGAAGGTACCACCGGTGGAATAATCGGATTACAATATTCCAAGTGTAAGAGCTTTGAAATGTTGACTGGAGTATCATTTACGAGAAGATCAGTTCACAACATTGACGATGCCGCTGCTGACGAATTGAAGTTTTTTGCGGGCGATTACTTGAAGTCGTCGGTGTTCCACGAACTTAAATACTGCAAACTCTCGCACTTGAACGAGGCCACCAGAAACTTCCCCGTCAATGGTGCCAAGATCGCATTTTCCAATGAATTGTCATCTAATCAAGAACAGGAAAACCCAAACAACCAAGGCGCTTTTACTAAGACTAAGTTGTCCACTCAGTTTTACAAATCGTTCTTCAACAACGCCATCACTTTTAACTTGAATGCTGATTTTGGTGGAGTCTACGCATCATCTCGTGTTCATATATCCGATCGTTTCTATTTGGGGGGCTTCAATTCGCTCCGGGGCTTCGCTCGTGGTGCAGTTAACCCTAACGGCGGATCCCAATTCTACAAGGTATCAAGTACGATATTCGCAAGATTACCATCCTTCATACATTCCCCTCCGGTTCAGACTTCAAATTTGGGCCACGAGGCCAACCCATTGAGATTATATGCTACAGGTACCGTAGGCAATGTCTCCGACAATGTGTTTGATACCACTGCAGCATCTAGCGTAGGTGCCGGTATAAGATACTTTAACCACTGGGCTAACTTCGACATCGGTTACTACCTCTCTAAAAGAACTGATGGCTCAGATATTGGCATCAGGGATGGCCTCCAGTTCTCAGTGTCTGTGGGTGGATCCAATAGATCAATTTAGACGTATAGTGTAACAGTTAACCAAGTTGCAAATCATACTTACATAATCCCCTCTATTTATTTTTTTGTTTTATTTTAGAGCCATCCGCAAAAAGTTGGTAATCAGCGCGTTCTACGTCAACCGCGTCTTTTGATATAAATATTGAATTCAATTACAATATTCCTTTTTCTTTCATATAAGCATTAATTCTTTTTGGCATGGGTGTGACAGGTTTACTTCCGAATCTCAAGGAGATACAAGAAAGATCTTCTTTGGAAAAGTATCGTGGCAAAACCCTTGCCATAGACACATACGGTTGGTTGCATCGCGGATTAATATCGTGTGCCCAGCAGTTGTGTCAAGACCAACCTACCAGAAGTTACGTCACATCGATCATGAAAAAGGTAGATATGTTGAGACACTTTGGAGTTGAACCATACTTTGTCTTTGACGGAGCTGCCTTGCCTACAAAAGCAGAAACTGCCAATGATCGTCGGGCTAAGCGCGAAGAGGCAAGAAGAAAAGCCGATGAACTTCTCCGGGCAGGAAAGAAACTGGATGCTTGGAAAGAGTTCATGAAGGCAGCATGTGTGACTTCTCAAATGGCCAAATCTGTGATGGTAGAGCTTGACAAACAGAATATCAAATATGTTGTTGCACCATACGAAGCTGATCCACAGATGGTATACTTGGAAAAAGCTGGCCTTGTCAGTGGAATCTTATCAGAAGATTCTGATTTACTTATTTTTGGATGCAACCGCTTAATCACTAAGTTAAAGGATGACGGTTCATGCATCGAAGTTTGTCGCGAGAATTTCACGAAAGTCAAACTGATTCCCTATTTGTCAAAGTACACTCAGGATCAGTTGAGATTGGTAGCCATGCTATCAGGATGTGATTATACTAAAGGAATCCCCGGTGTGGGGATGAAAACTGCATTTACTTTGGTCAAAAAGTATAATAATCTACAAAAAGTCATTGCTGCATTAAGAAGCGACAATAAGGCAGTTCCTGATGATTTTACAGAGGAGGTGTTTAAAGCCGACTTAGCATTCCAATTTCAAAAGGTTTTTGATCCTAAGGCCCAAAGACTTACCACATTGAATCCATACCCTGAAGAATTCGACGTTGATTACGACCTTCTCGAAATATGCTGTGGTCAGACCTTCACTAACGAATTGTACCGCCAAATTTGTAATGGGAACTTGCATCCAAATACTCATGAAGTATTGGTTTCACGAGAACAGAGTTTGACGTCTCTTAAGAGTAAATCTGTTGTTCTTCCCACAACCAATAAGCCAAAGATTCTTCCACCTAAAAAGGTTACCAGATCAGTCTTGGATATGATGAAAGTAAAGACTGTTAGGGAGCAAGATGTTGTAGCATTGAGCCCTCCTAGAAAGAAACAGAATTTTGGAACAAAGCTATCTCCCACATCAAAAAGAATAGATAAACTTCAGGGTTCTGATACCCCATCCAAGGAAACTAGTAAGTTCTTCAAAAGCAAAGACTCTAGTTTACCTACTCCAGAAACCAGTAAACCAGCATTCGAGTCGAGTTTACTTTCGGGGGATTCTGATTTTACAGAAGAAATGTCATCACCAATTGCCTCCACCCAGCCTGATACGCAAAATATCTTGAACGACTTGACAGATGACGATCAGGAGCTCAGTGAAGTTGAAGATAAAGAAAAGGCTAAGGATACAAATACCTTTATCGGGGAAAATGATGACCCTGACGATGAGATAGAAGAATCGCCAGTTAAACCAAATCGTCTCTCGTTATTCCGGGCTTCATTGAGGAAAAAATTTACGTATGAAGAAGACCATCTCGTTGAAAAGGATACCAGTAGGGTGAGCTCATTTACTGGTACATTTATTGAAACTACTCAAAAACTTGCCTTGAATGATTCCCAAGAATCGTTTACTAGCATCACACCAGATGACTCTATAAGTGAAGGGGAATCCCAATCAGCAACCTCTGGTGTGACTTTAGACTTGAAGTATTCCTCAAAGGTATGTGGACAAGAAAGCAACATCGGCAGTGATCAGGACTCATTGCCTCGAATCGATCCGTCTCCCGTAAAACAGCGGCGAGTCAACTTACGAAGTTTCGCATTCAGAGGTTAGCAACCTCTCAAAATACATGCTCCGATCGCCAACAGCGATAATTCGTCTTGGCTCTCAATTTTTACTTTAGCATCGTTAAGTTTATACAACTTTTTAAACTTTGGAATATCCACCAAATTGTAGAGAAGATCATCGGTCAATAGTTGTGACTGTTGGACATGCAACAAAGATTGGACCTTTCTCTCTAATGCTGCTTCTGTTTCGTCCAGCGTTTCAGCAGTGGACAATACTTTTATAACAATGACGTTATTGGCCGTGTCGTCAATACCAAACCGTTTAAATGCATCCATGATATTGTTTACCGGTGACAAGTTAAAGATAATTTCCGTATTTAGAGTCTTGGCCCGCAAGGTTCCATTATTATTGCTCTGAATCGATCTATGGATGCTCTGGTAGAGTTGTGATAACGAAATGAGATGCTTGGTGCTGAGAAAACAGTAATCATAGTCCGAGTTTGCAGCTCTTAGTTGCTCCTTGACTTCAGATAGAACACTACTTTCGACACCATCGTAGTACGACACATACACTGTCGACTCGGGAAACTGGGGAAATGTCACAAGCATCGTGGGAAGGGTAAATAAAAAGGTTTGTACAATTGAGTATTTTTCCTACATATTAAAATTTGGGTTCCATTATTAGCATTACAACAACCCCTCCAGCACCGACATAAACATGATCGAAGAGCAGCTCAAGCGGCTATTCGATAACATTGACTATGGTGAAGATGAAATGCCACTTACGATATATCCAGAAGCGCTTTTGCAGCAGACTGAACGCGGTAATAAATATTATAGTCAGTTCCAGAGTCACACCCACCAGTTTATACCGACGTCAAGTAAAGGAACCATAGCACGGTGGAAAGATACGTCAATCGAGGAGACACAGCGTTTGGTGGTATCTGCATGGCTCGGAAACCTGGAACCAACAGCGAAAGATACGTCTAAGGAGCACAGAAAGACCCGTGGCACCGCCAACAACTTGTTCAGTTGGTCTTCGGGAGACTCATATATTGAAGCTCGGAAACAGGAACTAAGGAAATCACGCATGCAAGGCAGTCCAAAGCTTGAAAAAACTAGGAGCAAAGAACTTTCGGAACCGGTTGCAGTGAAGGAAACGACCGGAACTCAAGGAATCATCAAGGTACCGAAGGACTTTTCTAAATCACTTAGTCGCCTAGCCGAAATGGAAGCTAATAAGTTTATTCACGACCGTATTCAAGTAATTAAGGCCCATCATAGTGAACAGATCAGTCAGCAAATTCACGACAGAAGAAGACATGATCACGAACTCCATTTAAAGAAACTTCGTCTCAAGGAAGAATCCTACGAACGAGAATTGGAGGCTGCAGTTTCAACCCCAAAGAATGGATTCTTTGGTAATCTCTTTGGCTTCAATTCCCCTTCAACACCTGATCTCCAGAAATCTGCGGAAGATACTGAATCAATTCACTCAGCCAAGGACAAGGAACATCTATCCAAGGATTCAAAGAACAAGAGGTTTTCATTTTTGCCAGTTACTGCTCTATGGGGAGCTTCTGAAGAACAGTTTAAAAAATCAAAGGAGAATGATGTGTTATTTGAGCATCCAGAGGATCTACAAGAAGATTATTCAAAGTCACAAGCAACAGAGCAACCAGAATCTAACGCACAAGACTATCTGCATCAAGACATTCAACCGCAACACACAGTACCTGAAGAATCTAATTCTGAAGGCGACAGCGATTTTGATGACTTTGAATCTTATGTTCCTGCAGAACCACAACCAGATATTATTAATCCACCAAAACATACAAGCGTTTCCCTTCAAGTGCCCTCAATCCCTTTGGTTCCGGACTCCATACTGGTTTCGAAGTTTCCTACTTTACAATTCGCAACACAAAATATTCCAAAATCTTCACAGCCCGATCATAAATACATGCAGATGGCCCCTCCTGGTGTCAACCAAGATCTCCTTGACATCTTTAGAACACCCTCTGTGGCCGTTAAGCATGCAACTGACGATGACAATTTGGTGAATCTATAGCGGTGGTACCGTGGTAGTGCATATAATTATTTTTTACATTTCTTTCCAGAAAACAAAATCGAACCTTTTTGGTGAAGAATACTGAGACGACCCACAAGGTAACCATGCTTTCCTGGAAGCAATCTGCAACCAGAGCAGTTCGAAACTACGCTACAACAAAGCTTGCCGCACCAAATGTGGAAATGACTACTTTGGCCAATGGGTTGCGGGTGGTAACCGATTCCACTCCAGGACATTTCAGTGCCTTGGGTGCATATGTTGATGCAGGCGCCCGTTATGAAAATCCACAAAGACCAGGGTTGTCACACATCTGTGATAGATTGGCATGGAAATCCACATCAAACTACTCCGGTTTGGAAATGATGGAAAACTTATCCAAATTAGGTGGCAACTACATATCTATGGCTGAAAGAGAAAGCATACTTTACCAAGCTTCTGTTTTCAACCCAGATGTTGATAAGATGTTTGATTTAATTTCGCAGACCGTCAGAGCACCCAATTACACTGAACAGGAATTGTTAGAAACCCTTCAAACCGCAGAGTTCGAATACAGTGAAATTTCCCAGAAGCACGACATGTTCTTACCTGAAGTTCTACATGCAGCAGCTTACAAGAATAACACTTTAGGATTGCCAATATACTGTCCACCAGAACGCTTAACTAATATCACCAGAAAGGATATTGCTAAGTACCATACTGAATTTTTTCAACCGCAAAATGTTGTTATCGCCATGGTCGGTGTGTCGCATGACTATGCTTTGAAATTGGCAGAATCGCATTTGGGTGATTGGAAATCCTTGACAAATAAGAGGCCAGAGTTGGGAACTGTGAACTACACAGGTGGTGAGATTTCTTTGCCATACCAGCCACCATTATACAGCAATTTACCAGAATTGGTTCATATGCGAATTGGATTTGAAACTACCGGATTACTCAATGATGATGTATACGCTTTAGCTACGTTGCAAAAGCTTTTGGGTGGTGGTTCTTCCTTTTCAGCTGGGGGTCCAGGTAAGGGTATGTTCTCCCGCTTGTACACCAGAGTCTTAAATCAGTATGGGTTTGTAGAGAACTGTACGAGTTTCAACCATTCGTATATGAACACCGGTTTGTTTGGTATTTCTATCTCATGCTCACCAAATGCCGCACAAGTTATGTCTCAAATCATCAGTTTCGAGTTATCGAGGTTATTGGAAACAGACACTGACAAGGGAGGATTAACCGAAAGTGAAGTGAAGAGAGCAAAGAACCAATTAATTTCTGCGTTGTTGATGAATGTGGAGAGTAGGATTGCTAAGTTGGAGGATATGGGAAGACAGATTCAATGTCAAGGAAAATTGACTACTATCGATGAGATTATAACGAAGATTGAAGCTCTTACTCCAGCAGACTTGAGAAGAGTTGCGGAAAAAGTACTTACTGGGAATGTAGTCAACAAGGGAAATAGCTCCGGGCAACCCTCAGTTGTGATGCAAGGTGATAGAGAAGCTTTTGGTGACGTCGAATTTATCCTCAGACATTTTGGTTTGGGTAAGTTTTCTGGTCCAGAATTAACTGAACCTAGACCTTACTCAGAAATTGTCAAACCAAAGAAGTTCGGTCTCTTTTAGAGTAAATTGACTTGTACATAATAATATATCTATTAAATTAATCCTAAGCGCTGCCTCAACTCCAATACCTCTTTCTCAAGGCTTAAAAGTTGATTATTCATTTCTAAGTTTTCACGTTCCTTCTGCTTAGCCAACAATTCTTTTTCATTGTTTTCATGATGAAGAATATCAATAGTACTTTTGTATTTGTTAATTTTGTTTTGGTAGTCAAAGTTTTCGTCGTTATATTTCTTGGTTAGCATCGATTCATTCTCAACACGAATACCAAGCTCCTTAACATCTCTTTGCAATGCCTTAATCGTTTTTGAATCGTCATAGTTCTGTTGATGCGACATATCAAGTTCCTTATTCAAGTCTTTAACCTTGGATTCCCAAAATCTCAATTGCTCATTGCTGTACAATTTCTCTTCAAGTGTACTCACCTTCTTGTTAAGTTCACTGTTTACCTTCTTTAGGGAGTCGTTTTCGTTTTCCGCCACAAGCATTTGCTTCCGAATACGTTGGAAATCTTTCTCATCAGTAGAGGTAGACAACTTCGACTGATTAAGCTCTGATTTAATATTTTCCGACTCCTCATTTTTGTTTTCAAGGTGTTGCTTCAATAAGGTAACATCAATCTTCGATTGCTCAAGACTAGTCAGAGTTTCGTCGTACTTCTGTCTCAAATCAGTAACTGTACTTTCCAATTGATCTCTTTCTTTCAAGAGGTCGTCTCTTTGAATAGATAATTCAGTGACTAATTCGTTTGTTTGATCAAGCTGTCTTGTCAACGTTGTTAACTTTCTTTGACTAAGAACCTTACTGTTTTCCAATACCCTTAACCGGTTATTGGTTTCAGAAAGTTGGCCCTCCAACTTATCAACTTGGATCAAACTCTCATCATAGGCGGTATCAAGTTCGTCTTTTCTTCTAGTCAAATCTTCTAAATCAAGTTGTAATTTCCTGTTTTCTCTCACTAACTCAGTTTCTTTTTCCAACTTGAAATTCATTTCTTGATTCAACATTCTAATCTCTTCCTTAAACAAATCATTAGCTTCCTTGTTTGCACTCTTGTTACTGTAATCTAACTTCTCTTTAACTTCTCTGAATTGTGCTTTAAGTTGTTTAATCTCGAAGTTCTTATCCAGTATAGACTCCTCCAAGGCAGCATTCTTCTTTCTAATATCAGTGATTAATATCTGAGACGCTCTAGTTTCGTCCCGAAGAATACGCAATTGACTCCTAACCTCATTCAATTCCTTGACTGCCGTTTCCTCGTGTCTTTTGGAAATGTTTACAGCAGATTCTGCTAATTCAAGCTTCTTGAAATATTCTTCAGCTCTCTTCTGGTAAAGATCAATATTTTGCAACAAATCACCATTCCTTGAATTTATTGAATCATTCCTGACCTTTAGCTCTGCCAATTGCTCTTCATAGTTCGTTATAGTAGACTTGAATGCATGTTTCTTTGCATTGTATAACTCTTCTTCCGAGTCACGTAACAAAGACTTCAATCTTAAGATTTCGCTCTTGGACGTGTTTAATTCTTCTCTCGTAGAACGAAGTGTTTTAGTTATGTCTTGGTAGATCAGTACAAAGTCTTTGTTTGCATTTGCAAGAATTATTGAACTCCTTCCAAAGCTTTCACTCTTTACCAAAGGTCTTGGAGTACTTGTCTGTGATCCTGAATCACTCACTAGCAAGCGTTCACACCTCAGCTCTAATTCCGACAATCTCAGCTGTGATTGTCTATACAACTTTTCATAATCGTTGGATGTGTTCAATCCTCGGGTCGATTGTAATCTGTTTAACTTCTTCTGAAGATCGATTGCATAGAGCTCTGCACGTTGGGAGTTAGCAGCTTCCTGTTGCAATTTCTGTTTCAACGACTCAACCTCCTCAGTTAGAATGTCCAAACCGCCATTCAAATTGATACTTTCACCCATTGCAACCGATCTTCTACTTACATGGCCTTTCATTTTACCAGTAGTGATTCTTTCCTTCAACATAGTCAATTCCTCTGTCAATTTTCTATTCTCAAACTTCTCTTTTCGTAAGGCAGCGCTTTGCTCATTGAGTTTCAATTTGATATTGGCATAGTCCACGATAAATGAGGGATCAGGAGGATGATTCTCCTTTTGCTCGTCTCTCAAGCGTAAATCCTCCTCAAGGCGATGAATTCTATCTCTGAGAGAAACGATTGTACTCGAATATTCATCTTTTGCTCTATTAACACCATCATAATCAACTCTAAGCTTCTTAATTTCGTCAGCAACTGATTGCTTATCTGATGCCGCTTCAACAAGCTGCTTTTCAAGGACCGCGATCTTGCTCGTAAGCGAACTGGCTTCGGACTTATGCTGATTGAGCTCCTTAGTAAGGGTGGTGACAGTATTTGACTTGGTCCTTAACTCCTCAACTTCAAGAAGCAATACACGGTGATTATCCTTTTCTTTCTGAATTTCATCTGACTTCTTGTGCATTTCCCTCGTAATGGACTTTTCCCTTAATTCAGCTTCCAAGAGCTGGCTCTTGAAACTGCCGTTTTCGTCTTCTAATTGACGCAATCGGGTCTTCAAGCTTGCTAATTCTCTTTCACTAGATTCCAACTTTGTACTTTGAGTGGATATAGAACGTTTCATAGATTCGATTTCTTCAGATAATTGTTTATTGTGAGGAGTCAACTTGGCATTATCTTTCTGCAAGATAGATTTCTCTTGTTCCAACTGAGCCTTTAATTTTGTCAAGGTTTCAATCTTGGATTGAATCGAAGACCTGGATGTTTCGTGTTCACGTTTAAGTCCAGCTATCACGTCTTTCTGTTTTTTCTTTTCCTCTTCGTGGTTATTTATAAGTACTTCTAGTTCCGAAAATCTTGTTAATACATTCAGGTGTTCACCCTGCAATTTGTTAAATTGTTCTTGCTTGCGTGTAAGCTGTCGAGATACCTCGTCCGCCTTCGCCGAAGAATCTTTGTGATCAGACTCAATGCTGGCCAATTTAGTTTCAAGTTCTGTGATGGTCTTATTTAACTTGGATTCTTCTTCCTTCAACACTTTCAACTCAGTGTCACGCTCCAGAACCAATTTGGTAGTTGAGGATACTGCCTCATCAAGCTTCTTAAGTTCCTCTCGTAATTTTGTGTTATCCTTTTCAAGACTAACCTTGGATTGCTCTGCATCCTTTAATTTAATGCTAACATTTTTCAAATTTTCATTGATCTCCTTAGCATCTAACACTTTAACAGATTCCTCGAGAAGAGGCTTTATGTTGACAAATAAGTCAAGCCAAAGTGACGATGTACGTGATTCATCCACTTGTTTGATGGTCCTGGCAATCAATTGTGCCGATTGAATCTCTTTGATCTTCTGTTGAGTGCTCTTTCTTGCGGAGATACCTCTCACTAAACTTTGCAAATCAGTAAAAATTCCCTTTAAACACAAATCACGCATCTCCTCGAGCTTAGCCAAAATACCATTCTTAAAGAAAATCTTGGTAATACCGATTTTAAAGCATTCAGGATCTAATTGAACAAACTTAAGTATGAGTTCACTGTTTGTTTTAAGATTCTTCGTGTAGACTCCCTTCATATTGATGATCGCATATCTCAGATAAAACTCCTCAAAGGTCATTCTATTTGGATACCCAGCTCTTGTAATTCTGATCCCTTCTAACACACCATTACAGCGTAACTGATGTAATACTAGCTTTTTATCAAACTTGTTAGCCTTCTTTTCAAGGTTTGGCAATATGCATCTCACAAAATGAGGTTCAGTCCGACCAAGTTGATCCATAAGGTGTCCTAACTGTTCTTTATGTTTCTGGGAAGTCGTTTTCAACTTCATTGTTCCACGTTTAGTATCTGTGGTTAAATGTTCATCATTTTCAAACATTTGACGAACAAATTCATTGGTAGATGCTGGAAAGAGCTTTAATACATGCTCATTAACTGGATCGGTATTCTTTTGCAACCAGTTATCAACGTTATATTCAACTTTGCCAGCATAATGATGAATAATAAAACCATTTTTGTATTTATTCTCTTCGAATTTTGGACTCTTACCCTTACCCCAGTTACTTGCCAACTTTTCCATGAATGACTTATCTGAGGATTTTGGAATCACACATTCTTCATCCAAAATTTTCAATACACCCAATGGTCTCTTCTGCTCTATCAAGTCAATGGTTGGCTGCAAGTCCTGTCCAAAATCAAGGAATTCCCATTGAATATCCTCTCTTAAGTATTCACTTTGTTCCAATATAAAGGAATGATGGTTGAAAAATTGTTGCAATTTTTCATTGGTATAGTTGATGCATAATTGTTCAAAGGAATTCTTTTCAAAAATTTCAAACCCAGCAATATCTAAAACTCCGATGAAATTCAATTGGTCATCATTGACATTAGAGTCAATCTTAAGACTTTCGTTGATTCTTTCTATAATGTATTGGAAAATTCTTTCATAAATATGTTTGGCTAAGGCATCAATTGCATACTTCACTTCTGGGGCTTTTTTAGATTTCTGAACAGTTTCTCTACCGGCCTTCACTTTGGGCCTAAGCATGTTGTTGACAAACTCAGTTTTCTCGATGCCTAATAATTTGACTATTATATCGACCGGTGAATCATTGGAAAAGCTGGCTTGTTCCGCTTTCCAAGAAGAAAAGTCCAAATTTCCCAAATGCAAAATGACTGCTAATAACTGGAATATTTGATTCATCTCTTGGGTAGAAAATTCCATTGTGTTGAATGCCTCGACAAGCAAGTTAAATTCTTTGAAGTCGTCGACATGAGGAATATTGATAGTAGAATTACTCAAATACTTGTGGTGGGTAATTTCCTTATTCAAACCAAATAATGAAAGTTGGTCAGATCCCTTCAAGAATTGATAGAAAATATGGTAGTTTCTTTCTTGACTAGATTGACTAACAACTCTTGACTTTTCCAATAAGTAGTAGTCAATATTTGCCCCATTGATCTCTCCCTTATTCGAGAAAAAAATTCTAATGAACTTACCAAATCTTGAAGAATTATTGTTCTTGATTGTCTTGGCGTTACCAAAACTTTCTAAAATGGGATTGGCCTGTAAGATTTTGGTATCAATATTCCGAGAGTTTGTTGGGATGGATTGGTTGGACCTAACAGATGAGGAAAGATCATCCAGAAGAGCTGGTAAGCTTGTAGTAATTGACGATAAGTATTGAATAATCTTTTTTGTGTTCTCAGTCTTACCAGCACCACTTTCACCGGTGACTAAGATTGATTGGTCTTTTCTGTTGGAAAGCATATTTCTAAATGTACCTTCGGCGGTTGCAAAGATATGGGGCGGCGGTTTATCAAAGTTATGCGAGTGGTACTTCTTGAGGGTTTTGTTATCGTAGATGTTGAGTGATTTGTAAGGGTTGATGGCTACCAAAAAAAGACCTGAGTAGGTGTAGATCAAGTCATCATTGTAGCGTAAATATAAGTTGTACACAACAGAAGGTTCGTTCAAGTGTGTCAATTCGGCCATATCATGGCATTTGTTGAACTTAGCTGGGTTACAGTTCTCTAACGTATTTTGGGCAACCACTTGATGGGATTCTTTGTTGCCGTCCACTATGGTTACCTTACACATTCCATCTTGTAGATAGTCAGTGATGTATCCTTTAGAGAAATAATTGCTCTCTGAGTCAGGAATCCAAACCCAGTTTTTGGAATTAAAGCCATCGTCTTCGGAAGGCATGCCCAATGTATGAATCTTGTTAGTTGTTCGGCTCGTTATCTTTGTTTTGATCTGGGAAAATTTTTGGTTTTACGGGATTCTGCATGCACGTAAATGTAAACAAAGTTTCCTGTTACGGACTTAACAACTGGGCTCGTGTAGCATGCAATGAGTGGCTATGTGTCTCCCCTTTATCGACATAAGACCTCCCAAACCCATAGGCTGCATGATTTATACTTTAGTTGTTTGTAGCGATGCATTTATTATTATGTTACTACACAAATCAGAAAATCGTCAGTTGTCAAAACATTAGGAATAAGAACGTAAAGAATTGAATGGTATATCAGAGTAGTAATGCAGAAAAAAAATGGAGGTGGTATTTGACACGGGGGTTACTAGGAGACACACGGTGGTAGTTTATACATGCATAATAGGAGACGACCACGTCCTGTCAGCTGATGGAGAGATTGTTCCATTTCCACGATTTATTAGGGAGGATGACGAAGCATTATGATTCAGTTTGTTGTATTTTGTAACACGCAGAGGTTTGCTTCGTAGAATGGAACCACCGGATGAAGTAACATTTGAAGAAGATCCATTCCCATTGTTTGCATGGATCGGTGTTACACATACAGATGAGCTTCGCTTGTTTGAAAATACCGAATATTGTGACGAAGCAGAAGGTGGAGTTTGTGGTGGTGGAAGACACACGTCATTGGCACTGAATGACAAGGTCGAAGAAAATGGAGTTTGGTTGAGTTGATTAGGGTTGGGGGAAATTGTATCCATCCTTGGGAATTGGAGTAAGATTTCGGCAAGTTGAATTAATTTGCTATCAAGAGAATTAGGTTCTTGGTTGTTGACGATGTTGTCCTGGTGTTCGTATATGGTTTGGATGATGTACGTAAACCGGGAATGGAAGTTATTAATGACCTGGATGACTCCTAAGCCTTCGTACTTTTTGGAAAGAACTTCTGTGACTTTGCTCAACTGAATAATAAACATAAGAGCAATTTTCTTAACGATCTGAATAGAATTTCTGTCCAAACCAGAGAGAAATGGTCCATGGACTTTTGGTTGCTTATTTTCGTTGTCCTCGTTATCAGCTTCTGATTCGTCGTCTGATTCAAAACCAAGAATCTCATTATCCGAGTGGAAATCGGCCAAACTATTGTTTCTCGTGTTACTAGCGGTTTCGTGCAGATAGCTATTTAAGTTGTTTCCATAGATGGAACCACTGATTTTGACTGGTAAACGACGTTCAGAGTTCTGGAGCAATTGTTTCAACGCGTGTGCAGCATTGGGAATTTGCAACATGGAACACGCCAACAAGTTTGCTGTGATGGAAACCAAGGAGGTAGGCATACCCAAAAAGAAATTATCGTAAAGAGACAACTCACAAAGGAATCTTCCCACGACAGTGATTGCAGAAATAGATGATGCCGATGAAGATGATGAGTTGTTGTACTTGCAAGGAGTGTTGGTTGTAATGTTAGAGTGCGAAATTGCCAATTGCAAACAGTCCTCCAAAGTTGGGTGAGACAAACTCCATTCAAGTGTGCTGAGAATATGCATTTCCATTTGAATGAACATTTCTTCGTCATAGGCGTTTCTACACATGATGGTCAATTCTTTGAGGGTAGGAATACGCGACTTTTTGTCTTCGTATTTACCTGCGATCCAAAGAGCGGTACAACCTACCAATTGGTAGTGTCTCTTGAACACAATTCTTTTGGCGCAGTATCTGTCGATTATGTTGAGACAAAGAAATAAAGTTTGTGGCTGAAGCTTGAAGGAAGAATGGAGCTCGATGAGGAAATCAAGCAAGAACGGCCTCATGAACCATTGGATTTCTGGTTGGAGTTCGATCATGGCTGGGTTTACTTGGCTGATGGACTCCAAGTGTGCTAATGTCATGGTAACATCATCAGAGTATTCCGAGATCAATTTCTTATTTGCCTGAGATTCCAAGAGTTCAAGCATGATGGAGTATGGCTTTGGCTTGACATGGGAGGGTGGTCCGTATTTTTGAATGAAATGCTGCATTTTGGGAGGATGGTGGTCAAAAAAAAATCAGTAAACGGTAGTGGTAGATTTCTAGGTTAAAAGGAGGGACGATGACCAAAAAGAGACTGGATTAGAACAGATACTGGACAGATGATGATGAGAGAGGGAACAGAAACCAAAAAGCACAAATCAAAAACTCTGGCAAAAGTTGGAATAAAAAAGCCAAACTTGCTGACGGTTTAAATTAGTTTTATAAGAAGGCACAAACGGCCCTTGATTAATCCATATACAGACCGTTCCTTCTGCTCGATTATTATTGTGGTGAAAAAATTCGTAACGCACCTTGGACGCGTCCCCTGGGAAACCTTACAAGTACCGCGCGGTTGTGGTATCGGCGCGACTTCGGGGCTCGTTATCGTGTAGAGCGTACTAGACAAGAGATTGATTTGGCGTCATCAAGGCATGACCCAGTTTGATTGTCTACACCATTGACACGAAGTCTTGTTTACATATTGTTGTTTTTGACCGTTCTGTGTTTTGCATTGTAAGCTAACGTCAAGGCCCTAATTGTTTGGCAACCCATTTCTCGAAGTCTTGGTCTTGAGATTATCCGCAAAATTCGCAGCAATTCGCGAATTGGCGTTTCGCGTAGTCTAAAATTTTAACCCATTTGGAAATCCCTGTAGGGCTATACACACTCCAACACGACACATACCACGACACAACACCGCGGGCAATACCCTGCTTCGGCTCCTCTTGTCTAGAGACGATATCTACAGGCCCTCACCTGCGGATAAAATAATCTTACAAGAAAATGCGTGTAGGGGGTGACATACTTAACCGGGTTTAGGTCGTCTAGAACATATTGTATGTACCTCTAAGGATTGTAAGAAGACAATATATCTCCGAAATTAGGTTCGGGGTCGCGACAATAATTTGCTTCCATACCTCATGCACACGAATATATGCGTCAATCAATTACCCCCGCGCTGGTGGTCTCCCTTTCGGTTGCTGCTAATCCTGCTCCCGATTATTCGCGATCGACCACCCCAGAGACACGCCAAAATCCCAAAATTAACCCCTGGATCGGTCTAAAAAGTTCACGCTTTGGAGACACGACTTTTTTATTTTTATTTTTAATATTTTTAATTTCGATCGCTACTTTTCTTTTTCACGCTTGCAGGCACTTTTACAACTGGAGCAAAACTTTATTCAGTTTTCCGGTGTTTCTATTGTATATTTTTTTATTCATTGAATAATTCGTATTAGTACGCACCTCTTCCACGACCTCCGCCATTACTTTCTTGTTGGTCGTCGTTCTTGATCGTCTCATCCACAGACAACAATAATGTGGCAGCCTCTGTAGCAGACTCCAATGCATTAATCTTCACCAACGAAGGCTCCCAAATAAAGCTCTTCATGTTATTACCGACATTCTCCTTTTGGAAATCAATACCGAACCAAGTCTCGCCCTTGGCATGTGCACTTCTCAATTTGTTCAACAACTCAATACCGTCTAAACCAGCATTTTCACACAATTGTCTAGGAATAACCTCCAACGCCTTAGCGTAGGCGGCAATGACCAATTGCTGTTTACCAGCAATTGTCCTCGAGTAGTCTCTAAGGTATTTAGATAACGCCATCTCAATGGCTCCCCCACCAGCAACGACGCTGTTATGACTAATAGCTCTCTTCACAATCATTATGGCGTCATGCAAAGATCTCTCAACTTCAGCTATGACTTGTTCCGCACCTCCTCTCAATACCAAGGTACATGTCTTGGCTTGTGGACATCCTTTGAAAAGATTGTATCTCTCGGAACCAATTTGGACTTCTTCAAACTTGTGACAGGTACCCAAGTCTTCTGGAGAGATGTTGGAACAGGTTGATTGGATATTACCACCAACAGCCTTTATAACTCTGTCCATGTCCTCACTGGACACTCTACCGGCACAGAAAATGTTTCTATCAGCAAAATATTGAGTAGCTAAATCCCCGATTGGCAACTTAGACAACACAATGTTGGCACCAGTCTTGGAAATAGACTCCAACTTATCAAAAATAATCTGCCATTCTGCATCGACAATAGCCTGGTAGTCTTGTACTTGCTCGACTCTGACTTCAGCGTTTTCCTTTTCAGCCTTCAATTCCAATTCAACATTCAAAGTAACGATCTTAGGGTCAACAAAGGACTTAGGCTGTTGTTCAAATCCAGCATATGAAAAGGTCTTCTTGAAGGCAACACCATCGACAAACAAGGAGTCTTCCATGGCACCACCTGGAACCTTCTTGACACCAATCATCTTTTCATCAAGGTCTTCATCCAAGGACAAAACGGCATCCACAACCATTTTGGTGAAGAACTCAGAGTTTTGACTGATTAACTTCGATGACATGGCAGTGGTAGCACATCTTTCCAATAATTGACGGAATTCGGCTTCGTCATCTCTCTTGATTTCGACAGCCAATTCCTTCAACTTGGTAACGGCCAACTCGTTAGCCTTTCTCAACCCCTTGATGATGAAATGAGGCGAGATACCATCTTCAATGAAAGTCTTTGATTCCTTCAAGAACTCACCAGCCAAGATGGTAACAGAGGTAGTACCATCACCAACTTCAGCATCTTGAGATCTTGAAATATCCACCAACATCTTAGCTGCAGGGTGAACAATATCCAACAACTTCAAGATGGTGGCACCATCATTTGAAATTGTGGTCTTGCCACTTGAGTTCACAATGAGAATATCAGAACCAAAAGGACCCAAAGTTGGTTTCAAAGTATCTTGAATGGCCAAACACGCATTGATATTGTTCAAAATCTGACCCTTTCCTTGAGAGGAGTCGGTACCTTCCTTCAACACTACGATAGTTGGTGTTTGGTTAGAGAACGACATGGTATGTGTGTGTATTAGAATGCTTCACGTTATTTCTAAGTTGGATCAACACGAAAAATCTTTTTGTGCCCATCCACGACCAAATTTGACCTTTTTTTACCAGGCTCCAAAACTTTTCACTATTAAGATCGCTGATAATTATAGATAAAAGTATGCTCAGCAGAACCATAAACCTCGCACAGAAGAGGTTCATCGGCAATGTTGCCATGAAAGGCGATGTTCATTTATCTAATAGAAGAGTAATGAGAAAAATCAAGTTGGGAAAAGCAAGACCAGCCATCTTCCATCAGTTTGACACTTTGGTGGAATTAAGTGATGGTTCAGTTATTAAGAGAAGATCACAAGCCCCAAAGGACGAAATTAGAATGATTTCCGACCAAAGAAACCATCCATTATGGAATCCTAACCGTTCCGACTTGAGTGTCGCTGATCCAAATGCCACTGGTAAGATCAGTAAGTTCAACCAAAGATTCTCGACATTCGCTCAAGAAGAAGATGCAGAAATACTGAAGGAGGAAGAAAAGCAAGACAGTTTTATTGACTTAATGGGTGAAAATGTCAAGGAGGTGCAAAAGGGTGGTGTCTTGTTTGACAAGAAGAAAAACAGAAACAGAGAAAAGCGTTAATTTTAACCTCACAATGCCTTGTACATAATAATAATAAATGTCTATAAATCGCTATTTACACGTGAAAGAACTTCTTCATTCATAATGCTATTCATAAAGGACCCGTTCTCCATTTTCCTCAGTCTAGTGATGATATCTATAACTTGATATCCCAAGTTTCGCATTTCGTCAACACACCAAATGATGGAATCTGTATCTTCATCCAATAAAGCCTGCTCAAGGATCAATTCCAAACATTCAAAACGGCTTTTGTTGTTGAGCAGAAGTAAATTCTTCAATGCATCAGGTAATTGAAATTGCTCAAAATTGAATGACATATTGGAACGGTCTTCAACAAACGCCTCTGCCTTAGAAGCATATTGGTCTATTTTGGAGTAATATTTCTGTGCTGCCCGGGCACTGATCTTGAACGTAAAAAATCGTACAATCTCCTTCGTCAACCTGACCAATGCTTCATCGTTTCTCTGGAGCAAACGCATCCGCACACAAAGTTCCTTCAAGAAAGCTTCCCGCGAAGAAATATCGGTTTCCTCTTCAACCACTTTTCGAAAAATTTTCACGTAGGCATACTTTGCTACGTTCACATCTGTCGTCTTGGTCATTGAAATAGTCTGATCAAGCTTGTTCTGTGACAATAATTTCACGATAATTGATTCAAAATCATCGGCTGTGAGACCGTTCTTGGAGGTGAATATTCTCTCCAAGATACTTTCTGCTGCGGACTCGTTATTCTGGACAAGAAATGCTTGGAATAGCAGAGATAATGTCAGCCTTTTTAATGGCGTGCTTAATTGTTTGACCAACTTGTTAAATTGGGAGTGATACTTGGTGTTTGAACCGAAATACTTTAATAAACAATCGAGTACCTGCTCGTTCTTGATATCCACCTTTGATAGAACCTGCATCAAAGACTTTTCCTCGTTCAGCAGCTCGATTAACTTGATAATTATCTCGATGTCGTCCCTTGAATCTCCACCCTCATATGTTTCATTAAAGACTTTTAAGGCTTGGTGGATAGTGCCATTTTCCAAATTAAGACGTATCAAATCCCGAGACAGTTTAATAAATGCAGAAATACCTTTAAAATTAATTATATCTAGTCTGTCGTAGAATATGTTAGCAAAGTATAGTGATCTCGTGTTTGAAGAAAGAAATTGTAGTATCTTACTAGTCTGTTCGATTGTAAGGTTATCAACCGAAAACACATCTAACAATTTTGTAATTGCATAAGCATGATAAATATGATGGTTGGTTGAACTAAAGGATAAGGACTTTAATACTGGCAGTAACAAGTCACCAGAAACTTTGTCTTTGAACGTGAGTAGATATGATGCAGCTAATAACGAGTCACCATTTAGTACTGTTTCTATTATCAAACGGTTGGTAAGTGGTGTGTTTGGATCTTTGAGATGGTTTTCTGATCTAAGAGTCCCATAATCAGACATAAGGCGGAAAGTATCAAGAACTGCTTCTTGTTTTCCATGCTTGATTAGCATAGAAATATCCTCATATATTAATGCTCTCATCTCACTTGATTTTTGAATGCTTTTGAATACAAGTTCAATAATCTCTTCGTTGATTCGAGGGAATCGAAGTAAATCTTCAATGAAAATGTGGTTACTTTCTTTATACATCTTATGCAATTCATAAACGCTGACTTGAAACAGCTTAGCTTTCAAGATTTTAAAGGCCAGCAAAAGCCTGCAAAACCGATCACTATCGTCTTCGTCAACATTCTTTAACATGAGATAACGTTCTTCAAATCGCTTAACATCATGCGTAGATTCTCTTCTGGCTATACTCTTCGAAAATTTGTCTGAGATTTTGGTATTACCAGTGATTTGAGAGATCGGTCGCACACAGAAATTAAACCCCTTTGGTTTTTTATATCCAAGCAAACGTCTCATCAAGGGTTTCAACTATGCATCATCACCTCCTCTACAGTTGGATCTCACAAATTTTTGTGGTTGGTTCTGTATGCAGGTTTGATGAAATACATAAATTGCCCAATTTGATTCAATGAACCATCTTCAAGGCATGTAATTGATGAACATTCTGTAAGAGCTCAACTATGTTGCAAGACGTTGTTATTTAGTTTTGGATATTAATTGTAATTAATGTCTTTTAAGATTCTTTTAAAATTTTGAAAATATATCAGAAATATTTAAAAATCGTAATCCTATAGTATGGAACAATCACCTAAACCAAAACCATACATCACCTTTTCAACATGTCTTTTGATCAACGGCCAGTCTTTCCGTCTTTGTACAAATTCATAAATCTCTTCTTGCCCAAAAATTCCATTGAATTTAGACAAATCACTTACTAACTTGCCAATTGCTTTTGAGTCCTCCCCACCAATTAAGTAAATACTACCAACCTTCTTCAAGGACTGGAAAAGTGGAATCACCATTTTCTTATTGGACTTGATGTGAGATACAACGAAGTCGTAGTATAAGTTTAAATCAGAAATTAAGTTAGTGGCTCCAGTCACCGATATTGTGCTTTTCTTCAAGGTCTTGACGATAATCTGGAAGAATCTTTCCGCAATCTCTTGTTGGAATACCTCTACAATAGATTTATCAGCACTATCGACCAATAAATCAATATTCTCTTCCAAAATTTTAACTGCTCTTTGTGCTGCATCAGTTGGTCCAAACGCAGCAATCTCGTTTGCAGGGGGGTTATAGTCTTTGCCTGACAAATAAGTCTTGTAAACGTTTTCAATTTCGTTTACTAAAACCTCAAGACCAATATTAAGACCATCTGCAACATATTTGTCAACAAGAGCTTCGAATTTCTTCTTGCTTTGCAAGGAACGATTAAGAATAGAGTTTTCATGCTTCACAATATGACGGTTAACCATTTCTTCTTTGTAAAATATGGCAATCATTTGAATTATCAAATCTGCCAAATTGATCAATTCAAAGAACAATACCAACGGTTCCACAAAGGTTTCGTTATGCGACTCTGTGTAAGTTGACAGGTTTGGATTGTAAGTTTGCAAATACTCCATTGCCCGCTCAAATCCTGGTCTCAAATGAGCACTCCCAATAGAATCAATGACATCAATGAAGATATCTTGCATGGTGGCTAGGATATCATTCTTCAATGCCGCAATAGAAAAGTTGTTAAATTTGTACAACCGTTGAAGTGAAATTTTTGCTTCATTCAAAGTGTCAAGTACCAACTGAGGACTGATATTCTTATTCAATGACTTGATGTTTTCGGATAAAATCTTAGCCTTTGCCTGAATCTCTGAAAAGTTCTTTTCATCCTTTTCTTCTGCTTCCTTGCCAGATGAGTTGTTTATGGTAAACACTTTCTTAAAACTGGTTAAAAAGTCATTTTTAGTCTCTACCCTCACATGTTTCCAAATACTTTCCGATGTTTCTGCTTCCCTCTTTGATATCGACTCATTCCACTCTTCAATACGTTCGTTAGATGTATGCTTGAAGAACAAGATCTCTTCACGCATGAATTCAGCAACAAAAGACTCAAACAGCATATCCAAGAGTTCAATAACCAAGCTATAATATGATTCACCAATATTTGCACATGGATTTAAAAGATGAACAAAATCTGCTGTCATCTTCTCGTAGAAGTAAGGAACCAGTTGTAGATACAAGTCCCTTTCCTTCGCTGCATCAAATAGAACCATAAAGAACTCCTTTATTTGATTGGAAATTAACTCTTCCGCAACTTTATACATCATAGGAATGGAAGATGGAAAGATGAGTTCTATGACTCCTGCTTGCTTGTTAAATACAGCGGCAACAGAATCAATAAACTCTTTAATTGCATCCTGATTTATAGACTTTGTTTCTTCATTATCGATAAAGTACTTTGAAGCATCAAAGCCTTCAAGGTTTAAGATTGCCGAGTCTTCATCATCAAACACACTTTTCTGTAGAAAGAATTCAATCAATGTCTGTTCATTCTTCAAATCAATTAAAATCAGAACAAACCGACTTGTTTTGACATAATCTTGAATATCATAGTGAATCTCTAATTCACGAAGTAAAGCATTCTCAAATATTTCAAATAAAGAGTTTAGCTTGTCTCGTACAACCGTCCTTGTATCTCCAAGAAAGTCGATTTTATTGTAAATCAAGAGATTATTCAATATTTTGGCCTGATCTTCTGGAGTAGAAAAATCCTTAAAGAGCTTTAGCTGGTCATATGCTTTATTGGAAAACAAGTCATTGTAATAGGGTAATAAGCAACGGTGGATCTTCAATAGCTGGTGCTTAGCCTGCTTGGGCACCTTGACTATGCTATCAAAACACGTCAATGGATCCCGAAGACTAACTTCATTGATGCTAGCCAGTTCCAGTGCCGAATCCCACAAGTTCATACTCTTGAACTTGGAGACCCATAGATTGGGATCATTGGCTGTCTTGTACGTGTTCTTTGATACTTGTCCAAACGAAATTAAATCCTCTATTGGCAAGTACTGCGAGATAGTACGTGCTATCAGAAGGGGAATAACACTAGAATTGTACACATCAATGTCCGCATTCCATATGACTTGAGTCATTCTATTGTGTATCTATTTTAAGGGTTGGACTATGATGTTTCTAAACAACTCCAGATAATGAAAAATGTCGCATCTTCAAATTTTACCAGAGCATTCTCCAATACATTAATGAAGTATGATCAGTAGAGCGTGGCGCCTACAACGCAAATGGATACCGATGGAGTCACTACGACGGTCATACAGTAAAATAGTCAGACTGGCTAGTACCGGACATCACAATAATTCCACAGAGAAAATCGAGACTCGAATAACTCTCCCAACCAAAGTTTCAAATATCATCAAGCTGTTCATTAAGCAAGAAGCTGTAGCCTTCAGCGATTCCATCAACCGAAATTTCAAACTCTTTGACGAAAATGACGACTTGGATCCTCAAATCAAACACGATTTTGATAAAATAATGGACAATCATAATAAATTATTCCTTCTACTCACCTACAATCAAACAACCATTAACCCCTTCTTGTACATAAACATCTACGAGAAGTTAGATACTCCCCTTGACAATAGCACCAAAAATCTTCTTCTCAAACGACTACTTTTCCATAAGCAATATGATTATTGCTGGAAAATTTGCATTGGCTCTTACAGCTCATTGACCGATATTGAAGATTTTTTAGAGTTGGCCTTTAAAACCATCGAAGAGAATAACAATTTATCATTTGGTCTTTTTCAATTTATTCTTGCATCACAGTCTGACCATATACATCAAAGACTTCGTCATCATATACTTGATACGATTTACCACAAATATAAGATACGGCAAGACTGGGTTGAAAGAAACATACAGTTCTGGCAAGCATTAGAAGAAGTAGAGACTTCTGAAGATCTCGAACTTCTCAAATCAAACCGTGAAACAATTCTATCCACAGATACAAACATTTTTATATTGTACTTGAAAAAGTACTTTCAAATTAATAATAGCATTGCAGTGAAAGACTGCTTCAAGGTCATTTCCGAATTTGGTAACATTATGAGTTTTCCTGGGTGGCTTTCTTCGATAGCTCCTATCTTTTCCGGATCTTCTTACTTGCCAATTAATTCGCATAGTCACGACGTGGCTCACATATCCAAAACATTGGCACAAACTATTCACCATGGAAACGAGATTCATTTCAATGATAATGACATGGTTTATTTATTAAGAGTTAAGGTTGCAAACCCATACACTTTGTATCTGTTATACACCCACAACTTGAACAAGAACAAGACTCCAAACAGGAGTATTATCAACTACTTAATGACAGATATACTTAAAAATGGCAACTATACTCAGATACAGCTAGTATCTATTGCGCAATATCAATATTTGGAGGACCGGGTACTAATAGATGTCTTATCGCGCATATTTATAGAGTCCTGGCCAGATTTCACTGTTATCTTCGCAAAGATTAATACTGAAATGACACTTCAACGCCGGAATATCCTTTTCCAGGAACTTGCTACTTATTTGATAAAGCTTGATGTCGAATTACCGAGAATTCGTGATTTTATTCTTCTCTTACTACAATCAAACATGTCACATAAGATCATACGAACATTGCTTCAAGAGTTCAAGAAACCTGAAGGGGAAATTATCATGTTTTATTCGAGCTTGTTAGAAGACTCACGATTAAAATCATATCAAGTTATCCTAGAGATTACACGATCGTCAATGATAAGGAATAACATTATAGATAAAACTTTGACTGAAGCTTTATTTTTGAAAATGCTCAACACATGTTTGAGAAAAGAAACAATTCTAAGTAGATGGCTGAATATCTACCATAAAGAGCCATATGATATTCAGAATTTGCTCAAGCTTGCCACGAGTCAAGAAAAAGCAGTATTCCACAATTCCTTACGAGCACTAGGTCAGTGTGTTTCTTTACTAGAAGCAACAGAAATAGCCACTACACTTGATATATATTACAACTACGTGATGGATTCAAAATTCAGCTTTGTGACAAGCTCTTATGGAAAGAAGTATATTTTGAATTCCCTTACAGTTGAAGTTGCACGGTTCATCGAGAAATCCAGGGGAACATCTGGTGCCATTTTGAAGATTCGTGATATCTTGTCTCATCTAAAAACACCAAACACACAGTTAAGAGCTTATCTTTTTAAGTTAATGATAAATGAGGAACCAAAGATGTCATTGAAGCTACTCGATTTCTACAAAAACGACAAACGTCAATTGGCTGGAAACATGCATTATATAATCTCAGGTATTATATCAGCTCAAAACTTGAATAACAATCAAAGAATTGAATTGTTGATGCTTTTCCTTACAAAGCTTAAATCTCTCGGCTTTAGACACAGAATTCGTCAATCAACGGGCTATCAATTGTTAGATCTATTGAATTCAAGATCGTCAAAAAATGAAAGACTCTTGGAGGAGTCAAAACAAAAGGTGATGGATTTATTCCGAGACTCTAAACTTTTGAAAAGAGTTATAAAGGTTTATTTTAGGAAGGTTTCAAATAATCAGAAGTCCAGATTTTGAGTATCATCACTATTCTTCGACCTCATTCTCTTGTTGTTGAACTATAGTTATTAGTAAGATTCAATTAATAAATGGATTATGATACTCACCCAGACACGAACTTGAAGCTTGTTCAAGTTGCACTTTTTGGCTAAAATCTCTCTGTCGATTTTCGATGGTTTTGGCTTCACTTGGAAGACAGCTTCCAATAATTGCTTTGTTCTACGACTTAAGATATTTCTGGTCTTTTTGGAACTAAGTGAACTTTTAATTGGCTGGAAAGACTCATTTGATATTGACACAGACACTCTACTAAGTGTGAAATTGCACTCGCTATCAGTTGTAGCACTGGTTTCCATTAATATTCTATGTCCCAAAGTATTGTAAAGGTTTCTAGTTGAATAATATGCCTCTTTTCCAAAATTTATTAGACTAGAGAGCTTTTTGGTTAGTACTATTAAACAAGATAGGTCGCAAACTTACATAGATCATTCTTTGCATCGATTCATTGAAAAATCGACGTAAATCATTCAGGAGAGTTGTGGGTTGCGGGATAACATAATCTAATTCATCACCATAATTTTGGGTTGATTTTTCTAAGATAACCAATCTTTCCATGAGACTCTCAAGCTTTCCTATTTCTGAATTCATATCCCATATGCTTATCTCTTAACAGTTTCCTAGACATTTCTGCTGGTTTAAATAATTCGTGCATTTTGATCTAGATCTTACTACTGTTACAAAAATATATCTTGTGTCCAAATTCCAAATTCGGAAATGTGGGTCTTACTCCAAGCATTATCAATTATTTTAGTTGGTACCACAACCCTGAAACGTGGTTTTAGACAGTTCTTTGCAATTTTGAATTTGGTCTGAACACTTTTAGAAACCAACATCTGACTTCTTAAGCTTGAAGGCTCCGGACCATGAGACATATCATACCATCTTGCTTCTAAAATTGAAAGATACTCGTAATACATCTTAAAAGCATCATTACTATTTCTCCATATCTGGTGTTAATACTTGATTAGGAGTATGTAAATAACTATACTTACTGTCCCAGTTACCTTTGAAATATTTGAGAATAGTCTACCTTCCCCTTGGACCATTTTTCCTAAAATATTTCTAGCAATGATAAATTTGTTTCTCGCTCGATGAATAGTCTTCTTTGGTCTGACTTCATCCGATACTGTTTTACCATCATTTGTACATGAGATAAAGCCCCCATCACCAATAGATACCGGCTGTCTTGCACTGTTAATAGATATCATTGGAAATGATTCCTTACACGAAACCTCCTTTATGGATTTTCTGGAAAACTTTCGTCTTTTAGGAAAGGAGAAGGTAGTCAGATATATCAACAGCATTTCTAATTCAATAAACCTTGTAGACTCATTGCTTAACGTTCTAAGCTAAGTTATATATTGTAGTTATATTGTAAAAAATAAATACTGATTAGGTTTTTGGGTCCCACATAATTTTCTATTATTTTTGTGGTTCCCCTTTTGGGATTAAATTACTTACCCTTTAGTTCAACTGTAAATACCTTGTGTAATCATCTGAAATTGGTCGTACAACCTTGTGTACATACTTCCAATGCTCTTGCCAATAAGGTAATTTTCAACAAACGCATCACATTCCTCGTCACTTAAATGTAATTGCAACCTTTGTTTCAACAAGACACTTGTGTTGTCACCAATTTTGAAGCATGGCAAGTTCGAATCCTTTTGCATAAGCTCGACGATGCTAATGATCTGATTGCTATCTTCTCTCAATGCACTGAAACACTTCTTGCAGATATCAACAAATTTTGCATACACTGGACTATCAACCCCACCCATCAACTCAACATACTCAGTTGTAAGCTTAAAAGGCGCAGCTTCGAACCCGACACTGCCTGGAGAATTAGAAAGTAGGAAACCAAAATCTATGTGAATGATATGGCCTTCATTATCAACCATAATATTGCCGTTATGTCTATCTTTGATTTGTAAAACATAGCAAATTATTGAGTACGATGCCAAACTTTTTGCAAAATTGATCTGTGCTTTTTTATTCTCAACACTATTTCGAGGCCCATAGATCTTCTCAAAATAATCTTTCAATGTTATTATGACTCCTTTAGTGTTCTCTCCATTACGAATAGACAATTCAGTTAGGGACTTTTTGATGGAGTGAATTGACATGGCGTTAGTTATAGTTTCTACCAACCCAGCTTGAGCACTGGTAATTAAAATTTTCATTCTCTTAGTCCATGCCCCAACTTGCTTCTTTTTCCAGATGTTAGACATCAAGGTGATCAATTGACAAGCAAACGCTTCCTGAGGCAAATCATCCCCATTCTTGGCAATTACCGAGCAAAGATCCCAATTAGGTAAATGTCCATAAACACTGGATTGGCGAATTCTCTGCTTTTTTGTATTCCAATCCTCCCCAAGTTTGAAATCGTTCTCCAACTTACGTTGACCGGCATCTGAATCATCACCTCTAAGCTGATTCAATTTCTCAAAATCAATAGAGTCAAATTGATCCTGTAAAGAAATCATTGACTCGATAATCCGATTCTTGATTGCAGCCGATTGCTCGGTATTTGACTTTCCAGAGCTTTCCAATTGTTGCAACATAACGGATGCAATTCTCATTTGATCTGCTAGTGCTTTCGTAGAAGTATCAGGAGCAGGAGATAACAAGGGAGTAACTGGGAGACTGACGTTTTCTTCTAAACGTATTCCAGTTGAACCAGAGGAATTTTCAGTCTTAACCTTGCTCAAGTCTCGACTGGATGACCTTTGCGCTAGAATTGGAATATCGCTTAGATCAGCTTCCTGATCAAGTTCAGGTGACATTATTTCTGCTCTCTCAGAACTTGTACTAGGGCTGGAAGGGGATTTAGCCTCAGATTCCGTAACTTTAGTATTACCTCTACTTTTTCCTTTGTTATTCGAACCTTTAAATTCAATAATATTTTGATTGTATTCAGTGAATGGATTAAAATCAAATTCGTCACTGAGGTACTCCACTAACAACAAAAACGGAACTCTTTCAGCGGAGTTCAATACACATGCTTCATTGATGCTTAGCTTTAATATTTTGTGATACTTCTTATTCTTATTGCTGGTGATCGGAAGTAACTGTGGAACATCTATTTCAGATGGGAGTAAAGTATCATTAATAATTGATAATTCTGCTCTTAAGGCTGATAATCTGGCCTCTTTGGGGACTTGGGATAATCTCAATGAAATGTTTTGTAGGGACATAATGAACTTAGTCTCTTTTTTAGCATAGTTGACTTTCAATATTTTTAACAATTGTTCATACGTTGGAGAATTCAGCTTTCTCAAATACTGAGATTTGCTCCGGTGAATATTATCACTTTGTGGTGTAACCAAAGTGGTTTCAGACTGAATGGCCGAGACATAATTGGAAACAGCTTTGTCGTCCATTTTTGATAAATCAGGTAAGGATTGCGAATATTCAGAACCAGAAATATTATTATCATGACTCTTTTTGCTTAACAAGCTGTGCGATTTTAAGTTCTTCAAGCTTTTCTTGGACCTAATCACAGTATTGATTCGTATTTTATCCTCTAATTCATGATACTTGGCATGCTGAATACGAGACTTCTCACTTATTCTTTGTGACGTGACTTCAGGAGAGTTGTCAGCAATAGCCCTCTCATCATCATCGGTTGTATAAATATCCGAATCATCAGACAGTACATGCAAGCTTGATTTCGGCACAGAAACCCGAGGAACTGAAGCTGATCTTTGATGCGTATCAATTACAGGGCGGGGACCAACTGTCTCATCTTCAGACACGGAAATTCCTGATGTATCCAAAGACAACCTCTGATTCTTGAGTGTTAAGTTTTTAGTCAATGTCTTTTGAAAGTTAGCAAGTTTAAAAACAAAAGACTTTTGTTGTTTTCCTTGAGATTTCACCAATGGATTGATATATTCATCTAGACGAGGAACAGCAAATGCAGTTGACACAGCTGCACAAAGTAACAATGCCGGTTGTAAATTTTCTCTAAATTCTTGCACAGGAGTATGTCCAACCTCAAAGTTGAACAAAATGTTATGAAGCTTGTTAATGAAACCTCTAACGATGTGAAATGAATAAGATTCGGGATCGTTTCGTAATTCGAAAACATATGCTTGAAGATTCCAAAAAACTATTAAACTGAAATGGGGGAACTTTGTACAATATTCAATCAAGAAATCCTCTAAAGCCATTGAGTCAGTTTCAAATACCACTAGCAACTGTACAAATTGAGGAATGTAGAATTCCAATTCATCATAAGGAAACTTGCGTAATCTTTTGACGAGAATATGATGAATTCCTATGTTTCCAGCATAACACTTCAAAAAATCAATACACTGCAAGGAGCTGAATTCAGGAGAATTAATGGTTTCAATCAACGCACTATCTCCTACGTTGGCCATTTTGAGTGTAGCCTAACTTTCAACGATGTTTTTACTAGCAAATCAATCAACTCTTTTCACTAGAATCAACAAATGTTCGGAAACTATGTACAGTACGAATCAAAATTTCTTGAAGCAAACACGTCTATTTAAATCAAACAAAATTAAAGTAGATAAATGTAGAAAATAGAAATAGGACTGTGAATTCCAGAGCAAAAAAAGAGAATAAGTTCTAGTGTTTAAGAAGATTCATGCTTTTTGAAGGCTGGAATCTCGAACCTAGAGTCAACTTTCTGACCCGGTAAAATCGGAGCAACCTCAAGTATATGCTTCTTCAAAGTTTCAGGATCATCCAGCAAGTCAAATTCTTTGTAAACAACGAATTCTAAATCTTGTAAGTCAACTTCCAGAGGTCTAACTGGTCTGAATAATTTAGGATGAAATTCAACACCGTCTTCCAACCTCTTTTTAGCATTCAACCGTTGTTCATTTTCGACCTTAAATTTCTCGTCCGTTGCAATCGTGTGATCTCTCTTGTTCAAACCATCAATTGTCGCTTTCCAAAGTCTTCTGGATTCATACTCATATTGTTCTTCAAGTGGCCTAACTTTTGGTTCCATGTGCTTAGATTTGAATGTATCAAAGAAAACTTCTGTCTTCCCTGTCTTGATATTCTTTATATCCATAATCTCATTCCATTTACCACTTATGTGATAAAGCTCTTCCCCAGTTGTAGTATTCTTAACTATTCCGTTAATAGCATCATAAGTGCCACCCCACATCCCTTTAGTCTTAAACTCGATATCTGCTTCATAACCTGTTTTAGGACACTTCACATACATATGATCCCCTAATTCCGTTTTAAGTTTGCCAAACAAAATACCTCTAACGTAAATGTTTGGTTGGTTCATTATGTATTGTTCTTTATCTCTGTTTCCCAAAGTAACGTGTGCCCAGCCCTCCATGATAGCTGCCGAAGAATTTCCTAGGAACTTTGATTTCGGAATCACCACACCATCAACCTTAATTTTCTGTTCTGGTACTAAATAAAAGTAAGAAGACTTAGGTGGATGGTGTGATGTTTGTTCAGATACGTAGTATGCTGAGCTGTCTGATCCTAAACCATCCCAATAGCAAGTAAATATTTCACCCAAAATAGGATTTAATGGCTTCTTAACTGCTTTAGGGGCGATATGCCAACTTGCTAAATACCACTTAAGCATTAAGAGAAATCTTTGTAATTCGTCATCCTCGAGATTTGCTTCCAAAAGCAATTCAGGAATCTGAAAAAAGTTGGTGATTCTTTCCAACATTGACTTTTTCTCTAGTATAAATGTTGGTAAGGTGATCTTGGTAAGATCACAACCTGGTTTCAATTGGGTGATAATGCCCATTAAGATTGATTGACCCTCATTGTCAATCTCATCAATATCATCAGAATTCTCATTCGATGAATCGGCTACTACTGGAGCTGATACATTTTGGTCATTTTCATTGGAGCCTTTCAATTTGAGCTTTTCAAGCTTAGAAGTTAATCCCATGTTGATAACTGGTGTCACTTTATGTTCAGGAGAAAGAGGCGAAGCAAAACAATTTAAATCGTTTCACCCAGACAATTGCTCGGAATGGGTTCAAGTAAAGGTCCAAAAGTATTTGATATACACAACTGATACGAATATCAAATTCGAATCGTCTGGCAACTGGCTTAGTTGGTCACGGTATCTTATAGATTCGGCCTATATAGAAGGAAATTAAGTAATCGCACAGCAATAATCCTAAATCCGGGTAATTATTATAGAACATCAGATACTGTGAGCGAAAAAAGTTCCTAAACTAAACACTTTCAAGGAACCATGAGTAGCCAAACGTATGGTGTAACTCCGCCAATCTCAACTGCCAATCCGACACCCAAAGAAAATGAATTAAATGATCTATTGATTAAAGAATTAAAATCAAAAGGTTCTTTTGAAAATGAGGCTGCAACAAAGAAACGTGTAGAGGTTCTTAATATACTTCAAGAGTTAACTGAGGAATTTGTATACATGGTTTCAATTAGCAAAAATATGTCAGAAGGATTAGCTAAGGATGCTGGTGGAAAGATATTTGTTTATGGGTCATATCGATTAGGTGTTTATGGACCTGGATCAGATATTGATACCTTGGTAGTCGCCCCAAAACACGTTAACAGAAACGATTTCTTCGAAGTCTTCACCAAACTACTTAAAGAGAGACCCGAAATAGAAGAAATGTCAGCAGTCCCAGATGCATTTGTTCCAATCATCACTTTTGTATTTAGTGGAATATCCATTGACTTAATCTTTGCTCGTTTAGATATACCCCGGGTACCTAAAGATCTCACATTAGAAGACAAAAATTTATTGAGAAATATCGATGAAAAGGAATTGCGGGCATTGAATGGTACCCGTGTAACTGATGAAATATTAACTTTGGTTCCTAAAACAACGGTCTTTAAACACGCCTTGCGATGCATTAAAATGTGGGCACAACAACGGGCGGTATACGCTAATGTATTCGGGTTTCCAGGTGGAGTGGCTTGGGCAATGCTAGTGGCACGTATCTGTCAGCTTTACCCAAATGCGGTTAGTGCTGTCATTATTGAAAAATTCTTCCATATTTATTCACAATGGAGTTGGCCACAACCTGTCTTGCTTAAGCAAATTGAGGATGGACCGTTACAAGTAAGGGTGTGGAATCCAAGGTTATATCCACATGATCGTCAGCATAGAATGCCGGTTATCACCCCAGCATATCCATCAATGTGTGCCACGCACAACATTACTTCATCAACCCAAAAGATCATTTTGGACGAGTTCAAGAGAGGAATTGAAATAATGCACGATATAAATGTCGGGAAGAAAACATGGTCGAATTTATTGGAAAGACATGATTTCTTTTTCAGATATAAGTTTTACTTGTGCATAGTTGCTGCAACAGAATCAACGTCTCAGGAGCATTTACAATATAGTGGTATGGTTGAAAGTAAGTTAAGATTACTAGTTCAAAAATTAGAATCAGTGGAAGGAGTTGAATTGGCTCATCCTTATGTGAAATCGTTTGATAATGGATACTTTTGCAAGGATGAGGCACAAGTGCAAGAAGTAATTAATTCATATGGTACCATCAAAGGTGATGAAGTTTGTGTGAACATTCCTACCAAGGATTCTGATACCAGAGAAGAGCTCGCAAAAACTCACAAGGAATTGCATTTAACAAAGTTATTCATTGGCTTGAAGGTTGATTTACAAAAGGAAGGTGATAAGAAATTGGATATTCAAGTGCCTTGTTCCGAATTCTTTGGAATATGTAAGAGCTGGCAACCTTTTGAGGAAAAGATTCACCACATACAGATCAAGAATGTTAGATTGTATGATCTTCCAGGAGATGTGTATGTTGAAGGAGAAACAAGACCGGTAAAAACAGCAAAGCGAAAGAAAACACCCAAAGGCGATAATAAAAAGAGACTGAAGAACGCAGGCGCTATACCGGTGGCGGCAACATAGATTAACTTACTTTTACAGTCTTGACACGAAATAAACAATAAAATCCGAATATCTGAATTTTTCTGAATATACAATTTAACACCAGAAACTCCACCACCTTACGTGAAAAGGCTTTGATCTCATCAATACACGTTCTGTTTCGATCTCTGCTTGGAGCTCATCAACGTCAGTTATCCTTCTTCCTGTTACCAAATCAATATCCTTTAATGCAACATAAATTCTCCAATTACGAGTGTATAGTTTGTGGGCAACGTAAAACACAAGGATCACGACAGCACCTAAATAATTCTTGAAGAAATTTTCAGCATCTGGCTTTCCATCGTTATGAAGCGGGAACAACGCAGTCCAAAATTGGACACCCAATACAAGAAGAAGAAGACCCATGGAGTACAATGATCCCCAAATACCAGTGGTTGCCGTGAATGCGAGTTCATCGATAGATCTCCCTTGCACCTTCATAGCCATTCTAAATCTTACGTGGCAGAGACCAATATTGAACCAGGAAAAAATTGTTGCCATACCAGATATACTGAGGAGCCATGCGAACACTTCTCCCTGATTCTCGTAAGCAGAAAGAAAGCACAACAACCCGAAAAAGAAGGCAATAATCAACCCAGCCAACGGTCTACCCTTACGGTCAACATAGGCAAGTATTTCTGGACCTAAGCCTTGTGCTCCCAAACTTTGGATGGTACGAGAGCAGCCATAAACTGCCGAGTTCCCGACTGAGATGACCGAAATAAGAATGGCAGCGTTGAAAATGGATGGTAATGCGTTAATACCACCATTTTTAATGGCGATAACAAATGGGGAAGCAGAGTTACCGGTTGCACCCAACAATTCTGAAGAATTTGAAGGTACCAATAACCCAATAAAGGTAAGTGATAAAAAGTAGAATAAAAAGATTCTCCAAAACACTTGTCTGATAGCCTTTGGCAAAACTTTACGAGGATTATCAACTTCAGCGCTGGCTAAACCAACCATTTCACTTCCAGCAAGAGAATAGGATGCTGTCACAAATGTGGTTGCTACCCCTTTGAAACCGTTAGCAAATGGACCGGGGTGTTTCCAATATCTATTTCCAATGAATTCATGATTTGGACCGCCACCACAAACTAGGACAACCCCAAGAATAATAAAACCCACAATAGCAATAACCTTGAAGATAGTTAAGAAAAATTCAGCTTCACCATAGCCTTTAACACCCATCATATTGATCGCCATAATGAAAATATAAAAGATAGCGACCCAGGCCAGTGGATTAATATCAGAATTCCAGTACTTGATACACATGGCTGCGGCCACCAACTCTAATGGCAACACAATCAACCACATCAATGCATAGTTCCAGCCGACAGCAAACCCCCACGATGAGTCGACAAATTTTGTAGCGTAAGTTGAAAAGGCACCGTTGACAGGAAATGCAACACATAACTCACCCAAAGAGTGAACTGTGCAGAAAACCATGGATCCCACCAAACCCCATGCAATTAATAATGCGGCTGGACCACCAGTACGTAACGCACCACCCGACCCGATCAATAGACCTGTCCCCACACTGCCTCCCAAAGCAATCATCTGGATATGCTTATTCTTTAATTTTCGGTGGAGATCACCTTTGGTTGTGGCAGCATTTGCTCTTTCTATATCATTGAGTTGTGACACATCTACCTTCTGTATGTTTTCTTCTGCACGTCTAAACGAATCTTTAATACGGTTCCATCTGTTTCTTGGTACCCCACTGTAGTTGGCTGGTAGTGAGGAGGAGTGTTCACTATTGCACTCGTACTTTTCAACCTGGTTTTTCTCCATATTGTGATTACCTTAAAATGAATGAAGACCTTTCTCCAGATTTTCAGTCATTTTTTATTTCTTTAGCATATTATATGAGCAAAAGATTTTTTTTTCGCAGCCTGAACGGCAATATTGGTCTGATCGGGGTAACTAATCTGGGAATGGCAAAAACCACATCTAATAAGCGACAATTTTTAACTTAAAGTAGTTAATCAGGTTCGGCGTGTTTTGTTCAATAAGGTTAAGAAAAGAAGCGGTTCTTCTAGGGTAATTTTGGGTAATTTTCTCTTACTAGAGTCTTACCAGATACTGTATACAAGTTTCGTAACGCCGTATGGAAAGGGTGCTACGGTCCCTTTAGCGATATCTTAATACTTGTTGGTGCTTATCAACTGTATACCCTAGAAACAATGTGCTAAGCCTTGCTAAAGTGTTTTTACCAATTTTTACGATTTCAAAAGTGGAAATATGGAACCATTTGTACTAGGGTCGAATTTCCACGCTTATCATCGCTTACAATCGGTTAATGAAGGGTTCGAGCCTCACGGAAATTTATTGCAGGTTGAAAAATATTTTGCAGGTTTGTTGCAATACGATTTTAGGATATGATTAAAACTGTAAATCTCATCATATGATGATGCAGGTTACTCAAAAATGTAAAAAGACACTGATAGTAAGTAATAGGCTAGGCTGGAGTATCTGAAGAAAAACAAAGAAATTACATAATGCGATATTTTGAGTGTTGCAGTGGGAGGAATACAGTTGCTGACAAGTGAAGTTATCAGTACCTGATATTGGCATATGTAATACAACTATCGATATTAAGCTTTTCTTTACTGGAAGAGAGTCTAACTTTATTGTTAAGCGTGGTGCAGCAGGAGAGTCTAACTTTTATGATTAAGCGTGGTGCAGCAGGAAGCCTGGGCATTCGAATTTAGATATGGCTCCAGGTACATAGGCGCCACATAAAACTTCAATAGAATGTTTTAATTTTGTGTAATTATTTTCTTTGTGTCATCTTTTTGCTATGAAACTTTCATTAATCTCAGGACTTTTGCTTATAAGAGCATTTATTGCGAAGCTAATCTTACAATCTACGGAGAAATACTCTATATTAATTTGTACAACTTCAAGTGAGACTCTAGCCACAGCTTGATTGTTTTTTCACAAACCGACTGTCGTACTTATCCTATTCATAGCTCAAAGCACGCAGCCCATTCCAAAACCCGCATCTCCTTGACAGATTACTAAATGGCTTACAATAACGCCCATGGCCAAAACATCTGGGCCGAACCTAATGAAGGTGCCGGATTGTATGACGCTATGAACAATGGAATGGAGCTCAAGGAAGAACACATGTCTGTTTTCAATAATGCACAGAATAATATGACAGATAATCGCCAACCATTATTCCAGGAGAATTTTGTTAGCTTTAATCCAAACAATGTCGGTATATACCAAGATGCCGTCCATCTTAGAGAGAATAACCCAACCACGACTGAATATTCTGTGTTAACTTCGCACTACCACAACGACTCGGCAAGCAGTGGATCTTCACCAAATAACATAGGGGGCGGTAAAGTACTACTCTCTCCTGAATCGCTGACCACATCGAATGATGGTGGCTACAAGCATCCAGTCAAAACAGACCCTATTAACTCGAACAAACCAAAATCAAAACGTCAGTTGTTAGATGAACAAGATGCGATTTTGATTGCTAGAGACGATGCGGAACTCACCGAAGCCGAGTTGCAAATGAAGAAAAAGGCCCAGAACCGTGCTGCTCAAAGAGCATTTAGGGAGAGAAAGGAAACAAAGTTGAAGGAATTGGAAGCTCGTTTGTTGGAAAGCGAGTCTGAAAGACAGAGTCTCAGAGACCAGTTGGATGCTATCAAGAAGCAAAATCTCTCTATGCTGGTTGAAAACGAGTTATTGAAGTCAAATAGATCAGATCCATCGGCTGACTCTCCCAACAAGTTGGCCACACAAAAGTTTACCTTCCCGACTTCCGAGGATGAATTTATACAAGGTTTGGTTAGTGGAACGAAGCACGTCGTGAATCCGAAGAGCATGAACCTGGTTTACGATTCTCCTGACCACCCTGGTAGCAAGATATTAGCTATCGGAGCTTTGTGGGACTATTTACAGATCAAAATAGAGGAATTGGATCTCGAATATGAGAGTGTTGATGTAAATCAGATTATGCAGCATTTGAGGGGCCACGAAAGATGTCATGGGTTTGGGCCCGCATATCCATTAGAGTTGGTGGACAAGGTCATTGCCGAGTGCATTGAGATTTAGTTGCAGGAATATAGTGTACTTTTATGTTTAAGCCATAAATTTGTAGCGTTCACCACTCGGGTTTGATATCCCAATATTGGTTGGTTCTCGATTTGGAGGGGAGAACTCAAAAAAGAATATTCTGGAAATTTGCATGCGAACAATTCACCAGGAGAAAAAAGTCGGTCTACTTAAATCAACTCAGATCTCGAATTCTAACCATCGAAATTTATCCAGAAAACCATGTCTGCTGACGAGTACAAGAGCCAAGGGAACAAGCACTTTGCTGCCAAGGAATTCCCACAAGCCATTGAATTTTTTACAAAGGCGATCGAAGCTTCGCCAGAACCAAACCATGTTTTATTCTCAAACCGTTCTGCCTCGTATGCCTCGTTAAAGAACTTCAAGAATGCTTTGGAGGATGCTGATGAATGTGTCAAGATCAATGGAACCTGGGCCAAGGGTTACAATCGTGTGGCCGCCGCTCACTTCGGCTTGGGTAACTTGGAAGATGCCAAGGTCAACTACCAAAAAGCGATCGAATTGGACGCCAATAACGCCATGGCCAAGGAAGGTTTGCAGAGCGTCGAAAAGGCTATTGCTTCCAGAAATGCTCAACCAGATTTGGGTTTGGGTGCCATCTTCTCTGACCCTAACATGATAACCAAGTTGAAGAACAATCCAAAGACCGCAGAATTAATGAAGGACCCAGCTTTGGTTCAGAAGATAATGCAAATCCAACAAAACCCACAAGCTAACGCAGCTTCCTTTCTTTCCGACCAAAGACTCATGACTGTGATGGCTACTTTGATGGGTATTGACTTGGACATGCCAGATGTTCCTCCATCAGACGTACCAAAGGAAGCATCGAAGTCTGAAACCAAGGAAGAACCAAAGCCTGCTGCCAAGGAAGAACCAAAGGATGTGGAAATGGAAGATTCTGAAACTCAACCAGACTCCAAGGCTCAAGCAGATGCTTCCAAGGCGGAAGGTAACACCTTGTACAAGCAGAGAAAGTTTGACGAAGCTATTGCCGCCTACAACAAGGCCTGGGATCTCCACAAGGATATCACTTACTTGAACAACCGTGCTGCTGCTGAATACGAAAAGGGGGACTACGATGCTGCCATTAAGACTTGTGAAAATGCCATTGATGAAGGTAGAGACATGAGAGCCGACTACAAAATAATTGCTAAATCGTTTGCCAGAATTGGTAACTCTTACTTAAAGAAGGAAGACTTAAAGAGCGCTGTCAAGTTCTTTGACAAGTCTTTGACGGAACACAGAACTCCAGACGTCTTGAACAAGTTGAGAGCCACCCAAAGAGAGATTAAGGTCAGAGAGGCGAACGCTTACATTGACCCAGAAAAGGCTGAAGCCGCCAGATTGGAAGGTAAGGAATACTTTTCGAAGTCCGACTGGCCAAACGCTGTCGAGGCATACACAGAAATGATCAAGAGAGCACCTGAAGATGCCAGAGGATACTCTAACAGAGCTGCTGCTTTGGCAAAGTTGTTGTCGTTTCCAGATGCCATTCAAGACTGTAACAAGGCTATTGAAAAGGACCCATCATTCATTAGAGCATATATAAGAAAGGCAAATGCCCAATTGGCCATGAAGGAATACTCCCAGGTCTTGGAAACCTTGAATGACGCTCGTGAAAAGGACCTTGCCTTAGGTGAAGGTAAGAACATTTCTGAGATTGACCAATTATACAACAAAGCATTGTCCAACCGTTTCCTGGCCATCGAGGGTGAAACCCCAGAACAAACCATGGAAAGAGTTTCCAGAGACCCAGAAATCGTTGAAATTTTGCAAGACCCCGTTATGCAAGGTATCTTAGGGCAGGCTAGAGAAAACCCTGCTGCCTTGCAAGAACATATGAAGAACCCAGTCATCAGCAAAAAGATCAACACCTTGATTGCTGCTGGCGTTATTCGTACTAGGTAGTTAAGTTTTAATGTATATTATGTTCTTTTTATTCAAAGAAAACTCACCTCCTGGGAGAGAGTCATGTTTTCCTTTGTGTATTTGTTACATATGACGCTGTCCCTGTGTTGATCCTTGGTTCTGTACAAGCCCATTCATGTTACCAACATTTTGCATAAAATTATTCAATCCTCCTTCCTGAAGGAAGAAATCGGGAATGGGAGCCGCTGCTTCGTAGATGTAATCAGTCCATAAGTTCGTACTGAATGCCATGGGGAAATTACGCTCCAGTTCAGGAAGTGTATTTGGTAAAGGCTGAATTGAAGCTTCATTAGGAACCCCATCAACAAGCTGGTTGTTAAAATTGGGATGTGATTGATTGTGTGGAACCGTGCTGACAGGGAATTTATGAACTTGGTTCGCTGGTGGAATGAATTGCATGTAGTTTTCAGGCACAGGCTCAAACTTGGATTGGATCACAGGTTGACTTTGTCCACTACTTGAAACGTCGGGAGACGATTTTGGTTCTGACATGTAAGAAGTTCCATTACTGATGGTGTGGGGACTGGTCTTGTCGAGATCCAAAGGGAGTGTCGATTGAGTACGTGTATGATGCACCATATTACTTTTAGGGACCTTTATGGGGTACTCGCTTTGTCTCTTTGTAGTTGCTGTTAATGGATTTGATTTGTAGAGTATTGGACATATTTTTTCACAATCGAGATGTTCTTGCAAGTACAAATTGTTGTGAAGTATATCTACACCATTCTTCTTATGGATTACTCTAAGCAACAACTTAAGCATAAGCCTGTTCACAATATCAAACAAGAATTCACGATGGTTATGCAAACATCCTGGATCAAACCCAAACGGGTTGATAGCCGAGGAATTCGTTTCTTTCTTCAATTTTTCAAGTTTAGTTGCGTTAGTAGTAAAGAATGAAGTAGAGACATCAATAAGTAATTTTGTATCTTCGAGGGTTTTTTCTGTTGTTGGGTTCATTAAACAATAACGGAACAAAGCCAAGAAAGCAGCCGTGGGAGCAAACAAAGATAAATTAACTTGGGTAAATGTCAATGTTGTAGGATTCAAGTTTTTAGTGATATGCAATATGGTTCTGGCACTATCGAGAGCAAGAGTTAAACAGCGATTCTGTCTATCACCGAGCTCATTCTCTCCTTTAGCAAGATGGAATGATACTTTGTTAACTGTCATTAAATGCTGAAAGAATGTTAAATGAAGATTAATCGTGTTTTCATTGCCGCAATCAGTGTAAAATGAACGATCGAATATCTTTGTGCGATCGGTATATATGAATTCTGGGTCATTGTAGAAGCGAGGTCTCACATAATATTCCATGGTTTCAGCCAACTTCAAAGTTTCCAAGTTAAGGGAGTTAATGGAATCATAAGTGGTCTCCAAGGTGTTGGCTTGTCCGATTTCACTGAAGAGAGCAAAGTATGCTTTTGACCGAAGTCGACTCAATGAAAGCATGAACTGGGATGTAATTGTGTGAATAGGTTTGGTAATTAATATACTCGCCTGTTGAACAGGAGTTAGCCTGTCTTTGCAGTTCTTTATTGCAAAGTAATCCGAGCGTGCTTCATCACTTATAAAAGTTCCTGGATCACGATCAGTTAACGAAGAAACATCGTCATAATTGATGACGGGTGGGTTCCCAATCTTGTAGGAAAGTTCAATATCGTAGTATTCACAAAAAAACCATAGCTTCCGTCTTAAAGAAGCCTCTGCTGGCGGGAGCCCTTTATAGGATTCTGAGTGATGCAAACCAATTTCATGAGCATATCGTACTGTGATTGAAAACAACAAGTAGTTGATTCTAGCCATGTTCCACACCGTGTCAAGGTAAAAACACAACACACTCAAGGCCTGGACTGTTCTTACCCCGTTACTGACAAGTTTAACTTTATCAAAGTAAAACAATATGCTATCAAAGTATTTGGAACGAAGAGCGATTAAAGTCTCAAGAGGGAGTTTGGCAACATATTCAGACCGAGTACAAGTTGAACCGGGTAAGTTTGTGTCCATTCTTCTGTCCAACTCGCGACTGATACAGAAACACAAGGCGAGATTCATTATCATTAGTTCACTGCAGTTGAAGTTCTTCTTGAAGTTTGCAGTTTCTGGATTGTCATAGAATTTATTGAATAGCACGACAAGCAATTCATAGTCAACCAAATAAGAAACCATGTAAATATCCTTAAACTCCGACAAGAGCCCGTAAGTAAGTTCACGTTCGTCAAAAAGACCCCGGAAAAGGGTAAGCTTTTGTTTGTCTGTTTTCAGTGACTGATCTATGAATAAATTCATAAGAGGGCCAGCACAGGCGTAATACAATGCAGTAATATTTTTGATGGGTAGGAGATAGTAGGTTTCTTCTGGACCAACCTGTTCGGCAAGCCAACTAATTCCTTTAAAGGAAAAGATGTGAAGGATAGATTGCAATCCACTATAGTATCTCATAACAAAAGGCTTATTATCATCGTCCGTTTGATTGCCATTAACCGCATGGAGTGCCTTTGAATTACGAACGTCACGAACGTCACGAAGATCGCCCCCTCTAGAAGTGTTGGTTGACAAACCACCGTAGTCCGAATTGTTCAACTCGTCGGAATCCTCAGAATCTGACTCGTTTCCGGTATCGGTTGTGTCTTTGTCATCATCAAGGAGTGGTGACGAAATGTGCGCTTCGGGGCTCTGCTTTGTGATATGCCGCGTAAGACTAATCAACATTGTCTCAACATTGGCCAAACGCGAGTGGAGGTCGTTTACGAGCATAAGCCTCTCCGCTTTGTCTTTGTTCATTGACCGACGTGCCCGAGGCTTCTTCTCAGAGTCTAGTGGGTAAATACACTCTCCTTTATTGTTGACCTTGCAGTTCAGACAAGGGTAGTTGCCGTCGCACTTGACTTTCTTGCGGCGGCAGTTCTTACAGGCCTTCGAGACCCTCTTGCGTTTACGTAAGGTGTCGTCCATTCCCGAATTTTCCGTCGATCACTTGCTTGAGCTTTATAGAATGTAGATGTTGGCTATTCGTGATTTTTCTATTAGAAACTTGATGGTTTTAATGTGATTGGAATACGGAAAAGATTCAAAACCTTAAAAGAAATCTGGGACCAGTGGTACAAAACTTTTCCCCATTAATCAGAATTTTAGACAAAAGTGCTTAGATAGGAGGATTTCAGAGAAGAACAAGATACGTAGATGCGCCAAGTGGTTGTAAATATGCGCACGATGTAAGTCTCGTGAGGACTTTGTGGTCAGAGAAACAACCTCATGACACCCTTTGCTTCGAAAACGCCCGTTAAGGATAGTGTATTTTTTTCCCTGTTTTATGAGCCTTCTTTCACTTGCAGAATTTGTTAATAAAATACTAGTCAGCAACGCACGCCTCACACTTTCGTCGTTTCATGTAAAATAATTATCAATCTAATCTTGTTTAGGTTACATATAGTTATATACCAAGATTATTGTCAAAGAAAAAGTTGGGTAGATTGCTGAACTGTGAATAAAACTGTGTTGTAAAGATATCGTCGTTCATGTAATCACTTAGCAATTCGGAGCTGCTCGCCAGAAAAGTATCAGGCACTGTGTGGTCTGATTGTTGCTGTTGGTAGGAGGCCTTCCACACAGGAAAATTTCCATCATTCTCCGAATTGTCCGGTCGCGACTTTTTCAGTATTTTGGCACTATTACTTGGTGACAGCGTACTGGAAGTTACTGTTCGTGATTGGTCCACTCCCAAATGTAGACCATTATTATTTGGTGTCAGCCCAACCTTGTTGGTATTTATTTCAGGGTTCGCTGAAAGTGTGGGAATTAACTGCCACGCTTGCTCCAATTGGCTTTCTAAGCCCGGATAAAATTCCTTCACTAAAACACCTCTTTTGTTTTCATACCGCTTAATTACAATCCGCAACATATACGTGAGCAAAACCGCCGTAGGTACGTCTCTCTGTGAGTAATTATAATATTCCAGACGAATAGTCGTGGAATACGCATAAGAAAACTCGGCCAAAAGCTTGATGTCATCGTAAGCTCCTGGAAGTTCGGGATGATTCATGATCTCACTAGCAATATAGAAATATGCCGTGAATGGGAAGAATGTGATCCAGTTGAAGAAACAAGGGTTGGTCTTGTCCCGTGATAACTGTCGCATAATACACAAAATCGTTCGAGCAGCATCCATTGACATGTTCCGGAATCTGATACTCCTCTCATCATTTTCATCGTGATCATCATGTCCTATAATGAGTGGAACACGATTAGTTAACGTAAGTTGCAAGAAGTATGTCAACTGCACCCCAATGATAGCTTCTCTCTGCTCCTGATCTATATCGAAATCAACAAAACTAAACTTAGGATCATGCCAGAATCTTGGTTTGTGTTCTAATGGGAAAGACGCAGTTAAATCAAACATCTCTTGGTTCAAGGAATCCAAGGTGTTGACAATGGCCTCGTAGGATTGCGATTCGGCTGAACTCACAAATAATTCATTGTATGACCGAACCCGAATCTTGTTTAATAAGAAGAAGTACATTTGATAGAGTACCGGAGAGCGAGCATTCTTCTTCAGATGTGAACATACTGAACTTTTAGGACTAGCTTTGGAACAATACCTACCTTCAGGGTCTGCCAAGTAACCAGACATTAATTCTTCATTGACACTAATTGTGACATCTGAGCCGTTAATCAACGGTGGCTTCCCTACTCTGAAACAAATTTCCATATCGAAGAAATGGCAGAACCACCACACATATTTACGTTTCATTTGCACATCTCTAGGTAAATTTGTGTATGTTTCAGCGCGATGCAAACCCATCTCTTGGGCAAATCTGATGGCCAATGATGACATTATATAGGAAATGGAACATGTAACCGTCGATGTTTCAATAAAGATGATAAGCATTAATAAACCCTGAATTGTTTCAATTCCTTCACCAAGCAAAGATACACGCCCGTAATAAAATACTACATTGTCAAGAAGCAGGTCAGCCCACAGAACAAGGTCAGTGTTGGCCATTGACGACGGTCGAGGCGTGGGCTTTGTTGGGGTATTCGCATTAGTGCTTGGTACAGATTTCGATTTAGGATGTTTTGATTTATCCTGTTCAAGCTTGGATGTGATACTTAGGAGAAGGCCAACAGACATTATCAAAAACTCAGACAATTTAAATCTGACCTTTTTGCCTGAGGTTCGGTAATTATAATATTTCACAAATAATCCTCTCATTTCATCATAAGTTACAAGTTTTCCTGTTAATTGGATATTATTATAGTAACGATCCACCAAATCAAATACTACTGTTGAATCATCAGGGAAGGGATGCTCGAGTAACATTTTTCTCTTTGCCGCATCCACCAATGGAGGATCCAACCATTTTAAAATGAATGGCTTCAACCTTTGTAGAAACACCATTGGCATCATCCTAATTGGTCTTATATATTCTGCACCATCGGATTTGAGTGATTTCTCAATCCAATTAAGCGACTTTTCTGAGAATATACAGATGATCGACTGGGTTCCAAAGTATTGGTCAATTGTGTCTTCTTTCTGCGCTTTGGGTTTTGGGCCACTTGGCTCGGTTGTTGGACTTATTGACTCCGAATCTGAATCCTCTGAGCTTGAGGCACCAGTGGAGGATTCACCTGATATTTTTTTGGACAATCCTTGAAACGATGGTACGCTAACCGTGACATTATTGTACCAGACATCTTGCTTACCATTTAGACCTTTTTCTTGGGTAGCGGACATAAGTCGTGAAGGATTTGTCACCGGCATAAATTTATTGGAGTAAGGTATATCATTGTACCCTGGAGTAATAGGGCCCGTAAACAGATTAGAGGTGGTAGCCGCTGTGTTTTGTGGAGAATTGCGGCTCAAGGTCTCGGTGAGTTTCATAACAGCATTTTCAAGGGTGTTTAATCTATCAGTGATGAAATCCACTGATCTGGAGTTCCCTCCACGTTTTGATGACATATGCTTCTTCTTTTTCTCTTTGACGGGCCTTTCTTCGTAATGACAAGACGCGTGTTTTGAGTGACTGCAGTTGTTGCACGGAAGACCTCCATCACACTTGATCTTCCGTTTACGACACAAGTCACAAGCAATTCTTATCCGCTTCTTTGGAGCGCTTTCCGAATCGGAATCACGAGCAGATGACATGTCGAATCAAATTTCACGGTGTCTGCTTCGCAGCGTTGCTCACCCTGCTCTTGAAAATTATGGTTTTCCCAGGTATCCCCCAATTTCTGGATAATTGAAAACGATTTAGAATCGTTCCTGCAATTCACTCCTAAAAGAGTTGCCGTTAAAAGCGTATACAGATGACGGTCTCTATAAGAAGAGTGTATCGGAAAACTTGATATATATTCTCGGCAAACCTTGCACGGAGTTAAGCTAAAAGTTTGCCATCAATTCGCAATAAAAGAAGTTTTTTTTCTACTTCGCCTTGAAGACTTGAACAGAAATTCTTTATCTATTGTCAGATTCAAACTGCAATCGTACCAGATGTTTTTCATCCGATATCATCCATGACAGGCTAAAAAATTTCAAATATATTTTTTCACATAAAAGAATCTAAAACAACATACAAGCTCAACTCTTCGTTTCCCATGTACAAGTTTGTTACGCTTTGGTCCTCTAAGAATAGAGTAATGCCCGTCATCTGAGAAAGTAATACAGACGAAATCGATTCTTCGCTGAATTGACCATGTCAAACGCTTCAGGTGGTGCCTTCAAAAATTCATTCAATGCTGGATTGGTCCCCACTGCAGACACCGGAGTTACTGGAGACAATGAACCTGTATATAACGTTTCAATTGAAGAACCACAGGCAGCGTACTTTTCAATATCAGGATTCTAAAATTCCAAGCTGGTGCCTTTATTTCCCTAAACTTCGTCATGAAAAGTTCAGGATAAATTGATTGACAAGCATTCAAATATTCCTCTAAGCCAGGCACCTCTTCGATGTAACAGTGCTCCGACTTTATGTTCATAGCATTCGTCAAGACTCTCAAGAATAACCGTGAAATCAAGTCTAGCATTGTCTGCATATTGTCAAACAACCGCATAGTTGCCCAAGCCGATTCTGATTGTGGTACATGGTCTCTCTCGAAAAAAATTCATAGATGCCTTGATCAACAATAAGCAATCTTCATGTTTTGTGCTGATGATGAGGAAAGCAATTAAGTTCGATGGCACAATATAGTATGAATTTAATGGATAAAATGTCAACCAAGTCATCACAGATTTGGGAATCGCTCTGGTATCAATGTTTGCCATCATGTGCAAAATGGCTTTTAATACTTGTAAGGAGATGTTACCAAAACGAATCACACGCACAACACTTGCATCCCAGCCTCTTTGGAAAGGGTTCAGTTAATTGTGGCTAGGTGAGAGAAGTATATGGTTTTGAAAATAAAACGGTTGTAGTAGTACGATGGTGGTGCCGAATCGCACAATTGTCTAAAGCAAACTTTTTGGAAGGTAACGCATTATCGAGGTTCGACTTCTCTTCAGTGTCCATCAAATCTGCCAAAGACTTCAGTTCATTATTAAGCGAATCGAGCTGCACAAGAAGCTCCTCTGGGTCCACCATTCTCGAGCAGTAACTGTACAATTCTTGGTAAGATTTATATATAATTCTCTTAAGCATCAAGTGGAAGTAAGCTTAGTGACTTGTGATAAGGCAGTTTTCAATTAATGAAGTTGCATTTGATAAGTCCAGGTACTTATTAAATGGATCAAGTGGGACCGACATAAAATGGTCATCAAATTCGGTCAAAGTCCTCATGTCATCATATTTCAATAAAGTGGGCTTATCGTTACGGTAACAGCTGCCCACGTCTAAGTAGATGCAGAACCACAATACTCTCGGTCTATTGTTCTTCTCTTCTTCATCAAGTCCAGCGTGTTACTAAAGGTTTTCTAAAGCCATATCTTGAGCATCTCTAATCATCGAAGTAACCAAGGTGTCATCCATCTGGAAGTCACACACATGAGTGGTTTCAACGTAGAGGACCATCAAATCCATGGCTTGAATCTTGGTATTACCATCGTTAAAGAGTGACACTTTATCGTAAAGATAAGGTGTGTTTCTGAAACAACAATCTTTCATATCATTCAAGTCCATATCCGAGGTAGTACTTAAATTAGGATAGTACAGTGTACCAACGTTGTGGGTGTCGCGCATGTTGGAAAGACAAAGGGCAATCGAGATATTCATAAGCAAAAGGGAACTCATAGAAATACGATTTAACTTATCGTAATCCTTGGCCTTGTCACGGTAATAGTATATTTCGAACAATTTTCTAATCTTGTCAACTTTGCTAAGGAAGTGAGTAAACTGGGTATTCACGTAATAGAATTCAAGAATCTTATAAATCAAAGCCTTTTGCTCTTGAGTAAAGAACAGGGTAACCTCTGAGATGTCTGATGGTTGGAGCTGGAGTTAACAGGAATCCTTAGAGTCATCAATAGCACACTAAGGGCGTGAACAAATTTGAGCAAGGGTGTAGACAAGCTATCGTTGCCTTTCAACCAGTTCTGGAGCGAGTTCATACTCCTTTCGGAGAACATCCGGAAAATGGAGTGCATACCAAAATAACCCACCAAACGACCTCTAATACCACAGTTCTAGCAGTCCTTAGTGGAAAGCGTCAAGATATCCTTCAAGGATTCACCATCAGTGATCACTTCGGTAGTCTAAATCTTGTTTGCCTGTGGGGTCAACTGATACCGATGTAGATGTCACAGTATAGGAATTTCTAGTGGGGAGCCGTAACTACTGGGTGAGTTTTTTCCGGTAATTTTTGTGAAGCCTCCAATACAGTGAGACGGGCGATTAAACCTTGCACTGAACCAGGGGTCGAGTAACTGCTTTCTTCCAAGATCATGGCCAAGTCGTTCTGTGCTTTGCGGCCTTCGAAATTCTCTTCTTTGTCTCCTTTTGGACAACAGTGTATGTTCATTCACGACCTGAAGGGACACAATTAGGACATGGTCACTCACTGTTTCATCTACTCTATGTCTTTTTGCAGTAGTCACAAGCTGTCTTTGTTCTTAGACGCTTCTTCTCCGCAACAGTCTGATGGGACTCCTCTGAAAATATATTCATCGTAAAAAGGTGATCTTTTTGTGATGTTTTTGTTGGATTCAGTGGAGTTTGTTGTTTGTTTCAATGTTGTTTGGTTGATAGTGACAAATAGTGAAGAAAAAAATCACCGACCTGAAAATAAAGTTATAGATCCAAAGACTCTCCGATTGTATAAAATAACTTACTCATCAACACTAATTTATCTTAGTCATCGTAATTATGCTTCGAAATCTTGCTATCAGGGATGGATGCAACTGATTTTTTGTCCTTGGGATTGATTAAAAATAGGTACTTGTATGTAATCCAGCTCCGGGTAGCTGAGTCCGAGTTAACACCGTTGATTACTAGGCACAGGATAAAACTGGGCTGCTGCGCTCGAAACAGTGTCAAAAGCTCGGAAAAAAATTGCCACAATCACTTCCATCCTTACCAAGACAATAAATTCTGCTATTGTTACTGAAGGGGTTTATTCCAAACCAAGGGTGTTAGTACTAAGGTAACTGGGACGTGGATTGGCTAAAACCATTCTGGCGCCTATTTTTCACTTGGAGAAATTATTTTATTCAGGTTTTTTTTGTCAGTTTCCTGAACGAGCGACGCTCAAAGCTTGAACCAGAGATCAGTCAAGAATATCAGCATTCTCAGCCAGTTTCTTCTTATTCTTTTACTTATAATGGCAGTTCTCAATAAAAAGGCAGCGCCATTGTTTGCTAACAAGGAATATACTAATTTCCGTGAGGCGTTGAAGTTGTACGACGCCAAACAGTACAAAAAGGCACTCAAGTTGGTGGACGCCAACTTGAAGAAAAACTCAAACCACGCTGAGCTGCTTGCATTGAAGGGCTGCATCACTTTCCATATTGGGAACAAGGCCGATGCTGAACCATACATCTTGAAGGCGGTACAAAAGAGCCCCAACGACCATTTGGTGAACCATTTGGCCGGAATCTACTACTGGGCCATCGAGAATTACCCCGAAGCCGCCAAGTGGTTGAAGGCGGCTAACGACAATGGCTCCACCAACAAGCCGATCTTGCGTGACTTGGCCCACATGCAAACGCAAATCAGAGATTACAAGAACTTGATCGAGTCGAGACAGCACTACTTGGAATCGCAGTCTGGCTACCGTGCCAACTGGACTGGGCTCGCGGTGGCACATCACTTAAGCAAGGATTACAACGGAGCTGTCAACACATTGTCCAAAATTGAAAAGATCATCAAGGAACACTTGACGGATGCCGACCGTTACGAACACAGCGAGTGTGTCTTGTACAAGAACTCGATCATTTCGGAATCAGGAAACTTCGAGGTTGCCGAACAGACCTTGGAGGCTGACCGGGATGAAATCAAGGATAACATGGCGTTTTTGGAAGCGCAGGCTAACAACTACGTCCAGCTCGACAAGAAAAAGGAAGCATCATTGCTTTACCGTCAGTTGTTGAAGCGCAATCCTGACAATATCCAATACTACCGCCACTTGGAAACGTGTTTGGAAATCCAAGATAAGCCAGTTGAAGTCAGAATCAAGTTGTACGAAAAGTTGGCCCGGTTCTACCCACGTTCTGACCCTGCCAAGTTCTTGCCTTTGACGTTTATCCCTGCCAACCACGAACAATTTAAGACAAAGGCACTGGAATACATTGTTAATCAACTCAAGAGAGGTGTTCCTGCCACGTTTGTTAACGTCAAACCGTTGTACAAGAATGTCAAGAAGTTGCAGGCGATTGAGGACCTCGTGTTGGACTTTTACAATACCGAAGTGCCATCTATTACCAACCCCACCGTCAAGTTATGGACTCAATTCTTCTTTGCTCAACACTACTTGTACTTGAACCAATTGGAACTTGCCAACAAGTACATCGACGAAGCGTTGGCCGATGCCCCCACCTTGGTCGAGTTGTACGTCGTCAAGGCACGGATCTTGAAGCATGAAGGCAAGTTTGTCGAGTCGAGCGATGTCATGGACAGCGGACGCAAGTTGGATCTCCAGGACCGGTTCATCAACACTAAGGCAACGAAGTACTTCTTACGTGCTAACCGGGTGGACGAAGCTATTGACTGCATTTCTTTGTTCACCAAATTTGACGAGAAATCGGTGAATGGCTGCAAGGATTTACACTTGATGCAAAACAACTGGGTATTGGTGGAAAGTGCCGAAGCTTACAAACGCTTGTACCACGAATATGCCAAAAAGTTGGCCGAGGTCCGTGCCCAGGCGATCGAAAGCGAAGCCAACGAAGCTTTAGAAGTGGAGCTTGCGGAAAGTGTTGACCTCTACAAAGGATTGTCATTGAAAAGGTACCATGCGATTGTTAAGATCTTCAAGATCTACTTCAATGATCAGTACGATTTCCATTCCTACTGTATGAGACGTGGTACGCCCCGCGATTATGTCTCGATGTTGAAATGGGAAGACCAAATCCACACTACTCCAATCTACTTGCGTGTATTGAAGGGGTTGGCCGAGTTGTACTTTGATATCTACGAACACAACCAGACTAAGACGGCTGACGAAGACAAGATGCAGAAGCCAAAGAAGAACAACAAGAAGCAGAAGAAGTTGCAGGCGCAACTGAACAAGAAGCGGGCCGATCTCATAGTCAGAGTTGAGAGCGAAGAGAAGGACAGCGATCCGTTGGGCGCGACCTTGTTGAGCGACTTGGAAGAAGGTGATGTGCTCCAGCAGTTGTACGTGCTCTTCACTCCGTTGCTTGAAGAAGGTAAGGATGTGCAGCTCACTTGGGAGGTGCTTTACCGGGTGTATCTCTTACAGGGCAAGTACGTGTTGGCAATGCAAGCGATCACAAACTTGAATCGGATTTTGGGCAGTGACAAGAAGTACAGTACGGTTGGCCACAAGGTTGTGGAGTTGCATGAGACTGCTAGTCGCGATACCAATGCAAATGTTGCGGTGGTTAAGGTGGCGGAACGTGGTTTGGAAAAGCTCTTTCCTGAGTTCGGCGAGCTTCTGTTGGAAGAGTTTAAACAGGAATATAGCCATTAGAAACTGAAGTATCAGTGAATAGAATACTCACAAGACAAAAGAAAGCGTAGTTATAGTCCAGACTTCTTAGTTTCTACATTAAAACAAGATTCAAAGTTGATTCATAGACACATATTCACGATTACGAATTGATCCAGGTATCGACCTGGCTACGGGCGACTGAGGTGGCGAGATTTAAGGTCTGCTGTCCCATGGGAAAGTAGCTGACGGTGTACCACACCGCACTGAGCAACTGGATCACGGCAAACACGATTGACAATAACGTGCTTTTCAACAGCAAGCTGGAGACCAAGGTGAGAATGATGGAGGTGACAAACACCACGGTGAAGATAATTCTGGTGGACAGAAATAAGTGGACCATGTAAGCCTGGAAGCCCTGCAACACACCAAAACTCACGAGGAAGAAGATCAGGCCGAGTGACCATAAAAAAGCGAACTTGCGTGGCTTGAGCGACAATACCGGGAACAAGAAAAAGCAGATAAGATAACACGACACCGAGCCGGCAAATGTCAACCCAAAGATAAGCATCCGGTCCCACCGCGAGAGCTCGAAGTAGCCGGGATCCAGGCTGACGTAGTTGGCGTCGTCCTCAAGATACACCGACTGGCTGCGGAACGGGTTCAATTTCTGGAGCCGGGTCTTAAAACTTCCGGATTCGTTAGGTTCAGTCACCGGTGGCGGAAGCGGTGCGCCATCGTCCTGCCCAAGAGCAGTGTACTTTGACTTAAACGACTTGAAGAAACTCATGCTGGTTCGCGGACCAAAAAAAATCCCATACTTTTCTCCTAATGACGCTGGCCTTTGCGGAAACATATCTTCAGCTCGTGGCGCTTTCCGGCCCCGCAGCGCCCGAAACGTTCCACACGTCGGCAGAGTACCATCGGCTTGAAACTTTGGGCCCAAGTTTGCCCAAGGTTCCTTACGCGATGCCGCGCAGCAGTGCCGCCGCCGCGCCGCCGCTCGACCTAACGGTGAAGTCGATCCGCCCGCCGTACAAGTTCACCCACACGCTCACGGCCGTGCTGAGCTCAGCCACCGTCTACAGCGTCAAGTCAGATCTTGTGGCAGCCATGCCTGATCTCACACCGGCAAATTTGAAGCTTTTGTACAAGTCCAAGGTACTCCTTGACGCGACGACAATTGGCCAGATACCCGGCATCGAATCTGGTGCTACCATCAGCTGCATGGTGACAGCACCGGCTGTCGCTGCTGCTACTGTTGCTGCTGCTGCTGCTTCTGTTGATGCCGATCCTTCTGACGTTCCTGCTGCTGCTCCAATCATTACCGAGCAAACGTGGAAGAAAATCTATACAGTGTTACAGGAAGACATTGGCGACCATGCGTCACAGGTCTTTGCTGCATTCCAGCGTTCGTGGAATCAATAAACATGCATTCAATCTATCTAAAGCCGGCTTTAGTCTCGCGCCATTTCTTCGCCACCAACTCGTTCAAAGAATGGCCAGGTTCTCGGCCGTTTCTCTTTTCATACAAGTAGTACGACGCCACGCCGATCCCAATCCCAAAAATTGGATCTACAGCCCGCGAAATTAAGTACGGATACTGCATTACTTTGTAGAGAGTAAAAGTTTAGTGGAACAACTTGATTTTTGGTTTCGCGTGATATGTTTGTCCGGGTAACTCTGTTTACACAAAAAATTTTCGTTTACCAAATCGTGTTCAATCATCAACGATGGCAGCTGTCTTCCCTAGAACGTGTTACAAGTGTGGTGAGTTGGGCCATTTGGCCGAGAACTGTGAACAGCAGGAAAGATTGTGCTACAACTGCCGCAAACCTGGCCACGAGTCAACCGAATGTACCGAGCCAAAGCAGGCCACATCGAAGCAATGCTACTCGTGCGGGGACGTGGGCCACGTCCAGTCTGACTGTCCTATGCAAGCTCAGGGTGCCAAGTGTTACAACTGTGGTCAGTTCGGACACATTTCGAAGCACTGTACCGAAGCTCTGGACTCGAGTGCTGCTCCTCCAGCCAGAAAGCCTTCTCGTTTCTCCAAGTCCACTACCTGTTACAAGTGTAGCGGACCAAACCACTTTGCGAGAGACTGTCAGGCCGGCGTGGTCAAGTGCTACGCCTGTGGCAAGACTGGCCACATCTCCAAGGAGTGTCCTTCTGCCAGCGATCTGGGCGTGATCTCGAAGACGTGCTACAACTGCGGCCAGGCCGGGCACATCTCAAAGGACTGCACAAACTAAAAGCGTAGGATGTGGCAAGTGATGTATTGAAAGCAGCGTCGGTACGCCTTTGGTGATGCCGGGTCCTTTTATTTGTTTGAAATTATACTTCATGCTTCTTTCTTGTCGAGCATTTTTTGGATATATGGGTTCATAAAAGCAAAAGTCTGTACCAACTGTAGGCTATGTAGAAGGAAAAAGAACTGGCAATGCTGGTTGGAGATGTGGATTCTTGATTTTTCAGGTATCGATGCTCATTGACTGTGGCGATTGTGGCACCATTGCATGGCAGAATTGGAAAACCGTGCAAATAAAAAACAGACAAACAAACAAACCAAACAAATCAACTTAGAAGAAGAAAAGTTAATGAATACAATTATTGTAGCAACAAAATGCCAGGGTTTAAAAGGAAATTGGGGTTTTATACCGTAACGGTTATATAATTGTACGTTTTATTCATCATAACCACTATCATCACGTGACATCTCCAACATGTAAAACAATAGGTAAACTGTAAACCTCGTTGTATTTTACCATAAGCAGTAACCTCCAGCGACCAAGAGCATCAGAAGCACGACGAAACGGCCGTGTAGTGTCGTGGCCAACCATAATCCGTACCCAATTACAAGATCCGCAAGTGGACGAACATATACCTGCGCCAAGCGATCAAACTGCGTCGCTTTCACGTAAATCAGTGTCGGACCCAGCATATCTTCAAACTCCGGTTCCGGCGCAACCAGTCCCGCCGGTATCTCGAGGTGTCCCGTAGACGATACAATCAGCCGTGGTGGCTCAAACGGAAGGCGGATGGACATCACGACCGGCTGATGATCCGAGCCGAGCACCGGAAGCGAATCGTACTGCGCCACTAGCGGCACCTTCGCCGTCAGTTTCTGCTTCTGCTTCTGCTTCTGCGGCAGCGACTCGTGCGCATACGTAGCCTGGTAAAGAATCCGGTCACACCAACTCGGCGTTCTCTTAACGTTGTAGATCGCAGTGCCAACATGGTACTTGTACGTCGGCGCAAACGTGATTGGTGGCTCCGTAAATCCCAAAAACACGTCGCCTGCCGCCCGGCCCGCCGTCAACTCGTCGTAGGCCAGCACCACCAGCGCTACGGCAGCACCGCTCTTCAGCGCCGGGTCCTGTAGCGCCGCCATCGTCGCCATGGCTTCCGAGCCGCGGTCATAGCGCTTGGAGGTGCGGTAGTTCAAGTCTCCAAGCACAAACGTGTGGTTCCCCGGCTTGAGCAAGCCGTAGCCATCGCCAAAGTCGAGCGAGCGAGTCGCGGTCACCAACGCCGCGTTACGCTGGCAGTACTGCCGCTCGCCCTCGTTTGCGGGAAGGTGTGCCACCGCAAACGAGAGCTCAACGCGGCGGTCAGCTTCCGGAGCATGGACCACGCGTGCTGCCACGGCGCCCTTGAGCGAGGAGCCGGCGAGACCAGCGCCGGCACGAGCAAACGTGATTCGTGGGAATTGCAGCGGGCGCGGCAGCACCACCACGAGCCCGATGGCGCCAATGTGATCGATTCCGAGAGTCAGGAAGCGGAGCAGCGGGTACCTTGCCGAGAGCGCCAGAAGCACCTGGGCGTGGAGAAGGAGCAAGTGGCGATTCGCGACGGCGTAGAAGCAACCATCAAGAATCGGGCAGAATTCCTGGAACCCAAACACGAGAATCTGCGGCGCCTCAAGCGGCAACGATGCCACAAGCTTTGCCACTAACGCCGCCGCGTCCGGCGTCCGTTTCGCGACGTTGTACGTCAAGAGATAAACGGTGATGTCGCGCATTACGGTACTTTTTTTTTGATGGTTGGTTTTAAAAAGCCGCCACTACCAAATGTTTATTGAAGCCCAGCGCTATGCGCTTGAAGAAATGGACACGCTCGAGGACGCCATTGCAGCGCGGTTCCAGCGCCAACCGCTGCTTGTGAGTTCGGGACACGCGCTCCAGAAACACGAAGTGGCGTACTTTGTGCGGCAGTACCATCAACGAGCGCGAGCTGTCAAGCAAGCGATGCGCCACGCGGCGTTCAAACGTAACCTCGACGAGTTGGCGACGCTTGCGGGCTTCGACGCCGCTCTTGTGGCCACACGACAACGGCACCGCGTGGCCAGCAGCGCCGCCGAAGCTTTGGCACCGCTCTACGCCCCGTACTCATCGCGGCCCACTCCCAAACGAGGCACCAAGGTCCGCCGCCAGGATGCCCTTAGCGCCGCCGCAGCGCATCTCGCAGCATCGCCGTTATTTCTGCCGGAAGAACGTGGCGGAAAGTTTGTTGATGTACGCGAGTTCTACGCCGCTTACGCCCGTCGCCACGAGATCACGTACGTCGAGTACTTGCGCGAGTTGCACCGCGACACCAACCCAGCGTTGGCGGCGTACTTACACGGCTTTGCCGAGCGCGTGGAACCGTTCGGGAAGCTCGAGTTTGAGGAGCCACAGGGAATTTACTGTGAGTACTGCGAGCGTACATTTAAGGAAACCGTTTATCAGGGCCATTTGGCCGGCAAGAAGCATAAACAGATGGTGAAACGGGCAGAAAATCCGCCACAATCCACGCCCGAACGACGCCAGAGCTCTTCTGGTTCTGTGGCGCAGCTCGTGGCGCACCTTGCGTCGTACATTGCTGCTACTGTCGCCGATCTCGAGCGTCGGTCGGCGATGACGGAGCGCGAGATGCTCATTGAAGCCGGCGATGAGTCTGAGTACACGGAAATCGACACCAGCGGGTCTGACAGCGAACAGGAATCATCATCAGGACCGCTCGGCGCCGACGGCACACCCGTACCGTTCTGGCTCTACAAGCTCCAAGGGCTTCATAAACGCTACAGTTGTGAAATCTGCGGCACCACGTTCCAGGGCCGCGTCGCGTTCACCAAACACTTTGGCGCCGCGCAGCACCAGCACGGGCTCCGGTGTCTCGGAGTACCGCCGGAGTCGACCCATCTCTTCCGCCACATCGTGCTGGTGGGCGAAGCTCAACAGTTCTGGCGCACGCTCCGGCGACAACACGCCCGCGCCGCCGGCGAGCGCGACGGTGTGGTGGAAGTCGAAGATGCCGCGGGGAACGTGATGTCCGCGCAAGACATGGCCGATCTAAAAAAACAGGGCCTTTTATAGTCGCTTTATAGAGACATAAAATGAAAAGACCAGCATCTCCTGCTGCCTTGCGTCTGCATAAGGTCCGTGATGCTGCAGGCTTCCGTGTGCGCCAGCAGGACATCGACAAGACGACGCTCACGGCGCAAGAGCAGCTCGCGCGCGATGACCTCAGCGCCACCAAAACCATCTACGAAGAAGAAGTCGAGGGCGCCGCCTACGTGTTAGACGGCCGGCTCCGCCGCGTGAAGCCGTACTACTTTACGTACCTCACCTACTGCAAGCTTCGCTGGCGCGACCGCAACCTTCTCGATATCTTTGTCGACGAATTCCGCGACCGCTCCAAGGAGTACTACGCCAAATGCATCAAGAACGGCGAGGTGACGCTCAACCGCAAGCCGGCAGACCTCGACACGATGGTGCGCAACGGCGACTTGATCTCGCACCGCTGCTACCGTCGCGAACCGCCGGTATCGTCGCGGCCCATCGCCATCGTACATGAAGACGACGACATTCTAGCCATCGATAAACCCTCGGGCATCCCGGTACACCCCACAGGCCGGTACCGCTTCAACACCATCACCAAGATCTTTCAGCATGAGCTCGGCCAAGTGGTACATCCGTGCAACCGTTTGGACCGCTTGACCAGCGGCTTGATGTTCTTGGGCAAGACGCGCAAGGGCGCCGACCGCATCACCCAGCAGATCCGCGACCGCAGCGTGTTGAAGGAGTACATTGCGCGTGTCCGTGGCGAGTTCCCCACCGACGAGGTCGAGGTGCTGCGCCCTCTCCGTACGGCGCTGCCTAAACACGGCTTGAATGTCGTCGATGACGTTGCCGGCAAGGAAGCGACCACGGTATTTACTCGTGTGTCGTACGACGCCGAGTCCAACACTTCCATCGTCAAGTGCCGTCCGCTCACGGGGCGCACCCACCAGATCCGCGTCCATCTCCAGCTGTTGGGGCACCCCGTCGCCAACGACCCCATTTACCTGAACGAATGGGTCTGGGGCCCCACTTTGGGCAAGGATTTCGATGGCGATGTCGACGAGATTGCAAACCGCTTGGATCGTATAGGCAAGGACCGCGCGGCGCAGTCGTGGTTCCACCCCGAGGCCAATGGCGAGGTGCTTACGGGCGAAGTCTGTGAGGTTTCGGGCGCGCCGCTTTACCTGGACCCGGGCGACAACGAGCTCGACTTGTTCTTGCACGCGTACCGCTACGCTGCAGCCGACGGCTCATGGTCGTACAAGACGGCGTACCCCGAATGGGCTGTGGCGCCGCATCGTCGGTACATGGAACTTGCGGTCGCCGAGGCCCGCAAGTGTGGCGAGACGCAAACACAGTTCAATGTCGGAGCTGTTCTAGTGCACCGCGGCACCGTGTTGGCCACCGGCCACTCGCGCGAGTTGCCGGGGAACACGCACGCCGAGCAGTGTGCGTTGGAGAAGTACTTAGCCGAGCACGAGGAGCTTCCGGCCGGTACTGAGATCTTCACGACAATGGAGCCGTGCCTGTTGCGTCTCAGCGGCAACTTGCTGTGCGTGGACCGGATATTGGCGACGACGATCCGCACGGTGTTTGTTGGCGTGGTTGAACCCGATACGTTTGTCAAGGAAAACGTCAGTCGCACCAAGTTGGCCGATAAAGGCGTTGAGTACGTGCATATTCCCGGGTACGAGGAAGTGTGTTTGGAAATTGCCACTTGGGGCCATGAAAAGCTGGACGAGAAGGCGTAGGAAATAGAATAGAGATATAAAAGCAAAATTACTATGTAATTACAAATTACTGAAATCCAGTTCCATATATTCGTTAATCATTATTATTATTATCGTCAATCACCACCAGTTTCCGGGAGTAGACAAAGACGTTACGGTTACGTGCCGGGCGCGGTTGGGGTGCCATGTCAGGCGGTATCAGCTGCGTCGAAACACTGACCGACCGAGGAATCGCGAACCCTGCGGCGATGATAGCGTCGGTTAAGTTGACAAAGGAGTTTTTGGCGGCGTTGAACGCGTGGCGCCAAGTCGGTTCTGGAGTCTCGCGAGGCCGTGGCGTTTGTGCCGCGTCGTCGTCAAAGAGTTCGACTCGGTCGAGTTCGTAGAGCTCGTCTTCGTAAAACCGGCGGCCCAACACGCCGTCCTTTTCTCGGGCCCGTAAGATCACATTGAACTTGTTGCACCATTCCCACGGGAGCACCACGCAAAGCACGTAGGACACGACGTTAAACACTTCGGACAACTCGTAGACAAACGCGTTGGAGATATCAGCGACAAAGAACGCCACCGGGGTGTAAATCAATATAACTGTAAGAAGCGTCAAAAGCCAAATGGTGCGGTTGGCGACAATGTGAGTAATTTTCGTCACCATGTACACGGTGATGATGGCAGCGTACGACAAGCCCATGACAATGCGGACAAGGTAGATGAATGCCGGCAAGATATCACCGGCCTCGTCCTGCGACAGAAACGTGTGGAACTTGGTGACGCCCCAAATGGTTTGCAGCGCCATAGTGGCAAGTAAGCCCACCAAGAAGGCTGTACGCTTATCCTTCTGGCGAGAGAAGATACGCATCACCACCTGGACCTGGTTGATCTGGAGAAGCACCACCACCACCAAGTCGATGATGTTGATGTACAAGCTCGAGTTAATATGGTCCAACACCATGGCGCCGTGGAGGTAACCTGCCCGTTGCTGGACATGGAGTGTCACGATGGACTTAATCACCACCACCACCATGTACACCAGCAGCAACACCGTCGACGCCTTCAAAAGCACCAGCGGCTTGATGGTGTAGTTGGTAAGCACAAAGATCGTCAAGAACCAAGTAATCACCGCCAGAATCAGAATCAGGTACACAATCAGCACCACACTATACGCAAACGTGCCGCGCAGGTTATTACGCGTAAACGCCCGCCACGACTCCTCGACAACCGGAAGTGGCCGCAGAAACTTATCAACAACCACACCTAGGTTGGTGTTGAGCATCGGCACCGTTTCCTGGTAACACACCTGCCGATACACTGCGTCCTTGACGATTTCAACTGCTGCATCGAGATTATGTGACACGAGCATCCCGTCACGAAGCGTAATCGCCTTACACAGCGGGTATGGCTCGCTCTTCCACCACGTTTTCTTCCAGTACATGGTTCAAGGAAACTTGTAATTCTTTTTTTTTTTTTTGGTGATCTTTCATCTTCTTGCGATCTGTATCATGAGCCGGCAAGCGACGCCGAAACACCTGCGTCACAACTCACACTACTCCAGCTACTCGCTCTTGGAGATCTACGGCAGCGAGTCGCCGCGCGAGACACTGGGCGAGGACAAGGCTCGGCCCGCGATCCAACCGCTCGACGCCGTTGACGACACGCTGCTCCACGACCGGTACGGGTTCCGCAAGGCCACCGGTCACGTCACACAAGACAAGTACAACGCCTGGTTCCATGGCTACGCGCCATACGCGCTGCGCCGCAAGCACAAGTGGCAGGCGTTGCTCGCCGCCAACGGCTTGGGCACCACCACCGTCAACGACAACGACTCCGGCGGCGTGCCGGCACGCTTCCCACCCAAAAGCGACAAGGTCAAACGCTTTGTCCGTAAAGGTATCCCCGCCGAATGGCGCGGCAGCGCGTGGTTCTTCTACGCCGGCGGCCACGACAAGCTCCACAAACACGTCGGCGTGTACGAGCAGCTCGTGTGCGATACTGCCGGCGTGCGGACCAAAGACACCGAGGTGATTGAGCGCGATCTTCTCCGGACATTCCCCGACAACATCTACTTTGGCGAGGGCTCGACGATGATTCTGGCGCTCCGCCGCGTGCTCACGGCGTTTGCCCACTACCAGCCGCAGATTGGGTACTGCCAGCTGCTCAACTTCATTGCCGGGCTCCTTCTCCTCGTAATGGACGAGGAGCGGGCGTTTTGGATGTTGGTGATTGTCACCGAGCGCATTGTGCCGAACGTGCACTCGGCGCTGCTCGAGGGCGTCCACACCGACCAGGGCGTGTTGATGTTGTGCGTCAAGGAGTACGTGCCGGAGTTGTGGGCCGTCGTCGGCAAGACGTTCGAGGGAGACGCCATCTCGCCCGACAAGCTTTTGACGCGGCTCCCGCCCGTCACTCTCGTCACGTCAGCGTGGTTCATGGCTCTCTTTGTCGGCGTATTGCCGGTTGAGACCGTCATGCGCGTATGGGACATTATATGGTACGAAGGATCCAAAACAATCTTCCGAGTGTCGCTCACCGTCGCCAAAATGTGCTTCGATAGCGCCGACTTCCCGCGCTGCGGCGCCGACAGCTCGGAGTCCGAGCATATCGAGCTTTTCCAGTATATCCAGAACTTCCCCAAACAACTCGTCGACCCCAACACGCTCGTGGATCACTGTTTCAAGAAGATTGGTGGCTACGGCTTCGGGTCGCTCTCGCAGGACGAAATCAACCGCTGCCGCGAGTTCGTGGCCCGCCAGCGCGCCCGGCTCGCGCGTCCAGCGGTGGCGGTGACCGACGACGAGCGCCGGGCGTTGGTGGCCGGCAGCGATATCCACGACGTCTACGGCTTTCACCGCCTGATCATGTCGGGCGTGGTGTGGAACAAAAACGTTCTGAAAATGAAGAAGCTAATTAAACGATAAAGTATCTTATGTACCTCTGTAGATGGCGTCGGCAGTGACCACAGCGTCGCGTAAAGCCGCCACGTCGTGAACACGCACGATATCGGCGTGCTGAGACACGCTAGCAACGACGGCAGCCGCGGTGCTGACCGTGCGCTCCTGTGGGTCGCTCTTGCCAGTCACAGCTCCAAGGAACGTCTTGCGCAGAGCGCCCACCAACGTCGCCACACCGCTAAACGAAATAAACGAGCTTCCACGACACACGGCATATTGCTTGAACCGCTTGCCGTGGCGGATCAACGTAAGGTTCTGCTCCGTGGTTTTGGCAAAGCCAATGCCAGGATCAACAATCACCTGCCACTTGCGGACACCAGCAGCGAAAGCCCGCTCCATTTGGGCCGCGAGCTCGCGCGCCACGCCATTAACGAGATTATCAATGGACGACGTGCCGGAAACCGATACACCATCGGCGTCCACGACGTACTCGGTGCCGTCTTCAATCGCATCGTACTGCGTCAAGCCGGCCATTGTTTCCGGCGTGCCGCGTGCATGGTTCATCACGTACGGACATCCGTGGCGTGCCACGACATCAAACATCGCCGGGTCGTACGTGCCCAGCGACACGTCGTTGACGATATCGGCGCCGGCTTTTAAGCAGGCATCGGCAACAGAGGCACGAAATGTGTCGATCGAGACCAACACGTCGTCGAGGGCCGGATCGCGGCGAATAGCTTCGATTACGGGGAGCACGCGGGCGAGCTCGTCGTGTTCGGTGACGTCGGCGGCGCCGGGACGCGTGGAAACCCCGCCAACGTCGATGATTCGGGCGCCCTCGCTTGCCAACTGGCGCGCATGTTTTAGGGCGGCTGCGACTTCTACGAGACCGCCGTCGCTGAACGAGTCGGGCGTGACATTGACAATGCCCATAATGAGTGTGCGGTTTGTGTAGTGCAACGGATCAAACTGGAGCGGGCTGGAAGCAAACCTGGGCACCGGCACTACCTGAACGAGATCCGACGACGACTGGAGCTCGCTGGACGTGTTGCGGAGTTGGTGCAAGTGGTGATGGATCGGCTCGGCGCTGACGGGATGGACATAATCGGGCGGCACCAACTCGCATAATGGCTCGAGCACAAACGTGCGTTCCAACATCGACATGTGGGGCACCGTCAAGTCTGCGGTGTTGATGGAGATGTCGTCGTACAATATGATATCGAGATCGATGGCACGTGGCCCGTTTTCTTGTTCCTTAACCCGCTGGAGATGCGTATACTCGATTTTCTTCAAGAACGCAAGAAGTTCGTGGGGCGACATGTCGTCAAACGCGATTTTGACGGCGCCGTTGTAGAAATCGGGCTGATCGAGCACGTACATCGGCTTGGAGACGTAGAGCGACGACGTGGCGAGCACGTCGACTTTGGTGGCAAGCACCGCCAATGCAGCACGGATATTGGCGACGGCGTCGCCTTCGTTGGCGCCAAATGCAATGTACGCCTCGTGGCGCCCGGTATAACTCGACGCCGTGGCAGCAGCCGGTAAATCAAACGCAGCGCCATCCAGCGCAGTATCTTTTTGTGATGGAGTGATTGGATCGACACCTGCAAATGACGCTGCTGTCATTGTCGACGAGACGCCGACGGCGTCGGTGTATGCGATGGCGTTTGGTTTCGTCACTGATGCAGTGACTTCGTCCACCGCGTGGTTCTGGCACACCAACTGGCCAATACACAGCACCAACGCTTCGACAGTCTTGAAGTTTGCGTGTTCGACGTACGCCGCAACGTCGTCGATGATGCGATGGACATCGACGTCACTGTTAGCGCCCACAGCGAGCGTCAAATCGATATCGACGGCCTGTTTCCGGGTTCGTTCAAAGGTGAACACGCCAATGAGGGTGTGTAGACGGAGCCTGTTGATGGCAAGCGAATGGACGAGTTTCAGTGGCGATTTGGTGACCGTGTGGGAGATGCTGGCGGCGCGGTCGGTCGCTTTGGTGGTGCTGACTTCGACGGTCGCTGTGATGCCGTCGTTATGGTGTTGGACGACACCGGCAACCGACTCGGCCACGCGGCCCAATGAGACAAAGTTGCGGGCCTCATGGGCGCGGACGTGGGTGGCGATGTGGCGCGAGATCACCGCGTAGTTGAGCGAACGGTGCAAGTCATCGCCGGCGGCGGCGGCGCCGAAATCTGTCGCGAGGGCCACCGAGATCGCCACCGGGAGCGCTGCCGGCCGCCGCCACGCGTCACGGACGGTCGCTGTGGCCGCAAGGCGCTCGATAAACACCGTGTCACGCCTGGCGAATGAGCGGAGGGAGAACATTGTGACTGGGAAATTTATTCGCTGTCGCTGCTATCGCTGCGCACCAAGCGCGCGAGCAAGTCTCCGGATTCGCGTGCCGCGGCGCTGGAGGCGTTTGCGCTGGCGGCGAACTCGCGGGCCTCGTCGCCCAAAAGCTCGCCTGGCGCAAGGTCGTCGACGATTTCGGTGGCGTCGGCAACAATGGCGCCGTAGTCGCCAGAATCGTGGAGGGTGCGTTCGGCGTCGGCGTATGAGCAGTGTAAATCTTGCATTGCCATGCGGATCAAGATCTCGGGCGCAAGCACGTGTGTTGCGAATGCTGGCGTTGTCCAGTAGGCGATGGTGCGGTTGCGGCGGGCGGCCAGGCGGAGTTCGCGGCGGCAGCGGTTGGCGATTATTTGGCCCACGATGCTCTGGCGTTTGGGACCGTAGAACCCGCCGTGGTATGCCTGCCAATCGGTGGCCCAGCGTTCTGCCTGGGTCATGGTGGAGCTGGCGGAGGCGCGTTGCTGGGCGCGCGCGCGGGCGTAGAACGACGATGGCGCCACACGGCCGCGGAGAATTTGTGCCACCACCGCCAAATGTTCTTCTGTGCGCCGCAAAAGTTCGCGCTTCGACGTGATTTCGCGGGGGAATCGTTGCCTGGCGAACCGCTGCTTGACGATGTCGATCTGGGAATGGCTGTGGTCCTGGAGCGCCTGTAACACATTGCCGTGGGCCAACTTTTCCGCAAACGCTTCGTACACCGGTGTGGACTCGGAATCGCTCAATTCGAGCATGCCTTCAATGACGGGGAGTTCGGCTGGCGGCAGGGCGCCGCGGGTGACGGTGAGCTCGCCGAGATCAATGAGTCCGTTGTCAAACTCGAACTCGGGCTTGTCTTCTCTGGACGCGGGTAGTTCGGGAGATTGTGATGATGTTGGGGATTTGTCTTTGATAAGTGTGTTCACAGGACGGTGAATGTATACCTTCTTGCGCCTGGGTTTAGTGACTTTCATCGCGTTTGGTGATGCTCGCTATTTAATTTTGTTGTCGCTAAAATCCTCGCTATTTTTATTCGATGATTTTCCACTTGATGATTTTACAAATTCTGTGTTCTGTCTTCTTTCTGATTAGTTTTCTTATTAATTCTATAATTGGTTCCTTCTCTGCTTCTCTTCCTTCTCTTTCTTCTATTCTCCAATCATTTTTAATATTTCCAGAAATCTACAATTATTCACAATTTTAATAATTTCTCCTATGATCTTGCTTTATATTATACAAATCCACTCTACGCAAGTACTAACAATTCAAAATTACCCATTAATTACTATACACTATTGATTGTTCAGGAAAATGTTTGCCAACTGGGCACTCAAGTTGGCGTTTTGATTGTTTCCAGGAGGAAAGCCGGGAATACCAGCACCATTAGGTGGGAATGGAAGTCCTGCTGGAGGCTGCTGCCCTCCATTGTTGGCAAACAAGCCCGACAACGGATTCACAGATGACTGACTAAATGTATTAAACGTAGGCTGGCTACCATGCGACATGTTGGAGGCAGACTGCGGAATAAGCGTCGTCTTGACGTACTCCTCGTCTGGTTCACCAGGACGGTTCGATTTTGGTCCGTTTCTCGCAGAGTTCGTAGGCATCTTCTTCGACATCGCCTTCGACGAAATACCAGCACCAATCTCGATATCAGGCTCGTCAATCACCATACCACTGGCCAACGGCTGGCCACCAGTACCTCCCCATTGTGCATTGACCACCCACGATCTGTCGGCCTCGGTCAATCTCTGGATAGGAATGATCGAAATACCATGCTGGTAGTTGCAACAATCACGAGGACCGAAACCAACCCCCCAACGGGTTCTCAATGGCAACGAGTTGTCTTTGTTGAACGACGTAATCACCTGCTCAGCCTCTCTTCTCGAGTAGACCTTGATGAACGCATGCTTTCTTTCACTGTTCAAAATGACAGACTGAACTTCGGCATAAGGACGCAATACGGCGGACAACGCGGCTTCGTCCATGTTACGTGGAACACCACCGATAAACAACGTTCTCGACAATACCTTGAACGAACCCTGTGGCAACACGGGGTCGAAACCAACGTTTCTAGGACGGTAGTGTGGTGTGCCTTCCAAGTTCATCTCAGCACCACCATTAGCACCGGGCATACCACCAAAACCTTGTTGAGGTTGCTGGAGTTGCTGGAACTGTTGGAATTGTTGTTGCTGTGGTGGCTGCTGGAAGTTGCCAAAGTTCTGTCTTGGTGGCGATCTGTCGCGACGGCCGTAGCCGTTGTTGCCGTTAGGTGACCTAGATCTGTTTCTTCTCGAGTAACCGTTGTCAGCACCGTCACGTCCACGTCTGCCGATGCCGTAGTCGTTGGCAGGTCTTCCCTGAGGTGGAATAGCAGGAATGTTGGGGATCTGCGGAAGTTGTGGGCCTGGTGGAGGGTGGCTGGCACCGGCATTGCCGTTTTGCATTTGCTGCAACATGTTGAAAATCATCTGCTCGTTACCTTGAGGCTGTTGCTGTTGATGCTGTTGCGGTGGTTGAGGTGGATATGCGTTTTCTGAAGGTGCAGCGGCATTAACACTGCCTGACAAAGCAGATAACTGCGATAAGATCGTGTTGGCGTTGTTGTCTGCAGCAGGAACTGAAGGCACAGCTGGAGCGGCGGTGGGCGTGCCAGAGTTCGAGTTGTTGGTTTTTGCCAAGGAGGCTAATGCCAGTAAAATGCTGTTGGAATCTTCCGCGGCTTTGGTGTCGGTTGGCTTGACGGGTTCAACATTTGTTCTTGGGGGAGTTCCTGGCGGCGTAGTGGATTTAAAGTGTTTGGTTCTGATTCTTTCGATGATGGCTGGATCAAAAGTTTCCGCTCTTTCCCAGATATCTACTAATTTACTGATTTTGATATTCTGGGAGGTGCCGATCAGCAATTCCATGGCGTCGTCGATCAAAGACTCGATCAATTCACTAATTTTGACGACAGCAGCCGCGTAGGTGCCTTCTGGCGCCAGCGAGTCTATGGTCTGGCCCTTTTGTTTTGCTTCTTCGATGTAGCCTCTCACAATCGAGTCCACAACGTATAATGTGCCCAACTTGTGCGAGGAGGGAACAGCCTTACAGTTGGAGTACAACGACGTGATCAACTTCGATTCGTTCTCGACATTCTTGAGGGCTATCTCCGTCAATTTCTTGATACGCGAACCCGACACCCCGGGAGCTTTCAAAGTGGGTAATTCCTTTAATATAGTTTCAAATTCTTCCACGGCAGACATTATTACGCTTGGTTTTACGAGTATTTCCTACTACCCAAAAAACTCTTCTTGATACAAAAATAAAAGACAAGTTTAAAATTTTTATAGCCCTTTACTGGTCAAAAAAATATTACTGTACTTGTGGATCGGTTTCGTTTTCGTTTTTTCCTCTTAAAAAAGTAATTCAACAAACTTCTGTTCTTCTCTTTGGGTGATTCCTATGTTGTGTGATTTATTTTTTTCCTAATACTTGGTGATATCCCTACTAGGAAAGAAAGGTCTAAAGAAAGGGTTGGTTCAGGAGCTAAAACGGTGGACAAAAAAAACGTTTACCTGTTCACAAAAAGTGGCGGATTTGCATGACCTTTTATAGCGGTGCAAGTTGCACAAAGATGGTGTTATTTGGAGACAAACAAAACACAAAACCAATTTACCCGCCTTTGTGAATGTACTGATATTTACACAGGTACAGACACACAATTACACGGAACCAAAATTTTCCACCTTGCACTAAAAAAAAGTCTGGTGAAAATTATCTCGAGAGAGCCACGGAAAGAGGAGCAAATGTTAGGTAGATCTATACTTAGAGGATACTCTACGGGTGCAGGCAGCGGGTCCGTCATCTCTTCAACATTGTTATTGTCGAGAACGCCGGTCATCACTGCCGATTTGCTCAAGTTTGAGACGCAGTACTACCGGTACCAGAATGAATTATGGAAGCGGTTGATGTGGACGTTTCCGAAGTGGTTTTATTTCAGGGGCGGTACTTTATCGGAACAGCGTTACCGTCAATTGAATCGTGATCCTGTAGCCAACAATCCCGACATAGAGTTTCCTCGCGGAAGACCGGAGATTAGACACCAAAGAGACAGACGATTCAAGCAGGAGGTGCGTTTACCCAAGACTTATAAGGAAGCAGACGAAATAGAGGCTGGATCTGAGGCCGATACCAAGCAGGATAACTTGGCCCGGAAGATTGTGCCCAACTCGAGAACGACCAAGGCTGACGAGACTGGCGACATGACGAGCTTAGAACGTAAGCTTGCACGTACGTTGTATCTCGTGATAGAGCAGAACGGCCAATGGGTGTTGCCTAACTTTGCACAAGGAAGCGAGCTCAAGCCGTTGCACACGTTGGCCGAAGAAGGATTGTACCAAATTGGTGGGATCGGCATCAACTACTTTAACGTTTCCAACACGCCGTGCCATCTTCATGTTTCCGGTAGCAACAAGCAATACTTTATCAAGTCGCATATTTTGTCGGGTGATTTCCAGCCACAGTCGCCAGGCATGAAACACTTGTGGTTGTCGAAGGACGAGTTGAAGGATCGTTTGGACGCCGAGTTCTACGCGGAAATCGAACATTTGTTGAGCGATGTCTGACCTGTAAATAGAAAACGAAAAATTGCAAATAACTCTACATTTTAGATACAAAGAAACAAAAACGTGTATGTCAACTGTCTATAGATTTTTCTTTCCCTGGATTGCCTTTTCAGCAGCCCACACCGAGCGGTCCAATAACGTACCAACCATAAGCACACCGGCCACCGAGCTGACCACACCGAGCACAAAGCCCGACCACAGTTTGGCGTACTGCTCACGGTTGATGATCTTGAGCGGCGATATGTCAAAGTTGAATGAAACGCCAGGAATGCCGCCCCGTGCATGTACCGTATGGTGATGGTCGTCATCCTTACCACCGCGCAACGGACGCTGGTGCGTAATCACGGAAAACTGGTTGGTATCCAACGGCTTTTGTTCATGTAAGAACTCGAACCGCGTGGCCACAACCTTGAGGTAGTACGTGGTGGCATGTTGCTTGCTACTTTCGGCATTGTGGCCGTCCAACGGATGCGTTGACTGTTGCACCAAGAGACTCTGGTCCGGATCGGCGCCGAACGAAAGGTGATGGATCGTATGGTCAAAGTTGAACTTGTCGAGATGTGCCTCATACAACGACAAGTCGTGGGCATGGCGGCCCTTGATGGTGAACGACGAGCCGGGCGCAAAGTCCATGGTACCAGAAATACGGTTGATCTTCAGCGTTCCACGTAAACGGCAGCCCTCGCTGGCAGCAATACGTTCGTTCACACGTGCAACGTAGCCTTCCTTTTCACACTGTTCGATGTTTTTACCGTCATAAAACTGCCAGCCAGCTTCAGCGTATGCCAACTTCACTGTTTCACAGCTGTTGCAACAGTACTGGTTTTGGTCCTGTGGGAGTGCCCCGTAACAGGAGCCACAAGGTTCGTTTTCCACTGGTTTTGCCAATTCGTCGAGTGTACGTCCGTTATTGATGGTGGGAGTGTTATCGTCCCTGATTTCCTCCGTTTTGCCGTCCAGCGTCTTGACGAGACGGAACTTTTCAAAGCCCTGCTTTAAGATATTGAGATGGAGATCGCCGGACTCGTCAAGCAAGTCAAGTGAGACCAAATCGCATGGTAAGTTGGGAAACGCAATGTCCAAGTTGATGTCCAACTGTTTGTTGATGTCACGATCCACCACCAATTCGGGGCGGGTGATAATCAGCGTGTAGTCGTTGTACTCGTTGCGGATCAAAAACATCACCACACATACGCAAATCAACGTTATAAGCCCACCAGACGTAGTACGAATCCGTGCATCTTCCACGGTCTTTGCAAAGGCATCGATCAGCAACAATTTCGGCCGTGAAGACATTGTTGCCAGCGGTGCGATAATGAAAAGAAAGGAGGAAAATGACAGAGAAAATGGAACATCAACAGAATCAGAAAACCAGGAAAAAAAAAAGTTCGCGAAACGAGCAGAAAATTGAATCAAACAAACAAAAAAAAACACCCAATATTCAAAAAGAGCGATTGCAAATGACAGCACTGTTTAACTTCACGCCGGTGGTGGTGCGGGACAAGCCGCTTGTGGGCCACACTGCGTCTCTGAGCGAGGTGATAGCGCTTGCGATCAACGCTACCGGCACGCGGCTCGCGGTGCTGCGCACCGACCGACTGGTACGGGTCTGGCGGTGTCACGGCGAGCGAGTGGCGGACCCAGTGGTGATTGAAGAGGCGCACATGCGGCCAGTGGAGGCGGTAGCGTGGCACCCGCGCGCCGAACATCTGTTTGCCACTGTTGGCCGCGACGAACACATTAACGTTTGGCGCGCGCTGGGCACGCTCGAGCGGCGGGTGGCGGTGCGTAAAGCACTCGGGCAGCCGGACCCGGTACAGCTCCGGCACGTGTGTTATTCGCCCGACGGCGAGGTGCTTGTGGCGGTGGATCGCGACAACACCGTGGTGGTGTTTGATGGAGTATACGAGCAGGTGGCCGAGGTGCGGGTGGCGGACCGGGTGCACGCCGTGCGGTGGTGTGGGCAGCATCATTTGGCGGTAGCGATGCAGAGCGGCGGTGTGGCGGTGTACCGGTTTTGCGCGCACGGTGGATTGACGCTTCGCACCACGCTCGCGGGCCACCGGTCGCTGGCGACGGCATTGGCGGTGGACCCGCGCGGCGGGTTTTTGTGTGTTGGGCTGAACGAAGGGGTTGTGAGTGTGTGGAGTCTCGCGACGATGCTCAATGTGCGGGTACTTCCTACCGAAGATGAGGCGGTGGCGGCGGTGGACGTGAGTCGCGACGGCGGTTACGTGGCGTGCACTTATGACGGCGGGGCCAACGCGCGGATCTATGATAGCAGTACTGGCGTGCAGGTGCACGAAATCGCGAACTCGGCGCTGGGCGCGCAGACATTTGCTACTTTGGCGTGGTTTCCCAATAAAATGTCGTTTGTCCACACTAGCGACAACGGCACGACGTTCACATTCATGAAGAAGTAATAATAAAAAAAATAAAGACAGAGAGAGAAAGTCGGGCCCTGCACAGAAATTAGCCGAGAAGGAAACTTTTGGCCCCTGCCCCTAAATGCAGAACCACAGTAACTCATATATCAGCAATTTTCATCATTGTAGTAGTCGTAGAGTAACCGAAACAGCAGGAAGTTAGTTATCAGTTGCTGGCGGTTTTGCATGTGTGGTGTGTGAAAATTTCTTTTCTGGTTTTCGTAGTATTCTTTTTCTCGAACGAATTGAACTTTTCTAACCCCGTGAACCACGAGAAAAATTATTCAAATTAGATAACACCAACGGCACACGATCCATTAAACGGCTCTTCGCCCGACGAAAGCAACATTGCACAGTATCGAAAGCTCCTTATCAGCACACAATAACAACATACATTCTCAACAATTCACTAATCTATCGTCCACCACTACACTTTGCAACACAAACTCCCCGCTCCAATTAATCCATCCAATTACTACAACAATATGTCAGCGCAGCCGCCATTTCGGTCGGTATCCACAACTTCGAGTTTGTCTATCAACACGTTGTCCTCGAACATTACACGGGTCGCCCTGGGCCCTCTCCAGGCCATGAACCTGTCATTCAACCAACAGTCGGCCGCCGAAGAACACCTCCACACACAGTGCGCCCAGCTTCACGCCAAATTTGCCCAAATCCCCGGCATGGACCCGTTCTTGAGCCTGGCATTCAACGCCGCCGAGCAGAGCGCCGAGCAGCAGGCGCTTGCACTCTCGCAGCAGATGCTGCAGGGCCTGCGCAGCACCGAGTTCCGCTCCTCCATCGGCTCCTCGGCGTTCTCCATTCACTCAGACACGCTGTCGTCGTCAAATCTCACTGCCACCACCAACGGAGTCCAGGGAACCAAGAAATCCTTGATAAATAACAACATTTTCACCTTCACCGGTGGCATTTTGCCCACAAACATCAGCGTCGACCCCGTCACGCAGATCTGGAAGCTTTTCCAACAGGGAGCACCGCTCTGTCTCCTCTTGAACTCGATTGTGGCCGAATACCAGATCTCAATCATTGGCAGCGACGACTTGCGCGTGTGCAAGAAGTCGGTGTACGACTTTTTGATCGCCGTCAAGACCCACCTCAACTTCGACGACGATATCATGTTCACCATTTCCAACGTGTTTTCCGACAGCACCCAGGACTTTCTCAAGGTGTTGCGTGTTGTGAACAAGTTGTTTGACCTCAAGGAATCAAACACTGATGACATGGCCAAGCTTACGCACGCCGTGGGCGAAATTACAATCACCGACGACTGTTCCAAGGTGTTCAAGGAAATGATAGAAACCGAACGTAAGTACGTGAAGGACCTCGAGCTCTTGGTGGCGTACCGTGACGAGTTGGAAAACGCCGAACTCTTGACAAACGAACAGATTCATATCCTTTTCCCCAATCTCAACGAGATCATCGACTTCCAGCGCCGGTTGCTCAACGGCTTGGAGTGTAACATTAATATCCCCACGAAGTACCAGCGCATTGGCTCCATATTTATACACGCATCGCTCGGCCCGTTCAAGGCTTACGAGCCGTGGACCATCGGCCAGTTGACGGCAATCGACTTGATCAACAAGGAATCGGTGAACTTGCGCAAGTCGCTGACACTCTTGGACCCCGGCTTTGAGTTACAGTCGTACATCATTAAGCCAATTCAACGGCTTTGCAAGTATCCGCTTCTCTTGAAGGAGTTGATCAAGTGTTCGCCAGACCCTGCTGACTCTGCATCGTACAACGAATTAGTGTTAGCAAAGGGCGCCATGAAAGAAATGGCCAACCAGGTCAACGAAGCTCAAAGACGTGCCGAAAATGTCGAGTACTTGCAGAAATTAATGGAACGAGTGAGCAACTGGCGTGGCTTCAACCTCAAGGACCAAGGCGAGTTGTTATACCACGGACATGTTGGTGTCCGTGACGGCGAGAACGAAAAGGAATACGTGGCATACTTGTTTGAACGGATCGTGTTCTTCTTTGTGGAGCCGGAGCGACACAACGATGCTCCCAAGGACAAGGATAAGAAGAAACGTGAAATCTTGTCGGCACGGAAGAAGTCTGCTCTGTCGGTGTCGAGTCTGACGGCGAACTTGTTGGAGTCGCTTAATAAAGCCAAGTCCGACAAGGATTCTCCGTTGGAGCTTAAGGGAAGAGTATACATTCTGGAGATCTACAACATCACATCGTCCAACACCAACGGCTACACGCTTGTGATCTCATGGTCCGGCAAGAAAGAGAGCGGATCGTTTACGTTGCGATACCGCACTGAGGAGACCCGGAACCAGTGGGAAAACTGTTTGCGGAATCTCAAGACCAACGAGATGAACGTGCAGATTCACCGCAAGTTGCGGGATTCACACGGGCTGTTGAACACCAATGATTCGACGCTCTACGACTATTTCCCTCAGAGCCAGTACAACGACAACTCTGCACGGTCGCTGAACGGTCTGACGTACCATCGCCACCACTCGCTGCTGTCGACGTTCAGCATGATGCGGTCACGCAAGTCGAACGGCGAGATTCCGGTGCTGCGTCACCTGTCGCAGAATGGCTCGTACATGGCGCTGGTGCTTGCGTCGACCGAGCCGTTTGCGAACAATATCAAGATCCGGCTTGTATACCTCGGTGTAGAGATTGGTGAGTCCTTGGAAGTGCATCTGAATGTGCAGTTTGGCGAGCTCTATACGCGTATCCACGCACATATTTCGGGGAGTCGCCATGTGAACGACGGGGCGGTGCACAAGTTGAAGTATAAGGATGAGGACGGCGACTTTGTGGTGATGGACTCGAACGACGACTGGATTTTAGCCGTGGACATGTTGGAAGAGTTGGACGGCGGCAGCGATAAGCGGGACTTAACGATCTGGGTTTCTTAATCGTGTAGAAATAAAAGAAAAGAAGAAGAAGAAGGAGAAGAAAATGAGGACGTTGGAAGTAACCAATAAAAAGATAATGAAGAAACACACAAGTAAACAACGAAAGATGACACAATGTAAAGTCTTTTTAAGTTATAAAGGCAGTGGTTTAAGAAAAAGTAAACGTCCAATTAAAGGCAAATGTGAACGAACTTTGTAAACGGTAAAGACTTTAACAAGACTGAAAAAATGTAATGGTAAAAAAATAGTAGACAAAAAATCTGTGAACTTTAAACAACCAACAAATCATGCTACAAATGTCAATACTACACCAAAACTATTGATTAGTTGTCTTTTTGTAGGACGTTGTTAAATTTTTGCCAATGATTTTTTGCAGCATCTGGTGATCTATGTGACTCATCCAGTAATATTCCACGGTTTAGTCAGAAAAAAAACTAAAGTTTCATTATCTTCAAAACATGTTCCGCGTGTGTCGAGCAGTAATACGGAGCCGTGGTGTCGTGCCGATGGCAAGACACGCCTGGAGGCCATTTACGGGCTCCACTGTCCATCCGCAGGTGGCATTTGGCGCCATGAGCAGCGAGCAGCAGACGTTATTGCGCGAGCCTCGCGCCAGCGATGCCGTCGATGTGTGCATTGTTGGCGGTGGCCCCGCAGGTTTGGCAGCTGCCATCCGCTTGAAACAGATGGATAACGATAACGGAGGCGAGCTTCGTGTGGTGGTGTTGGAAAAGGCCGGCGACTTTGGCTCACATATAGTCAGTGGAGCTGTGCTTGAGCCGCGTGCGTTGCACGAGCTCTTTCCTGATAGCGAATACGAAGCTGCATTGCCACCAGAGCTTGTTACAAAGGTCACCCACGACTCAATGCAATACTTGACTGAACAATACGCATATCCGCTTCCCGAGCCTCCACAATTGACTAATCTGGGCAAGAACTATATAGTTTCGTTGAATAACGTGGTAAAATACTTGAGCGAACACGCCGAGGAGTTGGGTGTCGAGTTGTACCCGGGAATCGCAGTCAGCGAGGTCATTTATGACGAGTCTGGCGCCGTCAAAGGTGTGGCCACGAAAGATATGGGTATTTCGAAGGACGGCACACCTAAAGATTCATTTGAACGTGGGATGGAGTTCCATGCACGGACCACGGTATTTGCCGAGGGCTGCCATGGATCGCTTTCGAAACAGGTGATTAGTAAGTTCAATTTACGTGAAAATAGCGACCCTCAAACTTACGGGATCGGCATCAAAGAAGTATGGGAAGTGTTACCGGAAAACTTTGAGCCAGGATTTGTTGGCCACAGCATGGGTTTCCCACTTCTGGAAGAGTATGGTGGTGGATTCATGTATCACTTCGGTGACGGGCTTGTGGCCGTGGGAATTGTGGTAGGTTTGGACTACGCCAACCCTTACGTTTCACCCTACCAGGAGTTCCAGAAGATGAAACGTCATCCATATTACGCTAATGTATTGGAAGGAGGCAAATGTATAACTTACGCGGCCCGGGCGTTGAACGAAGGCGGGCTCCAGTCGATTCCTAAACTCCATTTCCCTGGTGGAGTGTTGGTTGGTTGTTCAGCTGGGTTCCTTAATGTGCCGAAAATTAAGGGTACTCACACTGCAATGAAATCGGGAATGCTTGCCGCTGAATCGATCTACAATGCCATTAAAGACTTGGAACCGGCAGATGAATCGACGTTTGAAGACGAATATGTGGCTTTAGATTTGGAATCGTACGCCACTGCATTTGAAAATTCATGGGTCTATGAAGAGTTGTATGCCGTGAGAAACGTCCGTCCTTCGTTTGGTGGTCCTCTTGGTTTTATTGGTGGATTGGCTCATTCTGGTTTAACCACCATGCTCACCAACGGCGCCGAGCCATGGACGTTGCATCATCGTACCACCGACGCGGCTGCTACTGCCCCAGCAGCCAACTATACGCCGATCGAGTACCCCAAACCTGACGGTAAACTTACGTTCGATATCTTGACGTCCGTGTCAAGAACCGGAACGTACCATGACGAAGATGAACAGTGTCACTTGCGGGTTCCGGAGCAGGACCTTGCCAAGCACGCAGAAGCAAGTTTCCCCAAGTTCCAAGGTGTGGAGCAGAGGTTTTGTCCTGCTGGAGTGTACGAGTACGTCGAGGACGAGCTGGCTTTGGGGGTCAAGTTCCAGATCAACAGTCAGAATTGTATCCACTGCAAGACCTGCGATATCAAGGTCCCTACACAAGATATCGACTGGACGGTGCCTGAAGGCGGTGACGGTCCTAAATATTACATGACATAGAAGAGAAGTTGTATATTAATAGAGCTGATAAGCATCAACTGGATGAAGTAGAGAGAGAGAGATCTTTTTTTAAAGTTCCCCCGGACCGGGAGAATATACACAGATAACGCCTAAAACAGAACAGAGCAGCAGCCGCTGCCTGAAAGACCGAGAAACCAGGAATATAAAAGCCAGCGATTTTTGGCACATAATACAAAAGTAAAGTAAAAATCAGGTGAAGAATCTGTCCAAGTCAGACAAGCTGGTGTCCTCCGGCGTGCCGATATCTTGCGACAAGAAACCTGAACGGATCACGTTCAACCATTTCTTTGCTTTGGCTGGCGGAGCCGAAGGATTGGAAGAGATTGCCTTCAATGCGGCTGCGTGCAATGCAGCAGCTGCAGCTGCTGCATTTGGACTGTGCGAGCTTGGAGCCCGTGATGCGCGTGGAGCTGCTGCTGCTGCCGTCAACGTCTTGCTTCTCTTGCTGAGTGAGAGGTATGACATTGACTTTGATCTCTTGCCGTTTTTCTTCATTGTTTCGACATAGAAATCGTCGGCCAAATCGTCTTCGTCGGTGTCAGCAAACACTTCAAAGTCTTCTAAGTCCGCGTCGGAATCTTGTGCCGCCTTTTCGCCGGCCCTGTCGGCATCGGTCAACGAAGCAGTCACCGGGGCCGACGAGTAAGGAACAAACAAGTTCGACTTGTCCAACGGAGTTTCCAAAAAGGTGTTTTTGTTGATGCCCAAGTCGAACATGGTTTGTCGACGGGGCTTTGCCAACGTGGCCTGCTTACCAGCCTCCAATGGGTCTTCGATTTTGCCAAAGTCACTTTTGTATGGCTTGAGATTGGCGCCATGGCTGGTCGATTTTGGCGACTGGCTGCCTTCCGAGGTTCCGTCCTGGATCTGCTGCTGTTTCTGGACTTCCATCATGTTTTTGACGTGGATATGGAAGTCTTCAGTCAACAAACCACGGTAGACATAAACCATTCTTTTAGGCAGAGCGTCAGCCCAATCACGCGAAAGAGCATACTTCAAGTTTGAGTCTCCCTTTTCGACTCTCTTTACATAAGCATTCAACTTGGCACTCACAAGGTTCGATGTTTTGGTGGACAAGTTGGCCATTTCTGGGTGTTGTTCAACCAAGATATCACAGATCTGTTTCACGGTCATACCAGCACCTTCAGGGTCCTTTTCGTACAAGATGACAAAGATGGCGTAGAGGACATCGTCTTCCAACGACGGGTCGTTCTTCTGTTCGGGCCGGGGCTTTTCGCCGGTAACAGGGATCGTGGTGGAGATTCCGGTAGCAATGGGAGCACGAGATGGGTTTTTCACCTTTTTAACGAGCGGAGGTTGCGTGGACGAGAAAGAATGGGCCGGTGGAGGTGTAGAGGACGACGTGGAAGGCGATGAGGTGTCGGAGCGTTGTATTTTCAAGGCATCACCACTCATCAACGAGTCTGGTGAGATGCTTCTTGACGTGGGTGACAACTCATCGGGACTGTACGATTTTTCCGGGGTTGGTGGGTTTATAGAGTCGTCTTTGATTATGGATCTGAGCTTGGTGGGGTTTGTGGAGGATGTCTCATTGTTGCTGGTGACTGAGACAGAAGTATTGGAAGAAAGGCTCAATGTTTTGGGATTAAAAGATGGAGAAGCAGGGGTGGATTCAACGGGGAAACCTATGGGTCTTCTGTCTGCTAAAGCCATATTATGTTCGCACGGGTGGGGGTTTGGGATTTTTTTGCTTTGGTAGGAAAACCTCCTTTTTGGACTAACTTAAAACAAGATTGGGGAGCGGAAAATAACTGAAGACAACGGCAGTACAGAATGAATGCTATACCAGATGTCGATGGAAAAAGGATGAATGGAAACAAAAAAACGTATCTAAAAAAACAAAATAAAAAAAAACACTCAGTTACTTTCTTATTCAGTAAAGTTGGTTCATAAATACGGATTTGGTTAAAACGGGGAGGGAGGTGGTGAAGTAAGTAAGGCGTGGGTTGTAATGCTATCAAATGGTAACTAAACCTTTAATAACGACTCTGTATGGTATTAATATCGTGATTTTTCAACTGGTGTCCCCATGGTCTCTCTCCGTATTGAAAAAAGGGGAGGGTTTCCTGTAGTACTATATAAAGCCCAGGGGGGAGGGGGGATCAAGAAGAATTTACAACATACCGTAAACAGTTCAAAAGATGTGGATAAGGTGAACGGATACTTCAAGAATAGAAGGACAGATCACCGATACTTGTGGGGGGGGGGGGGTAGCACAAAATTTTTGTAACTTAAAATGAGAACAAACTGTTACTTTGCTTTGTGTAGTAATTGATATCTACACCTTAGCATCGAGATAAAATAAAATTGAACTAATTAAACCAGTCCCCTGCACAAAACACCTCATCGGAGTGAAAAATTTACCAATCACGAGTCGTGGCACGGCACAATTTCTCTCTGGATCATTTTTCAGTCTCACCACGATTTTAATAATATTACACAAAACCAAACATTTCTTCTAGCTGAATCATTCATTTCTGCCCATAGAAAAAAAGATTGGCGAACAGTATTAATGGGAGTAATAGAGGGTGGTCAGCACTCCTTACTGGATACTAGAATAGCTAAGTGCAAACAATCGCCAAAGAAACCCATATTTGGTTGGTTCAATCTCATTTATTATTGAGGTGGTTGCCACCTGATAGAGATTGATGTCAAATATTTTTCATTTTTTCTGCCCAGTTGCCGAGGTTGAATCATGGGGTGCCGTTTCATCTGGTAACATTTTTACCGTTGACCTTCGGTAGAATCCGAATCCGCAGTTACATCTACGTTTATTGAATCTATAGAGCCACACAGTTGGTATGTTACTCTATGATTAAATTAATTTTTGAGTATATAGCACGGACTTGCCCGCTCCGGGATTTGGTCTACAGCCCTAATTTCTACTGAAATCCATGCATTTCGTTTTAGGAGGCGGGCGCTACCATCACGTGGAGGATCATAACTTAAAACGGAATGCTCTGGCAATATTTTCTAGCCTTGCAGATTTCTGAATTCTATTTCTTTATTGGACGCATGATTTCTAGTTTTTTTCAGGGTTGAAGCCCGATCCGGCATACAAATTGCGGCACCAGACTTTTTCTCGGTTCGTCTTTTGATCGATGCACGATTATCCATGTTGACTATATGTACTCCTATTGTTTGCGCTACGTTTCCTGATTTGGGCATTCAGCCACATGAAAAGTGTACCCTTAAAATCCTCGGATTTTTTGCATCCATTTTTCCGTGTTCGTAACTTGCTGCAGCTTGTCATATGATGTTTTAGTTCCGAAAAATATTTTTCTGGGATTCCGCATAATTAGTCTACACCAATAATGCAATCCTGGGCTAATTGCAAGCTGCGACGACTTCTGGCCCAGTCTTCGTACCAGTAATCATCACTATAACACTTCTGGTAATTGTCGGTGGTTGGTGGAACAAACCAGTAGTTGAGAGCGACATGAACATTGTCGAGATTGCTGACAGCAGCCTCCTCTCCGAAGCTGGTAACTTCATGAAACCAACCGGCAGGAAGATATAACATGTCACCCGGATTAACAAAAACCACGTACTTTTCTAAGTCTAAGAATCCTGGAAAGTGCTTGTTAGCAAATTTTGTCAATTCCTTCCGGGTTTCTTCCAGCTTGAAGTCGTCGAGATGTAAGAGACCTGGTGGAATCCGGGAAAAGTTTGGAGGATCTAAATCGCTGGAACCGGTGATATCTTTTCTCTGGTTTGATTCGTTCTCCAATAAGAGTTCTAGCTGTTTCTTCTCGGCTTTCAGACGCTCATCTGTCTTACCCTCGAGGTTGCCTAACTTCCAATAAATGATTTCTTCAATAATCGCGCCATCGTCACGAACATGTCTCCAACCAGGCGCTGATTCGTTGATTTCGTAGTCAATGATCCCGCTATTGAATACCCTATGAATCGTTCCGACTGTGTACAATTTCAAAGCATCATCCGGCAGAAAAAGGGTGAACCGCTTGGATCCTGCAATTGGAATATACAAGTTGTCAGCATGGTCGTGATGTAAGCCAGAGGAAGTGCCATGTTTTTCTCCAGGAACAAATTTACCCAACCCACAGGTAGGATCTTCAGGATCAAGTGTAAACTGACCAGATTCCTTGACCTTACTGTACCCCATCCATAAGTTTATTTGCTGTGGCACCATTCCTGAAAACAAATCAGGTACAATAGGAAACTCGACATCGTTTACCAAGTTGGTTAAAGGCGCTTGTATAAGTTCTCGAACTCTGGTCTGAGCCTCGGACTTTCCAAGTTTCATATCTAGGTCAACAATTTCATCTTCCTCAGAATCGTCAGAATCACTGTCGACAAAATCATCCTGTAAGTTATTGAAATCAATAGAAGATGTGTCCGAGAACTTAACCGATGATTCATCACCCTGATTATGTTCGTCGTCACTGTCTTCATCTTCAACGTCGTAAACCTCTTCTTTGTTGTTTTCTTCTTCTTTGTCTTGGGAAGCAACTTTGTCATGTTCTGAACCTGGACTCTCGTTATTCTTATTCAGAGGTTCGTCAACGAGATCAGGATCATCAAAATCGTATTGGGTCGTCAAGTAATAATCACCTTCACCCAGCTCGAATTTCATAAGCAACTCATCCAACCTTAACTTGATTCGCTTTTGTCCCGATCCGTAGCCTTGCTTAAACTTTCTCTCGATTTGGAGGGGACGGTCGTAATTTAGAGTTTGTGCTAAAACAGTTGGCTTAAATCTGTCCAATTGGATTTGTTTCGTATACTGATTGTCACCTGATATTGGGGGATGAAAGTTGGTGATCTTAACTGGCTTACGACATTTTATGTAGTCGTTGAAAAAGTCTGTTGACGCGATGGGGGTCTTACCGAAATGAATAACGGCGATATCGTTCGTAGCATTTGGAGGAATTGTGAAGTGTGTGTAGGCATTTGTGTTGGCCCTACGTTTATTGGCAGAAGAATTCATCCAAGGGTGGTTGTCTTAAGGTTGAGTCCTTTGTCTAGCTAAGAAAGGTTCCTGCTTGTTGGGAATCCAGGAAAAATTATGTTTGATGTATGTCGCGCATTGAATCAGTCCACGCGCAAGGCGGTACTTCACAAATCTGATATAACTAAGCAACAGTGATCGTACAGGTGAAACGTCATGAATTGAATGTGGATTATATTTCCAAATTTAGTTATTCAAATGAACTTTTTTGCTTAGTAATCTGTGGAGCTTCCCTTGAAGGAGAACAGGCCACATGGACCGCACATACTGGGCAAACTAAGTCGAATATTAATAACAATAAGAATCTCGCCACATGTATGCACCCCGGCTAAAATGATACTGGAATCAGGACAGGCATCTAGTTGGAGTTTAAACCTGGCACCGAAGGGATGGAAGGTGGTAATAATCTTAAGAAGGTTACATCCGAGTTGTGACATTTTTTGCTACAATTGTCTACGTTATGCAGGTGAAGCTTAAAATAAAACCTAGATGATTTTTTTGATCACAATTTCTGGTACAGATTTTACTGGCAGGTGATTTTTTTCATTCTTTTCTCCATATCGAATTTGTTCAAATAATAAGAACAAACAGTAGTAAGCTTCCATAAAGTAAAAGAAAAAAAAAGACAGTATTGTGCAGTATGGTTTAGACATAGATCATGATTATCATTCTATAACAAAGGCATGTAAAGAAATACTACATGCTTCCCATTTCAAAATTAGAAACGATAATACCTGAAACTGGGATCGGATCACCCAGAATTACACCCGAGCTGCTTACTGTATCTAGTCTGGGCCCTTTCGAAGGTAATTCTCTCTTCTGAAATTTCAAAAAAGAAGCGTTAGGCGCACTTGTTTGTCGTGGGGGTAGTTGTTATCCTGGAACGCCTTTGTGGGATTAAGAGCCTTGCTAGTTACAGTTTAACATGTACAGAGGAAAAGAAAAAAATCTTAGTGTCTAGCTTTTATTGTCTCCTATACAAGAGCTTTGACATAATGCGTGCAAACTTACTGATATGCGATTTGTTGTTCTTAGCCAAACAGATTCATTCCATAATCCAGTTATGAAACACATGCTCCGCTTTCTATAGGCTTATGGAATGAAGAAAAGCGGTTTTTCCGCCTTAAATCTCTTAAAATCGAATTCACTCTTGTCGAGTAATTCTGGCGCCATCTCTGATTCATAAATTGTATCAAATGATCTCTTCTTAGGATACATCGTAGGTGGCTGCATCAAAGTTGACATGCAGCTAGTAGCATTAGCAGCGAGATCAACAGGCGACTTCACAATTCTATATCTATTTTCAGTTGGATTGTTGTTAGTAGCAGATACAGGACTGTAGGATGGAGTATTTGGGTTTGGATCCCTTTGCAAGTCCCCAAGTCTCACATGATCAAAGGCCAAGTTGTCGCGTTCCTTGCATTCTCGTCCAGTTTGTTCATGCGCAAAACGCTTTGGACTGGTACTGTTCGAAACAGGTGTGAGAGGCAACATAGTGGCGTTAATGGCGACCTTGTCAGCACCATTCAAAGTATTGTAGGAGTTAGCAGCAGTGGTGCTGATTCTTGGAGTCACTGGAGAATCCAACAATGACGACAAGGAAGTTGTAGCTACTTCAACCATGGTTTGCATTAATTGGGTGTACTTTCCATTTTCACTGAAGTACTTGACCTCCAAACACTTTGGAGGGTTGCTTAAGATCTTGATCAAGTTCTTGAAAAAGTGCTTAGTGAACAAGTTTTGAAAGGAGTGGACCGATAAAATTTCTTCCACTGAATCACTCTTAGAGTCAACGTTACACTTATATTCTTCGGACTTCAACAAGTTATTGAAAAAATCCAAGAGACTGATCAAGTTGAGTGGGATCTTCAATGTTAAGACCGACACCAAGATTGAAATCAAGGCAATTTGAGATGAGGTATAATCAAAGTAGATGTTTGGATAGAACTGGAACAATTCCCCAATGTAAGTGGAAAAGATTTTAATACGTTGAGAATTCTTTCTCACCAACATGGTCACGGTGGCATTATTGTTGTTGCTCACCAAGATGTTCAAGTACAAATCAATGTAGGTGTCAAAAGTAGGGTTGGTAACAACCCAGTCCAATGATTTGAGAATGTGCTTTTCCATCTCGATAAAGAGTTCCTTGTAGTAACTGTCGACACAAATCTTGCGCAAGTCGTTCAACGTTGGGATTTTGAACTTATGGTCCAAGTTCTTGCAGCTGATCCAGAGCGACGTCAACCCCAACAACTGGTAATGTTGTTTTTTGACAATTCTGGTAGAGCAGTAACGGTCAATGAGGTTGACAGTCAAAGGAAAAGTTGACTTTGATAAGTTAAGAATAGTGATCACTTCCATTAAAAAGTCGAGAAGCAACGGTCTCATGCCAAGTTTAATTTCTGGCTGTTGTTCAATCAAAGTGAGCAGTGGCAAAGTCTTTGATTCCATACTCAACTGGTGGTGTAACATTTCCAACTGATATTCACTGACGGATGCAGAGTGGCATTTGAACTCCATTGTTTGGAGCTTGATGTCAGATGATTTCAAGGAACAATTGAGGAGTCTAACTTGATGGAAAGCATCTGGAGAGGAAGGAAACATGTTGTGTGAGCCAAAAGGTAGTTTGACTTTTATGAGATATGCAAAATGAGTAGTTGGCAGTAAAAAGTTTGCAACAAAAAATGCGACGAGAGAATTAACGACAGTTTGTGAATCGGACTAGAGAATTGAACAAAATGTACCTTCTTTGCTGACTGGAAAGAATATGAGATGACTGAAGTGTAATGGTTAACGATGACTAAGGTAATCTATTTCATATGATGACGCTGGAGGTCAAGTATCTCAGGCGAACCGATGCAAACAGAAACTGGACCAATATCTGTTAGAGGGAAGAAGGGTTGGAAGTTAACTCTGCTTTTCCGTATTGATCGTCTAAACAATCAATGAATCAAATGTAAGGAATGGAAAAGTCGAATGACAATTGGGGAGCTTGCCAACTGAAAAAATTGAACAAAACAGTGATGTGCCCACGATATACAAATATCAAGTTAGATTAACGGAGAGATATCAAATGAATGACTTCTCTGTTTAGGAAACGATAAACCAACAAAGGATGACTTTGGGATATTCAAAATTTTCAATTGTCCGAATATCCTGATTATATATATGAAAGTAGTAAAATTTGAACAGCCTATAAATGGGGAGCAACAAGGAAAATCAAAAAAAAAATCCTGGTATAATATTATAAAAAATTAGTTTCGAAGGGCCTCTCTAATCTTTCTCTCCTTTTTTAGTATGTATGTCCACACGGTTTTTATTTTTTTTTTTACTTTAATCTTTTACTATGGGTTACAAAGAGCCCACCCAACACAAAGCCTTTTTAATGCATGGTGCAAGGTTCTAAATTTAATTACAGAAAAAAAATGGATTATGCATAAAATAAAAATTACAGTATACAAAAATGTCTCTAAATCTCTCATATCAGGATTTACTCAAAACCATTCAGTAATAATATTCATCCAAGGTTTTTTTAAGCTTTGTGTCTTTCTCTGTGTAATATTCATGGCACACTCTTCCGCGTTTGTGTAGCCCTGGTTTCCAGGGAGGTTACCTCAGCTGCTAATGCTGTGCGTTTCCTGGAAAATGTCGTTGACGTACACTAATATGCCTCGATTGAGATAAATTGTTTGTCAGAAAATGAGTCTCAAAGTGAGGCCCAGTATTATTCTCCTTCTTAGCCAATGTACCGTAATTAACGTCCAAATTCTTGAACTCAATAAAGTTTATTGCTCGTCTTTGCTTTGAATTTCACCCACACTTGGGTCAACCATTACTGCTTTCACTAATTACGCGTGTTGCCGAGGCTCTAAAGTTCTACTTGCGGCTTTCATTGCAAATGCCAGTTGTCATCACTGCGTCGCTGTGGTCACAAATGCAGCATTAATTTTTGTGACAAGGAGAATATGTCTGCTCTAGGTGCAAAAAAAAGGAGAAAACCTGTAAAGAGATTAGTTTTGTGCTCATTCAGAAGAAATTCCGAAGTTTAGTCGAGCCTTAGATGTGAAACCAATACAATTCGATAACTCTTTAAAACTAGGGCTAGTAAGTCATGCATGTCATTACGATTCCTTGAGCGTATGTCGTCAAATGTACACGTAATGGAATACAATTGATAGGTGAAAGATATAAATATAGTACTATCCGTAGAAATCAGGTTATTGCGCCCGATTTTTATTTTTATCTTGATGTAAATTATTTCTAAAGTAACCTCCTGTCTATTATGTAAGCAATGCCGATCTGAAGAGACCGTAACTTTGAATCAGCCATTGGAACCAAGAACAAGAAGAGGCCTAGCCAAACCGTTAGTGTGCTGTGCCGCATGTATATTTGAAACAGTAGCATCTCCCCCCGGCTGTGCAATGATTTTTGTGATGACCTAAAGCTGCGTTAAGGTGGTCGTCTATTCTAAAGTAGGCACACGCCGTTTTGTGCAAGTAAGCGCCTTCCGCTAGCTTTAATGTCGCAGCAAACCGTCTGGAGGTCTGACAAAAAAATATGCCGACCTAATGCAAGGTATTAAAAAGAGATAATCTGGCCACTTGTCTCCTATGCCTTCATCCGGATGACAACATCGTTTCCCAATGGTACTTTACCGTGTTAGATCTTTAATGCTACGTAGCATGTACTATAAATTAAATGCTGACAGGCTTTTCAATAGCTCCTTGTTATCTTTCTCCGCTTCCCCTATTTGTACAGGCCTCTCTCCTAATGCCTATCCGAGATAAATTATTCCCGATCGGCAAGAAATGTTTCTAACGCCCGTTACTGCCCGTGCATAAAACTTACTAAGTTACATGTGTATTCAGTGATCAGCAAGCTTTTCCCCATTCATACCCGTAGTTCTCGTCTAATACTATTGAGACATTTATCTTGAATTTTCTCCGTTTATTGTTTCCAGCCCGACACCTGTGATAACCAGACTGTGCTGTAGCAACAGAAAAAAGCTTCTGTATCAATGAAAATTTTACCTCATCTCCGTTCACCTCCACAAAAATGACATCCGTAGACGAAATAATAGCCAGACACAAGAAGGAGAACAAGGACTTGGTCGCCACGATAACTGGTTTAAAGAAACAGGCTACAAAGAAAACTAGAAAATCCGTGTTAGCTAAGTGCCAGGAATTAGAAGATGCGCTCAAGCTCAAACATAAGACCGAGTTAGACGAGGCTGGTCTGCAATATGGTGACGAAAATGCATCAGGCGAGTTTCAAGAGATAACACCAGAACAATTGTTAGCCCAATTGGAGATCAACGACAACAAAGTAACACCACAAGCTGATCAACATGAAGCAACGCCACAGCAGGACCAACCAAAGAAAAAACGAAACCGCCAGAAAGAACGCCTCGCAAAGAGACAAGCGGAAATTGATCGAGTCAAGAATGAGGCTTCAATCGAGGCCGCCAACACAGTTGACTACAGACAGATAGAAATAGATACTATGAACCAAATCCTTCTGTTGAACAAGTTGCAAGTGTTTGATATCAAGCCAGATGGTCACTGTCTCTTTGCATCCATCAAAGATCAACTTACAATGCGCCATGATGAAACCGTTGAGATACAAGAGTTAAGAGATCTTGCTGCCCAGTATATTTCTGAACACAGAGATGATTTCGTGCCATTTTTATTTGATGAAACAACGATGGAAATACGTGATATCGACTCATATATTCAAGAATTGACTACAACTGCTATGTGGGGCTCTGATATGGAGATACTTGCCTTAGCGAAACATTTTAACTGCCCAGTCAGTATATACATTGCAGGCTCCTCTACAATGAAGATCAATGAGGATGGAGAAGAACCCGAATTGATGTTAGGTTACTACAAACACTCCTATGGATTGGGAGAACACTACAACTCCTTACGTGATATATAAAAGGATGTGTGTTGTGATGTGTATAGGATAATAATAACTACGCCTTAACTTCGTCAAGGCGCACCAAGAATTGCTCACGTGAAAATCTCGAAAAATGTCGCTTGTTTCCCCACAAAGACATTTTTTCAAGAAGCTCTCTGATTAGATGATGTAACATATAGTCCGTGCTCGTAACAGTTGCCTCGTAAATTCTTCTCTTATCAATTTTGACATGTTTATTTCCTAATCCGTCAATATTATTGAGGGACCGGATAAATTGGATAATACAGCTCACATACTACCTTAACTCTCTTTAAACATACTAGTAAATTCATCGATAACTGTTCCACTAGACTTTTCGTATTTCATTAACTTGAAATCCTGGATTCCATTTTTTTAAGGAATGTGGAAGTCATCAAGTTAGATACAATGAGAGTCTTGAATTTTACCGTTCCGAAGAAACGTTGAACGCACTAAGCAGCCTCTCCGAGCACAATGGAGCCAACGAAATAAACTCATCCCAAAATTCATATTCATTATGTGTGTCGGGCTTCGCATATTCAAAACGTAATTTCTCACTTTTAGTCTTTTATTGCTCGCTTATCTATGTCAAGCATTAAAACGTTTTCATTTAATAAGTTCGCACACTAATTTCAATGAGCCTGTTTCATGTTATTGTTGAAACTTAGTTTTCTCGATGCCAGAACACTTGAGCTTCAACTAAATTCAAGGGTCCTCTATGATAAATTTGGAAATAGGGAATGAACGGATATATTTGCGCCGATTTAGTATCCCTAAGGATGCGTATAAATCAGATATCAGAGGAGGGGAAAGTGTAATTTGAATTGACTAAGAATATTCTCTCCGACGTATGGTCGCTTTTAAATGTCGTGACTACAAGCTATAACGGCTGAAACTGAAATGTTTGTCCAAGCTAACTTAGTCTTAATGAGGAAGTAAAACTACTTTCCGTGCATCCGAACATGTTCTGGATTAAGGTTCTCAGGCGGACCAAAGAGACTAGTAATTATTGATACTGTACGGTGATTGTGACAAGTATGTCCTGCAGCTTTTGGACACGTTAATTATTATTCTTCGTAAGTTTAGTGTGTCCAATTTAGGATTACACCACAATCAAATCCAGGATATTTGTCGCTGGAAATCATTTATGTGCAGTCTCAACCAACAAAGTCCTAAATTACCGAGAGGGCGAGAGAAAGACCACTTGACCCCCGCTCAACTATGAATCAATCATATTTTCCAAGAACGTTACTCCTATTATCTCCGCTAATCGGAGAGGATCTGAGAGGCGAACCGCTCGGTTAGAATTAGCGGTATGTCACTTGTTTTGAGTCCAATTGGAGTAGGTCGAGTGCCCGAGTCTTAGTACGCAATACAAAAATTAACAATGGCTATTGTAACCGTGATTATAAACGTTTGTCCTATTCATGGTTCCTTCGACGAACGACACTAAAACTAGTGTCGTGGTTATCTATTCAAAAAATTGGTAATCTTTGTAAATCCAATTAAAAATATATTGGAGACAAAAAAAAATTTTCCGGAGAGCTGCAGGATAATCCTGGTTGAGAAGGTGTCTAACTGGCCACATTGGGAATAATTATGATACATCAATTTTCACCTACTTTTAGACTACAACCCGGACACCTTATAGTAAGGTGGCTATTGATGCATCAGATCTGTTTTAATTTGGAAAGACATTATTGCCGGAGCCGTCTTCTTATTGTTGCTCAACTTTTTCCCTCTATTTTGGAAAGACATTCAGCCAAGAGAATATTGAGTTCGGCGCTCTGGTAGTGCAAAAATTTTTCGATCGATCAACACTTGGTTGCCAACAAGTTTAGAAAATAGCGTTTGGTCTTAGGGATGTTCGGCTTCAACTACTAAATAACTTCATTATTTTTTTAGAAAAGTCTTGAACTTGAAATGCGGGTGTTGCAGATACACAGTTGTTGTTTTTGCATTATGATCCTTGGGTACGCGTTTCCATTGGGGGTCCATTTTTTGCCAGAATTTGTTCAGAAGGAGGTGAAATGCGCATTCGCAAATTGTTTTCATGCAACGCAGGTTTTGGGGTATTACTGTGTGGTAAATTCCACACGATTTTTCTTATTGTTTTAAGTTGACTTTATTTTTCACCATACATGCATGCCCACATTATGTGTTGTTCTTCGCGTGGACGCTGGTTGTAATTAGGATTCAAGGATAGCCCTATTTCCTCTTATCTTGGAATTCACTCAATTGTTCTCTCAACTGTGGTTCATTGTATTGTTAGTTAGATAATTTCGTGCTAGACTATGATATGTACATTTATTTTTAATTAACCCTCCTTTGGGTAAGAAGCCACTATTCAATTTTAGATAAATGTGGTATTTGCGCACGTGAGCAAACCTAAATTATTTATTCATGGGAAAAATTTATATTACATCATCTCGACTGTCAAACCCTAACAAAAATACGTTCGAGGGATGGGTTGGTTTTGGTCTAATAGCTCTGCTACGTCTACTGCAGCAAAGTGTCCAGTGGATCACAAGGCTGCTTCACAAACACCCAGTGCATGCCCAGTTGAGCACAAATCTGCAACACCCGTCTGCCCCGTAAAGGGAGGAGGTGATGAGGTATTGAATCCGTTGAACAACATGCCGATGGCCATCTCCTCTGCAAAAGCACCGGGTCAGAAGATTGCATTATCTACAGAAAGAACCATTTCTACCATTCCAAGAGGCGAATCAGCTGATCAGGGAACTTGGGAATACCCATCGCCACAACAGATGTTAAATGCGATGTTGAGAAAAGGTAAGGCGCAAGATATTCCTGAAGACGCTGTTGAATCGATGGTTGAAGTGCATAATTTCTTGAATGAAGGTGCCTGGCAACAGATTTTGCTTTGGGAAGACAAATACACTGCACAAACCAAGGTTGAGCCAAGATTAATGCGTTTTACTGGTCGACCCCACGACTTGTCGCCTAGAGCTCAGATGTACTTGTGGCTCTCCAAGGTCTTTCCTTCTACTTTCAACTCCCGACCTCCTTTTGACAGACACGACTGGACTGTTTTGAGATCGACCGGCCGCAATCAGGATTGGAAACAGGTCAGATACGTCATCGACTACTACAGTGCGCCCGATGACGAAGAAACAGGTATGCCAGCATTTATGTTGGACACGAGACCTGCCTTGGACAGCCCTGGTGCTGCTGTAGATAGATTTGTTCACTGGTCTTATCCTTTGTGGAAAAAGGCAATGGGCGACTTTGACGAAAATTAATAACTTATTCTGTACATACTTTTATTGAAATTTGATGCATTTCTAATACATACATACCTATTAACAAATAATTTGTCTATTTACATGAGAGTTTTATGCCCTGGAGAGTTGGTGCAACAAGTTGGTACTCAAGTCGTACTTGTCTCTAACACCATTCAATAACTTAGGCACTTCAGTACCCAAATCAGCAAGCTTCTTTTCTGCCAATTCATCGATAAGGAATTGAACTGTTTCCTTGTTACCCTTTTTAATAAAATGGTTGAGCAAGAAATAGTAAGTGTATGCATTTGGATCCACTCTCAAACTGGTTTGTGCCTTCAACTTGTGGTAGTACTCTAATGCGAGGTCTTCGTGCTTTTCAAGCAACGAGCTTATCATCATGTTCCACACTCTAGTGTCGTTGTTGATTCTCACAATATAGGTGTTGAAGAGATCTTCGGCATTACTAATTAAACCAAAGTCCAATTCACCCTTCAACATAGTAGTGTATAATTGTGCTGAATTCTTGTACTTCTTGGATGCCTTAGCAAAGATTTCTCTGGCAGCTTCAAGGTTGGAGCCATCCTTGACCAAACCGTCAATCAACGCTGTAAAGGTGTAATCGTTCAACTGGATAGAGTTAGACTTGGTAACACCTTGCAAGATCTGGTCCAAGTCAGGAATCAAACCTTTTTCACGATGCAACTTGAAAAAGATGTCAATAACAGTTGTGTAAGTGGCCACCTCTTCTGGGATATTATGCTTCTTCATGAACTGGAGAATGTTTTCCACCTGCTTATAGTTTTTGGCCTTCGCATAGTGATCCAAAAAGGTGTTCATAGTGGCAGTAATAGGAATATATCCCGTACCATCGCTCATGAACTCCTTCAATTGCTTTTCAGCCTCTGTGACTTTGTTGTTTAAAAGCAAACCAATCAAAATGTTGTTTTTAGTTGGCGAAATGATTGGTAACTTACCTTCACCCTTGACACTGAACTTTTGAATGTACTCGTCCACCTTATCGAACTTGTTCAAGTTGGCGAAGCAGCTGACAATAATAGAAAGAGTCTTTGCAGTAATTGGAGTCTCGTTGGCGACAATCGTAGCAATAGTCCTTTCGATGTTTTCCGCAAGAATCTCCTTTCTTCTACCTTGCTTAGCAATGTAATCAGGACTACCCATAGCCCTAAGAACCATGTCCCAGGTGTTGATGGCAGGCTTTTCAATACCCTTAGTGAGCATAAGTTGGAATATCTTGAAAACCTCATCTGGTCTACCAGCATCTAAGTAACCTTTCATGAGTCTAGCCAAAGTTTCTTCGGAAATACTGGTATTTTTTGACTTGGAGGCTTCTTGAATATCAATATAGATGGCATTCAATGCATTGAGGTCCTTTCTTTCGGCAGCGGTACTGATTCTCTTGTAGATAACACCTCCGTTAGGATCCAAGTTATCGTTCTCAAAGTTTTGCACAGCCTTGAACAATTTGTTAGATTCTTCTTTAAAATTGGTGATGCTCAAATCGCTAAGGGTACGATTAACAAGGAATGGACGAGGCAAATTTTCTGATTGCAAAAGCTTGCAAGCATCTGAAGCATTGTATGGAATTCCTTCTTGGATACAAGATTGAACAAAGGCAAAGTAGGCCAAGTTGGACAAGTGAAATGGACGGAATTCAAACCCGGCTTCCTTAACGACGTATGGGAACGGAAGAATCGAATCTAACGACTTTTCATACTCCACGTTTTTAACCCAAAGCTGCAAAACATCACGGTAAATGGAGGCCTTGTCATTACCACTTCTGTAGGCATTTACAGCAAGTAAAGTGAAGTGGTAAGCATGAGCCACTTTGTATTCAATCAAGAGGTCCAAGATATCCTGAGTAGTTTTGTCACCTAAAGAAACGTTAGGGTTCAAGGACTTGTTGAGGAGTTGGGTCACAGTTGGTTGGAACCAAGAAAAGAATTGTCTGTCTTCAATCTTTTCAGCCACTTGAATTTCTCTCAAGTAAGACAAGCCTTCCTGTAACATCTCGATGCTTTCGGTCAAGTCTGTGCTAGCTGATCTAACCGACTGACCAATTTGACCGGTGATGTCTCTGAGTTTTGGGTTGACATACTTCTTCTTCTTCTTTGTCTTTTCAGTTTTATTCTCCAGTTTACTTTCAGTAGTAGGCTGAGTGGCCTTTACTTCGTTGACCTGGACTTCCTCGGCTGGATTGTGTGCTGGAGCATTGACAATACCATCGCTCAGAACAGTGAATTGTAAACGCACGAAAGCTGCAGGAGCTCTGGTTCGTGCCACATTAGTCCTCGCTAAGTTTCTGTAGACAGCTTGACGAAGCGGAAGCATTGATGTACTGAGTCTACCACTTGGTTGAGGTTAGTTTTTTTCTTTGATTTGTGGTTGAAAAAAAATTTTGCGAGTTCTCACAAAATCTGATGGTGCCCTATAAACGATCCAAAGATGATGTACTACGGAATCTACGTCTGCCTACTCAAAGATATTGGTCGTAAGTGCGTTTATTTTGTTATATGGAAGCGTGGAATGCCCCTTGTAATTTTTTAATTTTGCTGTTTGTTAGTACCTTTGATCATCTATCAAAAATAGTGCTTGATTCAGTTATCTATAAAAGTTCTTCTCATTAACAAAAAATCAATTGAGCTGGGTTTAATAAAAAGGTGAGTCCTCCGACTCTAACTCATCCTAAACAAGACATGGACGACAATTGTACATACTTTTTTTGTATATGGGAAAGAAAAGAGTAGTGAAGAGTAAGAATTTTTTTTCTTTTCTTAGGCTCTGAAGTGATGGTTTACGTATTTGGACTGTGTACAGGAAATGTCTCTTCTTTTTGTGGCCACGACATTACTTGTAGTTTTTGGAGAGGTGCAGATATTCTATGGGGGTAGTACATCCATTGTCTATTGTCTGTACTTAGTCATTAATGCATCTAGCCGGGACTACTAATGCTCTATTGTTTCTGATTCTGGACCTTTTTCCCCTTGAAAAGAACAGCTCAGAAATTTATCGTCTATTTTGTTATAACAAGGACAAAGGATATTGTTGCAACATAGCTTTTCCTCATTTAGCATAAAACTACTTTTTTTGGGTAATATTCCCCAAAATCTTGGATACAAAGATCCGACTTCTCAGGAACCTGGATAACAATACTTGCCTCCCGATATTTTGAACAACTAAATTGTTAGCAATTATCTTTTCAGGAATCCGTATCAGTCCCAGAATGGAATCATCCACTGACGACGTACCATCAAATAAGCAAGCTGACTCAGATAAACTTCTATTCTTCAACCATCACGAATTTCTAGTTACTGATTACAAATCCAACAGTTCAAGTTCCACCGGCAATGCATCTCTAGTTATCAACCATTTTCCAAACCATCATGTACCTAGAAATTCTCCAACATACACAACTACACGAATAGTCAGAATACCGCGAACGTACGATACCAACAAATTGCTGGATATTATTCCCCAGTTTTCTACATACATACCGGGGAAGGAACCTGCGGCGCTTGAGACCTCAAGACAGGAGTTTACTCCAGCTGGTGTCCACAATGATAATGTATTTGGCCACACATCACTTACTCCACTTGTTCCAGGCTCCATTGGTCTGCAAGAACTCGTGGGTATCATCAACAAAATTAACGAGTATTTGGTTCACGCATTTGACCCTTACAACGTAGGCAATCTTGTAGATGGATGCCTCGAATTCTTCACAGCTACATTGTATTCTCGCTTATTCAACAAGTTTATTCTTGACACTTATTCAAAAAGAAAACTCCAGGAATTGGAGGACTACATTGAGCAAATTAACAGTAAACAAACAAAAGTCCAGTTCATTTCCCCACGCAGAACAGCTTATCTCTCTGTAAGTATTGGATGTCTAACACACCTTTCTTGAATCGTTCATACTAACAAAGTCTAGCTTGATATCCAGATCCCAAAGCCGTAGTGCCAATATACAGGATTTTCTTCTTTTCCCAAAAACGTCAATTTCAATGATGAGGTGAATTGATGCTCTTTCGGTTCAGACCTAACACAATGGACGGAATATTTGCAATTAACAAACCTTCAGGAGTGTCATCCTCTCAGTTCATTGGTCAGATTCAGAAGATATTTACTGAATCCGATGTGTTTCATGATGACATGGAACGTGCCAGAGAGAAGATGCGGAATGACTTGAAGCACTCCAGATGGTCAGAAAAGAAGAAGGAAAACCGTGTTAAAACCCTCAAAGTTAAGATTGGCCACGGTGGTACCTTGGACCCGTTAGCCAGTGGCGTTCTAGTGGTAGGTGTGGGAGCTGGAACCAAGAAGTTGCAATACTACTTGTCTGAATGCAAGAAGCAGTACCGAGCCAAGGCCTTGTTGGGTATCTCAACAACTACAGGAGACTCAGAGGGTGAGATAATCACTCAGAATGCTATTGATCACATCACAAAGGAAGCAATTAAGGAAACAGTTCCAAAATTTACTGGCCACTTGAAACAAACTCCACCAATATTTTCAGCATTAAAAGTCAATGGCTTGCCATTGTACGAATACGCCAGAAAGGGAATACCGTTACCCACCAACATCAAAGTTCGGGAAGTTGAAGTCACAAAAATTGAGTTGCACGAAGATGATTCGCTTAGAACCGACCACGAGTTCTCCAGATTACACAGCGAACTTGGTGAGGATGGTGTTCCCAAAGAGCACGGATTGGCCAACAATCCAACTTTGAACGATTCACCATTATATTTCTCTAGCGAGTTTCTTGAGGCTGTTGAAAAGGAGGACAAGCCTACCACTGTTGGTAAGCCAAGAGCGTTAAAGGACGGCGAAGAACTTCCTGAAAAGTTACCGATGTTTCACTTGACAGCAGATGTATCCTCGGGGACGTATATTAGAAGTTTGTTGAGTGATTTTGGTAAGGCATTGGAATCTTCTGCTTATATGGTTGAGTTGGTCAGAACTAAGCAATCGGAATGGGAGTTAAGCCAAAACGTTTTCAATTTGCTGGACTTCATAGAGAACGACCAGCGTATCTGGGGACCTGTATTGAAGAAGGTTTTTGACCATGGAGCAGAGTTCAAAGTTCATGAAGAGTTGAAAATCATGGCAGAAAAAATTGGGCCTCTTATAGAAAAAGAACGGGAATTTGAAGCCAGAGATCAGGAAAAGCTGCAATCAGAACAGTCCCAGGAAGACCTGCTTCCCAAAAAGAGAACCATTGACGAAGTAGATACTGAATAGATTGATCGAAAATACTGTACATAAATTGGAATTGGAAATCGGTTATATTTTGGTGTAGAAATTTGGAACCACTGCGCATTGTCTAATTAATAATCTGGCAGACAAATGTGGAGAATAGTACGAAAAAGATGGTTGTCCACATCGGCACGGTTTCATGGCCGGTATCTGATGCGAACGGTGGTGAATCCCAATAATTATCAGGTAAAGTATCCTGGATTTGAGGCCAAATCGGTGGTGTTGCTTGCTACTCCAAGCGTGTTGCCACAAGTCATCCAGGAATCGATTCTGGCGTACCAAGAAAAGAACATGCAAGTCGTGGTGGCAGGAATTGATACGATGGTTCCCAACTTTCATCGGAATGGTGTTTCTGAGTTATGGCTTGAAGATCTCGTTACAGTGACCCAATCAGTTTCGTTAGAAGAGCGCGATGACTTGAACAAGAAACCAAAAGAGAGCGACGGGGTGAATGTTGTGGTGGCCAGGAAAAACTGGAAGAATATCGATGCCAATTTCAAAATGATGTTGAATCAGACCGATAGCGTAGACTTGGCATTGGCAAACACAGTATTTTCGACTGGTAATTTGGTGACCTTGTACTTCTTTCAGCCTGAGAAGTACGGTGTAGCTCCAAATAACGGTACCACTCTCTGTGAGCTTGATATTATGCTTCCTGGGGGAATTGTATCCAGTGGTGTTGACACTACAGTGTCAGACAACTGGACGTCGTTATATAACCATGCAGAGACCGAGCCGTTTTATGTTACTGATTGCGTCGGTAACCTCGTGAAGCAAGTCAACAATCAGTCGGCAGCAGGATATTTGGAGAATAGCAGTGACTTAATGGAAATTGGGTCAAAAGATACCCAGGTCTACGTCAGGCTCTACAAGCCCAATGACTCTGCCGTTTATAAGTATGAGGTGATAGCTGGTGGTGGTGGCTGGGGTGCCAAAGCCGAGAGAATCGTATTATCGACCGAAGCCAAACCAGAAAAGGGAGATCGGATTGAGTTCTACATGCTCAAGCCTGAAGACCGGTTCCCTCGTGAATTACAGCCGAGGGTCGATGTTAAGCCACAAACGATGATGTTTGAAGCAAGCTACGAGGAACAAACTTACAACAACGACCTGACTGACCAGGAACAAATACACGAGCAAGTATTTGGTGCTGGCTGTGAGGAGGGGTTCCGGTATAACGGGGTTTTTCATGGATCTCCAGGAGAACGGTTACATTTCGCTATAGAAACATATAAATAGTCCCAATTTCAGAAATAGTCATACGTGCATTAAAAAAAAAGAGACCAAATGATCAACTTTATCGAAGGCGATCTCTTTAGTCACAGCACGAACCAGATCCGTGTGCTTGCTCACGCATGTAACTGTCAAGGAACATGGGGAGCTGGGGTAGCAGCTGAATTTAAAAAGCAGTATCCGACGTCATTTGGGCAGTATGCCCAACACTGTCGCAACCATGCAACCGACTCTAGCCAGCTTTTGGGTACCGCATTTTTAATCTCTACGGTGCCCGAAGATCCCGGCACACATCATACATACATTGCTTGCTTGTTTACAAGCAATAAATATGGTGGGAAGAGACTGAGTCCTGACGAAATCGTGGCCTATACCGAACGTGCCATGGCCGATTTGGCGGAGCAGCTCGCAGCCAAACCAGGTTTGGAAACCGCACGGGATTCGGGCAAAATCGTAGTCAACATGCCCAAAATCAACGCTGGACTTTTTAGAGTCCCATGGGAAGACACAGAGAAGGTCCTACAACATTACACCCAACTCGAAATTAATGTATATGTCATCTAAATATATCTTAATCAAAGTATAAAATCGTGTAAGGTCGCGGCTCGGGGCTGTGGTCGTGCGCGTGCGTGGTGAATCTTCTCCCCTCCCCCTCCGTCCCGTGAACAAACTCCAAACGTTCAGGCTCGCTAGGATCAGCGCCAGCACACCAAACAACTACAGAAAGTTTTGTAATATCTTAACCCGCTAATAAAGTAAAAAGATGGATGAGACGTTAATTTCCACCATTAACAAGTTGCAGGACGCATTGGCGCCCTTGGGAGGCGGTTCCAGCTCGCCTGTCGATTTGCCTCAAATCACCGTCGTTGGTTCCCAGTCAAGTGGGAAATCGTCGGTGTTGGAAAACATCGTTGGTAGAGACTTCTTGCCAAGAGGTACCGGTATCGTTACTAGAAGACCTTTGGTCTTACAATTGATCAACAGAAGATCCTCACCAAAGGGCACTGCCGACTTATTGGAGATCAACTCGACCAAGGAAAACGGCGAAACTTCTGAAAACAACGCTGACGAATGGGGTGAATTCTTACACTTGCCAAACAAGAAATTCTTCAACTTTGAAGATATCAGAAACGAAATCGTTAGAGAAACCGACGCCAAAACTGGCAAGAACTTGGGTATCTCTCCTGTCCCTATCAACTTAAGAATCTACTCGCCTTATGTCCTAACTTTGACTTTGGTTGATTTACCAGGGTTAACCAAGGTCCCAGTTGGTGACCAACCAAAAGATATCGAAAAACAAATCAGAGACATGATCATGAAGTTCATCTCCAAGCCAAATGCCATTATCTTGTCGGTCAATGCAGCCAACACAGATTTGGCCAACTCCGATGGGTTGAAGTTGGCTAGAGAAGTCGACCCAGAAGGTGCTAGAACAATTGGTGTTTTAACCAAGGTCGATTTGATGGACCAAGGTACCGATGTGATTGATATTCTTGCTGGAAGAGTCATTCCATTGAGGTTTGGCTACGTTCCTGTTATTAACAGAGGTCAAAAGGATATTGAAGCCAAGAAGACCATTAGAGATGCTTTGGAGGATGAAAGACAATTCTTCGAAGAGCATCCTTCCTACAAAGCCAAGGCTCACTATTGTGGTACTCCATACTTGGCCAAAAAATTGAACAGTATCTTATTACATCACATCAAGGGTACGTTGCCGGATATCAAAATGAGAATTGAACACTCATTAAAGAAGTACAAGAACGAATTGAGCTTGTTGGGCCCAGAAATGGCCGAATCTCCTACTTCGATTGCTTTGAACATGATTACCAACTTTAGTAAGGATTACAACGGCATTTTGAACGGTAAGTCAAAGGAATTGAGCTCTCAAGAATTGAGCGGTGGTGCCCGTATTTCGTTTGTGTTCCACGAAATCTTTAAGAATGGTATCAATGCATTAGACCCTTACGATCAAATTAAGGATGCTGACATTAGAACTATTATGCACAACACCTCTGGTTCTGCACCATCCTTATTTGTTGGTACACAAGCTTTTGAAGTCTTGGTTAAGCAGCAGATTGGAAGAATGGAAGAACCAGCTGTTCGTTGTATAAATTTGATCTTTGACGAATTAGTGAGAATCTTGTCCCAGATCCTTGTTCAACCACAGTACTCTCGGTACCCAGCTTTGAAGGAGCAATTATCTCAATACTTTATTCAATTCTTGAGAGATGCTTTGATTCCAACCAACAAGTTTGTTCTTGACATTATCAAGTCCGAAGAGACCTATGTGAACACGGCTCATCCAGACTTGTTGAAGGGTTCCCAGGCCATGGCTATTGTGGAAGAAAAGTTCCATCCAAAGCCACAAGTTGCAGTTGACCCAAAGACTGGCAAGCCATTGCCTCCTAGTCAACAACCACAACCACAACAACCAGCAAACAAGGAAGATGGCTCTAACGGGTTCTTTGGCGGATTCTTTTCTTCAAAGAACAAGAAGAGATTGCAGTCTATGGAAGCTCCTCCTCCAGTCTTGAGAGCTACTGGTACTATGTCTGAGAGAGAAACTATGGAAACGGAAGTTATCAAGTTGTTAATCTCTTCTTACTATAACATTGTCAAAAGAACTGTTGCCGATGTTGTTCCAAAGGCGATTATGTTGAAGTTGATTGTTAGATCTAAGGAAGAAATCCAAAAAGAATTGTTGGAGAAGTTGTACAACTCGAAGGATTTGGCTGACTTGGTTAAGGAAAACGAACTTACTGTTCAGAAGAGAAAGGAATGCTTGAAGATGGTGGAAGTCTTAGAGAATGCCAGCGAAATTGTCTCTAGTGTTTAGGATTCGTTGGCATTATTAATATATATTTGCTATTTTCGAAGTAAAAAAGAGATAGCTCTGACGTAAACCCCGACAGAAAGCGGGATTTATCAAAATACGGAAATTAATATTTTTCTCAAGGGCAAATCCTTGTTTTTTAACCGCTTAAGAATAATTTAGTCGGTCGGAAAATTTTTCGTTAACAGTTTTCTTTTACACCACTGATACCTTGGTTATCTAAGCATTTCCATCGTATTCCATATCTGAATTAGTGTTCCCTGAATCGTTGTTTCTGCTCTTTTTCCAGCTTTGGAAGACGAATTCTCGCCGGTAAATTTATATTCCTTTCAAACCCCCATCGGCCGCAAGAAGAGATTAACTTGATCTTTTCCTTTATTACTCCTTAAAGGTTTCACATATTAATTTATATGCCAAAGAAGCCTTCACGACATCATCTATTTGTTAATCGTTTGATTGAGCCTGGATAACACAACCTAATTATCCCTATTCTACAACTTTTATTTTTGTTTTTATCTGGTTGTTGGTTATCCCTAACTTCCAATATTTTTATTTGAATTACTGCCCACCATTACTCCTATCTTAGCTTGCTGACATTGAAATTCACCATTTTAACCACAGCAATTGTTTTCCGAAAGATCATCATCTAGAAAACCACATTCCAACATCACTTAATTAATATTATTGAAACGTTTCTTGTTACTTCTCTCTTCGTTTCAACCAGTATTAATTGAAAGTACCACCCTTATTCAAGAGTAAGTTTCAATCCACCTCAAAAGAAAACATAATCTCCAGATTATCATTATATTGAAAAAAACCCTTTAAAAATACATAAAAAAACTAAATCCTACCAAAAAAATGGTTGCTCCTTCGTACTTTGAAGATTCTTACGTCGATCACCAGTTGTCTGCTAATTTAGACTCCACTTCTGCTTTTGAAGGTCCAGAAAAATTGTTGGAGCTCTGGTTTTGGAAATCAGAGTCTCATTTACCCCAAGATGTTTCGAGGGAGGGCTTGAGATCCATCCCATTGCAGGATTGGATCTCTATCTTGGACTTGGTCAATTGCAAAGTGTTGTCTATGCAATCATCTCGCTTCATGGATGCGTATTTATTGAGTGAAAGTTCGTTATTTGTATTCCCTCACAAGTTGATTCTTAAGACTTGTGGCACTACAACGACACTTGCTTGTCTTGATTTGTTGTTTGAAAAGATTAACGGACAACTTAAAAAGTCGCTCAATGGGTCCAATGTGTACAAGATTTTCTACTCAAGAAGATCTTTCATGTTCCCCGATAAGCAAATCCATGTCCATACCGATTGGAAGAACGAAGTCAAGTTATTGGATCAGCACTTCCTTAACGGGAAGTCGTATGTCGTTGGTGACTTCAACAGCGACGACCACTGGTACTTGTACTATGGTGGTATGGTTGACATTAGCGATTCCAAAAGTAACGACCAGTCATTTGAAATTCTTATGACTGAATTGGATCCAGATTGTGCCAGCAAGTTTGTTACCTCAAGAAAACCGGGTATAGAATCGTTAATCAACAACGGGTTTGAGGTTAATGACTTGGGTCACGATCTTGGGTCCGATACCATGTGTGATACCTCTTTGGATTCGATTTTGGAGCCATTCTTCTCCAATTCAAAGAAGACTCAATTACCTTCACCTTCCATGTTGGATAGCGATGAGGACGACGAATTTGAAAACGATTTTGGAGAGAAACCTAGGAAGAAACCAACGCATTTTGATTTCTTGCACGATGCGTTTTCTTTCACGCCATGTGGGTTCTCTTCAAACTCGATCTGTAACCAGGGTGATTACTATTATACGTTGCACATTACCCCGGAATCTGGCTACTCATACGCGTCGTTCGAGACTAATTATCCCTTTGGACGGGATTCGCCTATGGACATCATAGACGTTTTGCTTCGTGTACTCCATATCTTTAACCCAAGAAAGTTCTCCATGAAGTTGTTCAATGAACATGAAGACGCTAATCATTTGAGCTTGAAGAAAGCAGACTCCATTTTAAAGCACCATGGATACGTAAAGCAAGAAAAGGTGCTTTACGACTTGAGAAGTGATTACACATTGCTTTACTTCAACTTCGAAAAGGTCGCCGCTTGATGGTACAAATATTTTTGTTTTTTTATCTGGTTTGCTACCGGAATGGCTCGTTATAGTTGGTTTAAGACTATGTCTTTTTTCTCTATTGGTGGTCGAGTTAATTCGGTAGCGACTCAGACTTTTTTTAGTTTAGCCTAATGATTTTTTTAATGTTAAATGAAACTTATTTTAATAATAATATGATATATACAACTATATTTATTATTATAAATAAATAACGTCAAGTAAACTCAAGTCTTTAAAAAGGCTATATAGTTTACTTGAACTTCTTACCGAAGACGATAACTTGCAATTGATCGTACAAGGAGATGACACCGGCACCGGCAACACCTCTCAAGATGTTAGCACCACAACCCTTGAACAAGGACTTGACACCTTCAGCAGCAATGACTTGTCTAGCACAGTCAAGGGCACCGTTGTACTTAACGGCTTGACCGGAGGTCATCATCATTCTTCTTCTAACAGTGTCCAATGGGTAAGAAGCGGTGGAAGCACCGGTGGTAACAACCCAACCCAACAAGAAAGAAGCCCAGAAAGAACCTTCCAATGGACCAACCAAAACAACTGGCTTCAAGGAATCGTAAAGACCAAAGTACAAACCTCTGTAGACAATGATACCAACAACAGATGGACCGAAACCTCTGTAAAGACCGGCAATACCATCAGAAGCTAAAGTCTTCTTGTAAACATCGACCAAACCGTTGAATTCTCTGGCACCGTCACCCTTGGAAGACTTAGCGTCGTTAGCCAATCTGGTTCTGGCGTAGTCCAAAGAGTAGACGAAAGCCAAGGAGGTGGCACCAGCCAAACCACCAGAAGCCAAGTTACCGGCGAACCATGGCCAGTAACCTTCTTCCTTCTTGAAACCAAACATTTGCTTGAACTTGTCCTTGAAAGCAAAGTTAAGAGCTTGGGTTGGGAAGTATCTGATAACGTTGGCAGTGTTACCTCTCCAGAAGGAAGTGACACCTTCTTCAGCAGCGGTTCTTCTGAAACATTCAGCGATACCGTCGTACTTTCTAGCCAAACGACCTTGCTTGATCATTTCATCTTGGTTTTGAATCAAAAGCTTAACTCTTTCAATTGGAGCGGCGGCAGTCTTAGAGACAGCGGCGGAAACACCACCCATCAAGAAGTCAATGAGGAAATTGCTGTCCATTGTTTAGGTTACTAGAATATATATGGAAGAGTGAACTCTAAAGAAGAAAAAACCAAAACGAAAAAAATAGAGGTGGGATCCTTATATATATATTGAGGATCAACAACTTGAAAATAAAATTGAAAAATTTTTTTAGTGAGAGAGGTAAATTTCTTTTACTGATGTCGGATATTTTCGGATTTTGCGCGATTTTTATTGGTCAATAGCTTTGGTGCATTAGATCCCATGGGGACGTGAATTCCGGGAATAAATAAAAAGAATTCGTGACCGATGTAGCAGTTAATGCCATACTTCTAGGGTTCAGCACACTTCCACCTTGCCATATCGTTTCGATCACTTCCCTAATTACAAACAATTTGTAGTTCCAGTTTTCGGAGCAATTGGATTTTCATGGCGCCTTTTAATTAAAATTGACTCGCCTGCCTGCGGAATTTTTTGTACCGCGATTTTGCAGACGTCTCGATGTTATGCTGCGTTTCATCAATAATCGATGAACCCCAGTATGTAACTTCTCAAATTGATATCAAGACATTCTGACATTCTATCTGAGCGGTATTTATTCTCTCTGACTGTCCTTTTGTTTCCAATGGTTCATCTTTCTGATCCTGAGGCACCACACTGACCCTTGGCATCGGTAATTTCTCTTCGTGAAATTCCTGCATAAATACGCGAGTGTACTATACGTTACCTGTTACGGCAACTTCAGCCACAAAAATTAATAGCGCCGTGATAGTTTGTTGCACATAATAACAATTAAACTAAGATGCCTTTGGTCTATATATATATATCAATTGCTACTGTACATGCTCCCTCAATTTAACCCGCTTTCTCTCTTTATCTCTCAATAATCAGAATATTCGTGTCATTTTTAAAGTAAAAAAAAAGTCTATAAATTTTAATGGTCTCTTCTACCACTAGAAGAAATCCGAGAAGCATGGCGCTGATTTGTGTCAAATTCCTCCATTGCAATCTCCTCTGTTTGAACTGAGTTGGCTAAATCATTGGTCGATCTGTTCTGGTACGTATCGATCAACGAATTGTTATCAAAGTAAGACTTCACTTTGCTCATTCTCTTAAAAACACTCAACACCGATTTACGCCTTTCTGGGGAATGAGGCTCAACCATTGACCCCTTGACATAACTGAATCCGTTCTCCACTTCAGTACCTGAAGAACTTGTTGATGGTGGCGCATTCTTGTAATCGTGTTCACCACGGCCAACTCTAGGACTGTTCATACTCATGCGCTTAACGGTCTCGGACAGATAACTGCTAACTTTAACTCTATCAGGATCTGTAGGATCATAATCCTCGGGGTACATGTCAAAGTCCCCTCTCTGAACACATTCACGAATTATATCAACGTCAGTTGGACGGAAGATCTTTTGAATGAAATCGTAGAAGAATCGAGGAATCAAACAACATAAAACGCCAATAAAAGTACATGCCCAGTATGATGCCTGACCAAACATCTGTGGTGCAGCTTTGTAGAACTCTTGAGCGTTCGTGTTGACAGTCCACAACCCTGTCCAGATATAAACAAGCAAAATTGAAATTGCAACAATGATGGCAGAAATGTAATCCCATCTGTACTGATGGAACATAATGTATAAGTTGCATGCAATACAGGAGATACTTACAACCATAATACCCATCAAAAACCGGTGATCAAATGGTAAACCATTCATGTTAGGGAATGATACGAGGTACAAAGCGTATGGGAAAAAGAACGCAATGGCTGATTGATACATAGCATCAATCATGTACCACCAGAATTTACTTTGAGTCCATTCTGTTCTCATAATACCCGTTCGGTAAATTTGAGGTACCAAAAGGGAAACCTTGGGGCCAACATCTTGATCAAAGACACCCAAAAAGATAACAGGTAAGGAAGTAAATGCCAAATTGTAAAATGTCAAGTAAGTGAATTCGAACAAGTAAGTACCATCAAAATTGCAGAAGATACCGTACCAGAACAAGGCCATTGTAAAAATAACGTTTTTGAAGAAGAAACTAGGAATCATTTCACTGAATCTTTTGTAAGACCATCTACCGTGAGTTAACAATAATCTTGCTAAGAAACGGAATTGCCCAAATGCATAATCAGAAGACATGACTGCTTGACGGCCTTCTTCACCAGCTATACCAACACCGACATCGGCAGCTTGGATCATCGCAACATCGTTAGAACCATCGCCAATAGCTAAAGTCATGACATCTAACGTATCCTTGACCAACTTAACAACTGCAGCCTTCTGAGCGGGAGAAACACGACAACACAAGACAGCCTTACACTGTTTACACAACAACAAAAACTTCCGTTTGGTGTCGTGGTCAGCCAACGCAAGCTTTAAAGCATCACCGTCAATAACAACTCCAAATCCTTCATTAGGTGGTTCGTGGTTTTCTGTAGCTGCCTCAAGCTCTTCAAAGGTGCCCTTCATGTTAAAGAAGCGTGATAATAGATGGGTGATCATGTAGTCAATCAAATCTGCTTCTGATAATTCGTCATAGTTGGTAATGTCATAGAACTGAATTTCTTCATCCAGGAGTTTAGTTTTAAGAATTAATAATTCCATATCGTTTCCCAATAAATTACAGGAGAAACCAATATTAATAGCAGTTTCAACCTTGTCGCCAGTAAGAACCCATAATTTTATACCAGCAGAACCCAAAATCGAAATTGCATCAGGAACACCATCCTGTAATCTATCTTCAATGGCAGTTCCTCCCAATAAGATCAACTCCCTTTCAATTGAATCAGCCACTGCTTCCATCTTTTCTTCTCTCTTGTCCAAAGAAGAAGCCGCCGCTTGATGTCTTTTGTTCCATTCCTGGTATTGGTCCCAAGACAATTCACGCTGTGCAATACACAAAGTTCTCAAGCCTTCAGTTGCAAATTCCTCCAAATGATCAGACGTTGCATCCAAAAGTTTCCTATCATTGCCTGACTTGGAAAGTCTTCCATAGATGATCGAGTCAGCACCCTTACAAATCAACAATGCTTTTGGTGGCTTACCTTCAACATCGGATGGAATCTTGATAATAGCACTCATTCTCTTTCTGGTAGAGTTGAATTCTAAGGTATTCAAAATTTGATATTCCTTTCTCTGTCCTTGTATTTCAAGAATAACACCAGTCTTTGTATTACCAGCAAATTCAAACCCGAGAGATCTAGCAGTACCAACCAAAGCAGCTTCGTCAGGTGATTGTGCCTGAAGTAAAGTTCTGGTTGGATCAGAAGGGTTTTCTTCAATCAAGACTGAGTGACATAAAGCCAATGCTAACATGAAATGTTCGTTGCATTCCTTTTGCGTTTTACCTTTTGCGCCATTTAGGTCGTCAACAAATGCTTCGGAAACCAAAGTCAAATCTTCGTCGTACTTGGAAGCATAAATATCTCGTAACTTTTCAATCATAGTGACCCTTTCCTTGGAAATCAAATCTCTTTCCATTAGAGCTTCTGTTTCGACATCAATACCTTGTCTCTTTCTTAAACCAGCCAAGGCTTCAGTATATGCTCTACCATATGGAACACCATTAATTGTACACTTTTTGAATTCCATGACATTTTGAGTCAATGTTCCCGTTTTGTCACTGAAAACGTACTCAATCTGACCTAAGTCATCGGAAATACTCCATGACTTTGGGGTACATGGATAATCAAGTTTTTCGTAGTACATTCCACGGTCAGAATATATGAAAAATGCTTGTGCTGTCTTGATAATTTCAATAGTGATGTAGAGGGAAATTGGAACCAAGGATTGATACAAGATTAAGGCCACAAAGAAACTGACAAGACCATTTTTAGCGGGCGTTCCGGCTATGGTGCCAAACTCATAAAATTCACGAGAATTGTTTTCAGTTCTGTACCACAACCCGTTGACTAAACCCGCGACAAAACAAATAACAAACAATAACAAGAAGTTAAGGAAGACGTAGTAGTTCATGTCCCTAGACATTCTGGATTGCTTGGTTGGTGTCACACCGGCGTTCAACATAATTTTTGTATCATCACCTGTGAATACAACGACACCTACTACCCATTTGGTGTTTCTTAATGTACAGCCTCTCAATAATAAGTTATTGATGGTAATTGCTTCTTGTTTTTCCTCATTTTCTTCATCGTATCTCAAGTTACCTTCGTAAGAGTACAAGTTAGCATGAGGACCTTCACTTTCAACTTGAAATGTGTGATGGATTAAATCATCAGCTCTTCTGATCTTATCTTTCGCGGTACCATACTTGAGGGCTTGTCTTACTTTCAAGTTAGTCTCACCATCCAAGTTTTTGGTCTCGACGTAACAACCATTATCGTCATCACTAGTGGATAGTATAATGACATCTGCTGGGATTTCTTCGTTATTGTAAATTCTCAACACGTCTCCAACTTTAACGTCTTTCCAATACAGCTTACCAAATTTGAGTGTTCTTGCGGAGTGTTTGGGGTGTTTATTTTCGTGTCTTTGTTGTTGGAATGATTTCCTTAACGTATCAGAAAATGGATTATGATTCAGTGTACTTGGACCAAGCTGACTTTCAAACGAATTTCTAGCTGAACCTATTTCACTATCAAATGACTTTCTTCCGTTCATTTCTTCATTCGTTTCTTCTTCTGTCTTGTGTTTATCACGAATCTTTTGGGCACGGCCTTCTTTTGTTAAATTCTTCTTTGCTGAGCCAACAAAGCGGAAAAGCCACCTAGAATTGGCCTTTTTAAATCTTCTCCAGAGAGAGACCGTTTCATCATCGACATTGTAGTTTTCGTACACAGACCCGGATTCCGATTGAGCGACTTGGCCTAATATGTGGGTTAGTTGGTTATTGACCTCCATATCAGTTGCTGTTCTTCTAGAATCTTCAATAGCATCTTTGAAAGCAGTAATGCAGACAATCACAATCAATGGAACTGCAGCCAATGCTGGTGAAGGAACACCAAAGATTTGGAAAGCACCAAGAATTGTCAATGTTAAGAAATAGATATTGGCAACATTTTTAGCAAATTGATTGAATATATTTTTGGGAAGGAAACTTATTGGTGTGTACTTCGTGGTTCTGATTTTGTTACGGGGATAATCAGTGGCAGCTTTTCCGGTTTCTGGATCCAAAAACTCTTCCGGTAAGGGCTTATTAAATGTTACAATTCTCTTTTCACTCTTTCTGTCTCTGGGATCGTTGGCTGCTTCAGTTTGGGATAAGTCTTCGGAACTGCCGTTATGTGAGGACGAATAATCGTCTATTATATCTTCTTCCATAGTGTTTGGTCTTCTGATGGAGTCCATTCTATTGGATCTCTTACTCTTAGATAATGATCTCATCATGCTACCACTAGGACTTAAAATGCCCTTGAGAGACTTGGGCTTGGCCAGAGTTTCTTTTTTAGGTCGACCATGTTTGTTTCTCGTAGTACCCCATCTGAGTCTCTTCATTACAGTTTTGTTTCTATTCACGTTGGTTTCATCTCCATCGTGGTAGTATTCTTCACTATCAGTGTCCTGTCCTTGGTCAAATGTAGACATAAATGGTGATTGTGGCTTTACCAAGTCGTAGCTTTCTTCTTCCATTATCGCACTCTGATCCAAAAATGGAGACTCGTACCGGTTAAACCGTGCTGTGGTTGGTGATCTAGCTGATGTTTGTTGATGGTGTGAAGAATCAATATTGAATCGAAGCGACAGTTTTCTTTCGGGATTGGTTGGTGGTGAGTTTGGACGCGCAAATCGAGGATCCACGTTTAAGTTTGGAGTTGGTAAGGCTGAAGGAGGGTTGGAGAGATCAACTTCCGAAAACCCGTTGGCCCCCGTAGCAAATTGCGGTGGTGCCTGCGATGGTGGTGGTGACCTTGGAGTGGACCGTACTGAGTGGTAGCTTTCGATCGTAACATTTCTTTTAGGAACAGTCGCTTCCATGGAGGTTCCATCCAGGAATGAGTAAGTTGTGTCGTTGGCGGAATCTGAGTCCTGGAAGGATAAATTACGCTTATGGGACATGATTTGCTGGTAATCTTTTTTGAAACGGTTCGGATGTGGTAAGTTCGGAAGCAGCGATTATGGATTTAAAAATGTTAATTCGGGGCACACGCAACAGCGGTGCAATGATGTGTTTGATATATGTGATGTACCAATGCCTCAGGTACTTTTCCTGAGTATTATATCAAAGAAGGAATGTCTTTCTAACGTAGGGGCTTTTTTATCGGGATGATGATCTGTAAAGTTCAAGTAAAAAAATAAGAGGCTACACTAAGCGCAAAAAAAAATACACGTTAATTTCCACCGGCTGTAAAAAAAAAACCTAAGCAGTATTCCTGGGAGACGTGTAGAGCGCGGGAATGTTAAAATAGTAGTAGTAGATAAGTAATATTTCAATGTCAGGGGTATAGAAGAAAATAGCGCTCGTCAGTCAACTCCAATTTTATCCGATTGGCTCACCGGCTCAATAGGATTGAATATACCATGGTAAAAAGTGCAAATTGAGAAGTTGTCCTGTGCTAAAGGGACAGCCGGATCGGCACAATAGGACGCGCATTAACTCCTTGATTTCTAAGCACACAAAAAAAATGGTGAAGCCCGAGGCGGCGTTTACGGTGATAAAGGAACCCGATTAGTCTAAGTTTGGCTCCTACAGGGAGAAGTATAACTCAACCATATAACCTGGCAATGATTTTGGTATAAGTGAATAAATTGTGGGGATGATTATGTCAACCGTACCATATTCATCTCCCGATCGGGAAAGTTTCTATATATCCTTTCTGTTTTTTTTCTGGTCGTCGTCTGCTTCCCAGTCTCCGTATCTTGCTGGCTAATTTTTTTTTTTGGTCGCGGCTGGATTGGGGAAATGATGCGTTCTGCTCCGGTCTAACTCCACGTAATCATGGGCCTTTTTAAACTCATTGAAAATTCCGTTTATTCCTAAAGTGTTTCTATTTAATCCTCTTTCTTAACAGCATACTTTGCAGTCCACTCTTTGGCAATCTCGATGGCCTTCTTTTCATCCTTCTTCCAGTCTTCAGCAACGTCGTTCGCCAACGGATCGTCCGGGTTCGGTGCACCTAGTAAGGCCTGAATCGACAACAAGATCGTGCGAATCTGTAATGCTGGGCTCCAATTGTCCTTCAACACATCTAAACAAATTCTACCCAACTTGTCGATGTTGGGATGGTATATTTTGGTCAAGAACCGCACCTTTGGAGCGCACATAGGATAATCATCAGGTAAAAATAACTCTAATTGGAATACTCCGTTCGCATATGGTGACGAGGCAGGGCCATCGATACTCACCTCAAAGTAACGGAGGTTATCTTCGACTGGTGCAGCAGTAATGCCAGGAACAGGGTCGGAAACTAATCTTTCGGTCTCCTTTATTATTCTCTTGGGTAAAGCAGCCATAATAAGTAGTTTGTAGATTTGAATGACACAACGCCGTTGGCTATGAGGGGGTGGTGTATAAAAAAACACTCAGTCAAGAGTCGTGTGCCATGCCCCAGAAAAAAAAAACTTCAGACACACTCCCATCCAAAAATATCAACTACAAACGTGCACACTCAACTCAGTACAGCCTCAAGAATGTCCAAGTTGCCGCCAACCCCATCTCTCATTCAAAGAATAATAGTGGGTACTCTTGCTATATTTGCAGGTGTCTACGTGATGAAGGATGCAGGAAAAGATTTCGAGTACATCAAATTCGAACCTCACTCTCCAGAAGAAGTAGAACGGAGAAAGAAAGAAGGTGTAAAAATGACAATGAAAACTTTAGAAACGAGGACATTGAATTATACACCCGAAGCAAAGGAAAGATTACGAAAACTTGTGGAGGAACATGATAATGACGATAGTTCCGAGTAAGGAAGGATCATCACTGTAAATAGTAAATTGAAACAATTCAGGTCACGTCTAAGTAATCGTACAAAAAAAAAATTTCAATCTTTTCCAACAATTAGATCAGAAGCTTCAAAAGATGGGTATATTGCTTCTTCGCTATCTCCACAAGAAAAAACCAATGGATACACCGGTAAATTGAAATTATTAACATTACCCTCGCAACCATATGCGGGTACAAAGGACCAGTGAAACAGATATTTTCTTCTGTACGGGCTGACAATCATTCCAATCTTAGCGGGACAATAGCATGAAGGAGCTATTAACCTACCTGGCCTAATGAGGACAGATATTCGTGGGGGTACTAAAAAGGTTTGGCTCAAAATGTGGGGTTGCCCAAAAAAAGAAATTTTGAACGGGGAAAGTCCGAATTCACCTTATCATTTGAAGTTTAAGCAGCCTACCATGAAGAAATATACCTAAGCACATTTACGCTATCTTATTGAGAAACTTAGGTCTTCTTGTGGAATAGGCAAAGGAGGGTCGATCTCCGCTGATCTTAATCGTTGGAATATTGACATTATGTATTTAATTAAGAACTAACTAGGAAACTCCACTTTTTATGATATCATATCATATGCATTATACAATAGCACTTTAATCTCGAATTTTCGTTTGATTTTTTTTTTTACCTGGACGTATGGAGAATTCACGGACTTCATAATATTGGTCCGGTATGTGGCAATTTTTTACCACATAATATACGAAGGTACATTCCAAGATACACTCCCTCTTACCCCTTCAAACAAGCCAAGTTATTCTTGCTTGATACTTGGAGTCTAGATGTGTGGTCTGTGGCTATCGATGGTTTCGCCAATTTCCCCGTTCCTTAATGATTTTGCATTGCGCAGACTCTATTTTTTCGGACCTCGCGGTATTGTTCCTATTTGGGACATGATGACCTAGTTAGGTCTGGTCAATGCATAATACCTACTTGAAATGGACGAAAAAGCAAGGTTGACATATCTCGACTATTTTAATGTAATTCCAATTTCTTGGATTAGTAAGGTACAGTGACTTCAAGATACTTTGCAACAAGGCAGTACCTTCCAAGTGAACTAATTACACATGCTATCTTCTCTGTTTCATAGCAAGTAATCAAATTCTAAACTAAAGCTCTCTCATTGAGAAACGTTACAGGTGCCCCACATCTTGATAAAATAGCATGAATTCATCTCGAAGGGGACAATTCAGTTTATTCGGTTATATCATATGAAGATTTTGCGGAAGGAGGTGTCGCACATTCCCAACCGATATTACACAAATACATTGTTTGCAGCAAATTAAAAAAAATAAAGTGGGGACGAAAAACTAACGAAGTGCTCGTGATAATGACAATTTGAACTCATCGTAAATCAATTCTTTGGTCAACGTCTTCAATTGAATTTAACGTAAACTAATCTCTTAATTCTTTCTAGGCTTCACTGAATTAATATGTCTACTTGAATTCCTCCTACCGAATACCCCTGAAATATTCGACATTCCTAGTATCGCTAATCTAGCAGAACAAAAATCTTCTGTACAGCCAACGTCACCATGACTAATTAGGCAAACCACATTTCCAAAATGAGGAGAATCCCCTTAAGCTTCCTAATTAGTTTCACTCTAAAAACCTTTTAGAAAGCATATGCTAATTCCCAATTGACAATTAAGTCTGGGGAAAAATTTGGCAGAACAAAAAGTGGAGAAAATTATTATTTTCCTATAAAGGAAGTGATATTGTAATCTAATAATTTGACTAATTAGGCAAGTTGTTGCTGCCGTTCAATCTTGCCGAATCCTATGTAGTATATGGCCCCATACAAGTCTCGATGCTCATCTTGTACTCCTCTTTTCTCCACCATCTCTCCATTTTCGGTCATATTTTATTTTTTTTTGTTCTTGATTTTTCATATGATTCTGTCAATTTCGCCAATGCAAGACGTGAACTTCGCTTACATGGGTTGTAAAATTAGTAAAGAACTATTAACCAAATTAACTAGCCATTTGTCGAGCTTTGGGTAGCTCAACAAAAAAACATGGTTAAGTTACGTTTGTGAAATAAAGAATGTCGACCTTCACTTGTAGGTTCAGAACTAGAAGCCCTTATTGAGGGTGCCGCAAATCAAATTTCCTGTTTTGTATATCATTAGTCAAAATAATCACATTCATACGTTGGTTCCTTCCCGTTTAATTAATTCCAGAATTATTTTTTATGCGGTCAATTTAATTTATTGAGTCAGGTTCTCGAAAAGATGTGGAATATTTGCAACTTTCACAGTACTGTCTTAAATATTTTTTTAGTTGACTCCAAAGCTTTTACCTAACTAGGTTGGGCATCATGCATGTAATGTAAGACCCTATTGTGATATTTTTACGTCTGCTTTCATTTACTACTGTAACTCACATTTTCAAACCACTCGAGCACAACATATACCCCACAAGGATATGTTACACCTTCTCCAGACTCTGAAATCTGAAAAAGAATAAATACCCTCTTTATTCCCTCGAGTTTGTTTCCAATTCTGGTCTTTTTCAGTATTACTACAACAAGCCATCACCACTTTCTTTACTCGAATAGGATACCCATCATGGAAAGCAAACAGTAAGTTGGATGAAAGAACACACATTGTGAACATTGTACTAACAATTGCAGAAAGGTTTTACCACCAGCCAATGGTAAGAAACTCTGGAGAGTCAAGAGAGCAGTCTCCAGTCACACCAACTCATCTAACATGAACAGTGAGACCAGTCGGTCTTCAATGGAATGCTTGCACAATTCTTTAAAGATTTCTGCAGCTGGTGCAAAGTTCTCTATGAGAAGACCACCATCAAGAAGACCAAAGCACAAACCAGGTAAGCCAAAGGATTTTGTGTTTGTTGACTTGTCTCCAGTTAAAACAGATGCTACGGAATTTTCCGACTCGCAAGAGAGCTCTACTGCTCGCACCACTCCAGAACATTCACCAGTCGACTTGAACTGCACTCTCTCCAACAACTCCAGCATATTTGAGTCTGAAAGCTCACAAGAAATTGACTTCTCCAATTTGGAAGAATCATTTTCGTCTATTAGCGAGTCAAGCATCTTTGATCAGTCGTTCACTGATTACGTGAATTCAAATGATCAACCAACTGAAGCGATTGGATTGGGAATCATGAACTTGGGCACCCAGGATTGGGAACACACTTCGTTCCGTTCTCAACTAAGTGGGCCATCTGAATCACAATTGTCAGAAATGGGCCAGCAATTATACGGATACCAACAAGCCATGTTACAACAACACGAACAAATCAAATACTTGCAACAACAATTACAGGAACAAGCACAACAACAATTACGTTTACAGAAAGCACAACAACAAATCACACAGGTTTTGTCTCCAATCCACTCCTCATCTGATGCTGTCGAGGTGGAGACACAAATTCCATTCACGCACAAAAGATCCAAGTCTACTATTGAGGTGTCTAAGAGAAGAGGTAGCGGGCAATTTCAATTCAAGACTTACAAAGGTCCAAAGAAGCTGAAGCAAGCCCACAAGATAGTTGCATCGGAACAATTCAAGGTTAATGCTAGCGCTAATACTAAGAAGACTGACAGAGCTCCATTGACACCAAAGGCTCAACCAAACTTAACATTTGGTTTAGAAGACTTTATGTTCCTTAATGAACAGCTTGCAGTTAACTTAAGTGATGACGAGTCTGCCAGTACTCGCAGCAGCATTTCCGAGGCTTCCTCCACTTCTCAATATGACAACAACCAATATCAAAGCTTCACTCCAGAATCTGATTATTCAGCTAACGAAATTGAGCTCTCCAAGCCAAAATCCTTTGAAAGTCCTTTGATTGGATGCGGACTTGGTCAATTTTTCTTGCTGAAGCAAGATGAGTACGACTTGAATAGTTACGTCTCTATCTAACTTTGAGATAAATTTTTTACGTGTGATGATATCCTTTATTCTTTCGTTAAAGTTAATTTTCCTTTTTCGATGGACTTGTCAAAATCAAATCCAACCATATTTCGATTGTACATTAGACGAGACTACCTTCCAGTTTCTACGAACTTTTAAACAACTCACCTATAATAACATTTTGTCGTGCTGTGCTACAGCTTCTAGTGCTGAATTTTCCAATGTCGACAAAATTTTCGTGTTATTTCAGCTTCCATTTCTGACTTTTTCCCATTTCGATAACAGACTCATTTTTTTTGCTGTTGGAGCTTCAGCTTTGACAATACCATTTCGACAATATTATTTCGTGCTGGTTCCGCCTCTCATTTATTCATTTCGAAAACACAGCATTATTTTCATGCTGTTGCAGCCTAAGCTCTTGATTTTTTTTCGGTTTCGACTACAATTTTCGTGCCAATTCTGGGTTCTTTTTTCATACTTCGACACCCAATTATTATTTCGTGCTGGTTAGCTTCTTTTCCTGATACCCCCTATTTTTTACATTTATTTCCCCGGTGGAAGTATATAAACGTTGAAGCATCATTTTGTATGTTTCCCTTTGATACTGTTGCATTTGATCTATCTTTTTATTTAAGTGATTTAAAAAGTGAATTATTTATTTTTAGCAATATAAAAACAGATTTTTATCTTTCATGATGTAATGAGAAAATGAAGAATATTTGCGAAAAATTCGAAAATTGGAAATCTTCGAGTCCTTAACCCTGTCAAAATAACTTCCTAAATAGGCAATCAATGCGGACCGAATTAGAAACCGAGACGTTTATACGTCATTCAGATTTGCAATACATGACGTTCAACTTTCAGCCGACTTATTTGGATGTAAGGCGCTTTAAGGGGGTTGTGAATAAGGTTTAGACGGAGAAGGGTTGCTAAAACAGTAAACCGTCGCTCTTCTGGAAAGTCTAGCAACCTAAAAAGGGTGTACAAACGAGCCCCAAGCCCAAAGAATTCTCGCAATCCTTTTTTTATTTCGATCTCAGATGACCTTAAGATAGTATATTGTTCTGCCGTCCGAATTTAAACTTTTTCTAGACTTGAAAATTAAATTACATTTTTAGCTATTAATGGTGAGTGGCCCTCATTTGAGTGACTCCTTAACGGATAACAAGGTTTCAACTAACTCCATTGGGTGATTGTTCGAGGTTTGTTCGGTTGCACCGGTGGTGGAATGGTTATCAAGTATTTGGTCAGCGAGAAGGCTAATGTGTTTTTGACAGCAGGTGGCGTGCGATTTTTGCTGGTCGTAGCGAGCGCGTAGTATTTTTCTCGTGTTGACTTGCTGTTTTTTTATTATTCGGTCGGTTTCTTCTATTATTCGGTTGTTTTCTATCATTGCCTGCGTCTGGAAGTCAATGCTCTGGTTTATCATACTCTCCATGAGCTCCACTGCAGTCAAATTAGGACTGTTGGGAGTTTCCTCGAGAAGTTCCTTGATTCTTGCGAGTTTGTTTAGTGCAGCCGTGTAGGAGGTCAATGTAGGGTATGTCAAGTCGGTAGGATTGCTAAGTACAGCAGTGGAACCGGTACCAGCAGTGGAACTATTACCAGCCTCGCCCAGAGTCAAGAGAAGCTTTTCTCTGTCGTGTAAAAGTTCGCTGTCAACGCTGTCTGTGGTGGAATTAAGGGGGTTGAACGTGGATGGGGCCTTACCGTTTTTGAGCTTTTCACTCAAGTCGTTTAGTTTCAACAAAGTAAATTCGAGTTCACTGAGGGAGCTGTTAATACTGATATTCTTGAGGATATTCTCTAGCATTTCTTCGTTATTGTCGTTGTCACGGATTTCGTCGAGGATGCCACTGGCTCGACGCGATTGGTACTTGATCGCGGCCTTCTTTATCGCAGTCGACAATTGCCGCTGGAGTGTACGAACCGTGGGCACCACCACCAGACTTCCTTCAACCTTCTTATAGGATGAATATCGTTCTTGTATCATTTCCCATTTCCTGGTTTGGGTGATAGCGCGGTCTCCTACGTACTTAAACGGTTTGACGTCGACGATGACAAACAAAATAAAACGTATTTCTTGAATCGTGAGCTTTGATCGGTGTGAATTTTTACGGATGGTATTGGGCCCCAGCTGTATTGTGTCATCCAATGGCTGAATTGGTGTATTGCTGTCGGTACTGGTCGTAGACTCTGAATGCTTGTACGCATTGCTCGCTATTTTTTCATGAAGGTCGTATTGGTCGTCGTCTAGGTGATGCAACGTCTCCGCATCTATGTTGTTCTCTGACATGTCTGCATGCGAGAAAATAGCCCTCTGTGACACAGCCGACCTCACTCTCTATAAGTAGGCTAATTTTATTGTCGCACGTATATTTTTAGTGATTAAAGAACGGAAAAAAAAAACAAATATGGTCTATATTTAAAATATGCTGCATATCATCGCCGTTGGTGCTGGCTCGATGTAATTCGGACAAACAAATTATCCCTGTTTTATTTCTAATGCAGGAAAAAAAATCACTCCTCTATCGTTGGAAAACTGATCAAATTGCACGGGGGTTCTATGCACACAAGCCATAATTTGGGTTGGCGCTTTTTTTTTTTCAAAACCGGTACAAAAGCCAGTGACCCTCCTTTCTTTTCTCTCTCTAACCGCCGCTGATGTCACAGAACCAGGTCATCACAATTGCGGTACTGCATAGTAGTCGTTCACCGAATGGCTTATTTCTTTTTTGTCAAGACTTCCTTTATGCTAATGGGCCGATCTTATTGTCTCGGCATCCGATCCCTGGCTTGTACCTGAATCGCTAAGCCAAAGACCCCTAGATCCCGGATAAACACCGTGTGACTTATAAGGTCCCGGTTGAACCTTGGAATTTTCTTTTGTCGGTTTGAAACAATAATTTTGTTGCGGTGCAAAAATTAAAGATTTAGTCCGGATGCAAACAAGCCACTTACGCTCCGAATATCATCCTCAATTTGACGAGCATCGGTCGCATTTCCGTAACGCCCCTCATAATTACTGTTCAACTTATTCAATTTAGAAAAGAAGTTAGCATTGGCATTGGCTGTAATCAGCCCATAATTGGCATCGGCATCCTTAGCCAAACTTGGCCACTGCTCCGAATTGAAGTGGCCCCGGTTGTAGTTCCCAGCAACCTTTTCGGGCGCGTAAGAAATTAAACTGACGGTTTCAAAATCAGTCGATACACCACCAAATGTAGAAGGTGTCCTTAATTTCTGGACCGAACCGTTTCGGGCGTCGCCACGAGGGTTATTCTGGTTAAGTTGCACCAACGAAAGCTGGAGGTTATCTAACGGACCATCCACAAGACACCCCTTTTCACGGAAATGTATCAATAAATGATTCCATAAGGCGTTGCGACACAAAGCCCGCGGATTTCCCAAAATTACTAACCCATACTTAGCTCTAGTCAACGCCACATTCATTCTCCTTGAATCACTCAAAAAACCAATTACCTGGTGATCGTTTGCTCTCACACAACTTAAAATAATAAAATCTTTTTCCCGGCCTTGGAATGCATCAACACTGGTCACTTCAACCTCAAGATACTGATCCTTTTTGTCAGCCAACGAACTGCTCATAGTCATGTACTGAACTATGTATGCACGCTGCCCTTCGTAAGGTGTGATCACCCCAATCTGCTCGGGCTTAACGCCATCCTTGAATAACCGAGTGATGATCTTCTCCACGTTCATCGCCTCCACTCGGTTCAAAAAGGAATTTCCGCTTCCACTAATTTCCTCGCGGCCATAGTTTGCCCAGAACATCATTGGATGACCCTGAACTGGCCATGGAAAGGATGAGTTCTCAATCACTCTTTGTTCACTAGAAACTCCGTTTTGCAATGACCCTTCATAAAACATGTTACTAGGGAATTCAGAAAGACAGGGGTTCATTCTGTATTGCACTTCTAACCGAATAGGCACATGTCCCAAAACAACCAATCTCTCAAACAACGATTGTTTCAAACCTGCATCACCAGCCTTCTTCTCTAAGATAATTGGACCCAACTGCTGATGATCACCAACCAAAATGACTTGCTTAGCACCTTTGACAATAGGAATCAATACTTCCGGCTCCGATGCCTGAGTACTCTCATCAATCAAAACAGTTCTGAATCTCATCTTTTCAAGTCTTTTGTCACCAGCACCTACACATGTACAACAGACAACGTTACATTTGCCCAAGATCTTGCGTTCAGCAGCACGGATAGCCTTCAAGAAAGCCAGAGAGTCCTTGTCAGATAACTCACCTACTTTTCTTCTCATTTGTATCAACTTTCTTAACTCACCTTTCGCCGACTTTTGCACCAAATTGTGTAAAGCTAACGAACTAACAGAACTCTCAACCTCTTCCCGAGACTTAGCAGTCAATCTGACCACTTTCAATCCCAACTTGTGTAAATGTTTAGCCAAGTGGTCAACAGCAACATTAGATGGTGCACAAACAAGTATCTTTTCTTTACTCAATTTCGTGAGATGGTGAACAATTGTCGCCGATGTAACTGTTTTACCAGTTCCAGGTGGACCTTGAATTAATGATAATGGTCTCTGTAAAACAGACCTGACAGCATTGGTTTGGGAATCATTAAGTTCAGCCAAATTGGGGTGTGAAAATTTGTTTGGCAATTTAATGTCGAATTCAACAGGAGCAACATCGTGGCCTAATAACTTATGATAAATGTATCCGGACACCGACTCTTGATCAAGAGCGAATGTCTTCATGGCAAGCTGCATTCTTTGGTAGGAGGTACCTTTCCAAACAAACTCAGCAGTGAAATCTGTAGTGAGATTCGTGGGTGGCTGGGTTTGTGTTGGATTCAACTCCAAAGTAAACTCTTCCTGATTCGAGTTGGGTAATCTCACAATGTAACCATTACCTTCCCACGGTTCCAGATTGGCACCGGTATAACGTAAGATAATTTCGTCACCTACGGCAACCTTTAATTCATTACTTTCAAATGTGGAAAACGTAAACGAGGCCAAGTGACGGCCGTTCAAGGCAACAGACCATTTGACGGAGATATGTTCCAACGCCTGTGATTCTTTCAAATTTTTATCATAGTCACCTTCCAATTTGATTAATGGTGCAAATGATTGCTGGTACTGGAAGGCGTCACCGTATCTCATCAATATAGGTAATACTTCTTCGTCTTCGGTGTCTTTACTTTCGATATCCTCAATGGTAGCTTCACGATTTAACCGCCATTGGGCTTCAAGCTTGGTGATCTGTTGGTGGGTAACCAACTTTGCATTGATTAACTCATCTTCGTCAGGACTGGCGGCAACCCATGAAAGAAATTGTCTATTTTCAATAAGGGCTTGCCACTGATTGGTGTCCCAGTTGATATCTTTAGATTGAGCACATGGCAAACGACATAAGATGACCACCACTGATTCCTGCCTGGCACTAACAAACCCGAGAATAAATACATTCTTGTTACCACAATTGTAACATTCTAAGGTGGTATCTCCCAAATCGGAGTCTTCATGGAGGGAAACCTGATTGTGTCTTGACATAACCAAGTGAGTAACAATATGGGAGCCGCTTTTTGAGGTGCTCGAGTTACAAAACCACTTGTTACATATATTACATTTGACAACGCAGTTGGAGGAATGGATACCGCAATAGGCACACGAATGTTCTGGTAACTTTTCATTGTCAGACTGATCATCGGCAGGCAAGCCATCTTCATCAATGAGGTCTTGGATAGCCTGTATGTCAAGTTCTGTTGGACCATCGTAGTAACTTACTTGAGAATCATGATCGGTTTCTTGGGATTGCGATAGACCTGTGGCGATGGTTGGCTCTGGGGTTCCATCAAAATTTTGGAAACGTAAGTTACTCATCTGAACTGAGTAACAATCGGTATCTTCACACTAACTAAGCAAAATAAAAAAGCAGGATGAAAGGAAACTGAAACTAAAATATCAATACATCGAGACCCACAGGCAAAATAGTATGAGGCACGATTTTACTATCAAAAATTTTTATGGAGTCTCTTTGGGTCAAAACTTTACGAGTTTTGTGCAGGTAAAAACCGGGGAGGGAGGAGGGGCAAAAACAGTAACTACTTCTTTCGTGCCTTACCGTTGCGGATTCTTTCCCAAATTGACAGGTCTCTTCTCGTCAGAAGTTAGGGAAAAAAGAATCGAAGTCGGCAGGTGCAGCCAGTTATTCCGGGATTGTTTTTACAGTTTCGGGTTAATGTCTCACTATTAAGATTTTTCTATCCTTGCCGTTTTTGCAATGTGCGACTCACAGTTTGTCCTGTCGCGCATCTTATCTTAGAGTGCACACCGTGCTTAAAGGTTATCACTAAGCATCGAATGTAGTTTATCTCATGTCTCCTCCAACTCCGGCAAGACTACATTAAGGGCTAGAAGAATCACGATAGCTCAAATATTTATTGTCCAAAAGAGACCATACCCTGATCTACTATTATCCCCATAATCATGTATTAAAATTCTGAAACCGTTCTTGAAGTGGCTCGTGTCGGTCGTGTTTTTTACAAGTCTCGGGGCCAAATTGGTTCAACTTTCGTCTGTTGAAATTACCTTGAATAGCCTCTCCCAAATTTGTGTTACGTGTTCTCCGTGTCCCTAATTCCACACCATTATCTTGGTGTACTCTCCACACTTACTAAATAATCTAATCGAGAACTCCACTAATTCCATTGACTACCAGTGAATCTTCCACGAGTTCTAAATCACGGACGCGCTCTACATGAAATACTCGTCACCCTTTACTAAAGCCATTGTCAGAGATAAAGGTTTGTTCTCTGGTAACGGCTTTCTAGTTTCTACCGATTCAATAAATTGGATCCATACACACACGCTCATTATCACCGAATACGGTCAACTATACTCGTCAGACGAAGCTAAAAATCACTACCTTCTACTTCAATCATTACAGTCATGCTACGTACAAATATTCCCATCATTACCATCATCACCTCAACAGCAACTCCGTCAATCGACCATTCGGAAGATCTCGAAGAAATCTCAAGCAGATACAACACCAGCAAACGGAATAACAGATGAACCCCCAGTAATTTTTATCAAGACATTTGAAAATGACAAATTATACATCACCGTGCCTTCCAAGATTAATTTCGGCAATCTTCTCAGTGCCTTAATGGTGTGGCAGTCTCTCAAACCTCAAGGATTGGTGAAAAAGTGGTACTCTGAAAACAAAGTCGAGGATTCCAACTTATCCCTGGTGGACCATGAGTTGTTGGTTTGTAGATTTAAAATCTATGGACCAATCCCATCAAAATCTAAAAACCTTAAAATAGTGCCTGGACCTAAGGCTCCGATTTACCAACCTAGAATCGATCAACAACAGTCATTCTTCAATCTGGATTCTAATATTCAGAACTCACAGGGAAGTGATCCCAGTATTACTGAAGGTTGGTTCTACACAATGGGTGTGTTGAAATCAAACGGGATTCTCAATTTTATCACGGAATTAGATGGTACGTTGTTGTATTCGGTTGATATCAAATCGATAATGTCATCCGAAATCAGAGAGATGCACCACTCCATTTTTGACAGTTCCAACGTGTTATTCATTGGTCAATTGAAAGAGTTACGCTATAATAATGTTATAAAAACCACCAGCACACTTTCGATTGACCAATATACTACCCCATTTTTATCCAGAGACAACAAAACGATTGCTAGTAACCAACGTATCTTGATTGAATTTCCTTTGCACATTGATTTGGAAGATTGGTTTGTCGGACTTAATTACTTTGCAAAGCGTGAATACATTGGCTCTTATGGACCTGGTCTGAAATTGGAAGAACCTCAGTGTCAATCGCATACCCACCAACAGGCACCAGATACCCCTATTCTTAAAACAGCCAATATATCAATCACCTCATCTCACTCTGTTCATTCACTCTCTGAGTTTTCTTCTCCTCCATTATCACATTACAACCGCGAAAGTTTCCGGGTTTCCAAGAAAGTGGCCATTGATATTATCGAAGCAAGATTTGAAGATGAAACAAATAACTCTCGGGATAAGATTTATGCTGAAGTCAGAATGTGGGGGTTGCCATGGTCCAGGACTGCTATTGTTAATCATACCAGCAATCCATTCTGGAAGGAAGAATTTGCAACCGATTTGCCCATCCTGACCCAAATGATACACATCTTAATTAAGAAATGCTTATTTAATGACTCAACTTACCTGCCAGGCGATAAATTAATTGGTACTGTCTATTTAACGCCTGATATTTTGACAAAACAAGTACATAATAGTTCTACTGTTTTGGTTGGCTCTGGCTCAGGCAATGTCATTAACGTGAATGGAATCAATACCCATAATCCACATAGCTCCATTTCAACAATGAAAAATGTTGCAAACTCTCCTCAAACTCCTGGTCCAACTCATACTAATAATGAAATTGTCCGATTATCTATTTATGATACCGCAAATCTACCAATTGGTAAGCTTCTTTTGAACGTGAGCTTAAAGGAGTACCATATCCTTCCACCGAGTGTTTTTAAACCACTTGAAAGTATGCTTACGAATGCACCAATGAAGGATTTGATCAAATTCTGCAATGATAATGTTCCTACTTCAGACTTTGAAAATGTCAGTTTAATAATGTTGGATATATTCCAGAGTTTGGGGGTAGAAGATAAATGGTTCAAATCTTTAATGGAGGCAGAATTGGTTAATGTTGATAAGATGACTCGCAAAAACTATGTGACTAACAAGAGGAGTAGTGATATGAAGAGAAATAGTGAATCGGGTGCCCCCACACTTGGGCCACCTGCTCTGGCCTCGTCTGGTACTGGTTCATCTTCATCTAATAATGTTTTCAACACTCTTTTTAGAGGCTCATCTATATTTTCTAAGTCACTTGAGAAGTACAACCTTAGAATTGGTCAAGAATACTTGGAGAAGGTATTTGGCGATTTCTTTGCTAAGATTTCTCGTGAAAAGAAGAATTGTGAGGTTGATCCAAGATATGTGAAATTACAGTTGAGAGCAGCTAGAAGAGGCAAATCCTTGGATGATTCGGATGATGAAGTCTCTGATAGTGATTCCGACGATTATGATTCAGATGTTGAAAGAGAGAGAGATGAACAAGTGAAGGCCACTGTCGAACAGAATTACGTTAACTTGTTTAACTATGCAGAAGAAATCTGGAACAAGATTTATATTACGTCTAATGATTTGCCAGCTCAAATCAAACTTCAATTGAAGAACTTCCGGAGTAAAGTCGAGCTTGCGTGTGATCCTGAAGATAAGACCACAGCATTGAACTGTTTAAGTGCTTTTATCTTTTTGAGATTCTTCTGTCCAGCAATTTTGAATCCCAAGTTGTTCTACTTGACAAAGAACCACCAGACAGGCAACACACAAAGAACGTTGACGTTGATTGCAAAGATCTTGTTGAACTTAGCGAACCGTCAAGAATTTTCTCCACATAAAGAACCACACTTGGTTAAGATGAATGTATTTTTGACCAAGCATCAGCCTGAAGTTTATGAATACTTTGATAAGATTACTGAACGTAAAAACGACTTCAATGAAAAAATTTTGGATTTGAGTCATGAAGTTAAACGGTTTGATTTGGGCTTAAGTGGGGACTCTACGTCATCAGAATTACCTACAACTCCGTATTTGATTGATAAATATTTACGGTTGACTGAGTTGTTACATTTGTTAGACTTTAAGCCGAAAAGAGGCAGTGTGGGTTCGCCATTGACGTCTCCCATGAATGAAGGTGGCCCGGCAACATCGAGTCCGTCAGTTGCTTCAATCAGAAACGATACTATTCGTACAAGTGCTGCAATTAGCATGAGTATTACCCATGAGCGTAATCTGTCAAGAGAGTCCAATGGAGACGTTCTATTGAATGACGAGAGAAATGTATATCAAATTGGTTCCCTTGAGTTTGAGAAGTCCGAGTTCTTGGACCTCGCTGGTGATAATGAGACTGAAGGCTTTCTTAAGTCGCTTTGCCGTAATAACGAAAACATATTTTCGTTTATTACTTCAAACATTACTTTAAAAGACTTGCAAAAACAGAGTGCCAAGTTGAAGACCAAGATCAACAACTTGGAAGTGTTTTTGGAGAATTGCGAGTTTCCTAATAATTATTTGCCGCAATCACAAGAAAGAAATAAGGACAAGGAAACTTTTTCGGGTTTATGGGAAGCATTTGCAGTGGACATATTGAGTAAAACCTATTTCGATGTGTCACGCAATTGTCTTGTTCACTTAGAAAATGAGCTTGTGCCTCACAGCGGGTTCAAGCGGCTTATCGAAGGCAATGCTTTGAGCACGTTGAAGCTTAAATTTACGGTTGATCACCCGGGAGACGTCGCCGGGGGCTACGCACCAAAAACGTCTGTCAGTTCCAACTATACTGCAGATATTGCACCCTCATTTACTACAAGTAGTCTTGGTACCGTGGTCAAGACCAGCAAGAATCCTTTTAAGAAATGGTTACGTAAGTAAGTCACTACTTTTTTTAATTTTTGAGTACCCATACAACTACAAACCAAATAAAATAAAGCTGTAAAACGTCTGACCATCTTGCATATTCTGCCCTTTCTTTTTCTCTTTTTTTGTTTTTATTTAGATGTATTTGGAATTGTAATCGGTTTCCTGTATATACATTTTTTGCTCTTTTTTCCTGTGTGCAAACTCGAATGATGGAAGCCAAAAAAAGTGTATCCTCGCCCAAAAAAGCACACCTAGATACATACAAGCAGTCGACCACCCGAAGGCTATAGTCATTTTCTTCAACACGAATCCATAACGAAAATAGCACAAAGCATTCTACAATGAGTACTGCTACTGCCGAAGAAATTCTTGCATCTTATCCGCAAGTTTCCGCTCCAACCGAACAAACCGGCTACACATCGAATTTGACAGCCGAGCAGCGTACTGCGTTGGGCAAGCTCCGTGACGAGTTGACTGCCTTGGGATACAAGGACAGAATGGATGATGCATCTCTCTTGAGATTCTTGAGAGCTAGAAAGTTCGATATTACCAAGGCCAAGGATATGTTTGTCAAGTGTGAGAAGTGGAGAGCAGAGTTTGGAACCAACACCGTGTTGCAAGATTTCCACTACAAAGAAAAGCCACTCGTGGCCAAGTTATATCCACAGTACTACCACAAGACTGACAAGGACGGTAGACCGGTGTATTTTGAAGAGTTGGGTAAAGTCAACTTGCCAGAGATGTTGAAGATTACAACCCAGGAAAGAATGTTGAAGAACTTGGTGTGGGAATACGAGTCCTTCACCAACAACAGATTGCCAGCTGCTTCCAGAGAAGCCGGCTACTTGGTTGAAACTTCTTGTACTATCTTGGACTTGAAGGGTATCTCCATCAGCTCGGTGTATCAGGTCATCGGCTACGTGAGGGAAGCTTCGGCAATTGGCCAGGACTACTACCCAGAAAGAATGGGTAAGTTCTACTGTATCAATTCGCCATTTGGCTTCTCCACTGCATTCAAGTTGTTCAAGCCTTTCTTGGACCCAGTCACCGTTTCCAAGATTTTTATTTTGGGATCGTCGTACTCCAAGGAATTGTTGAAACAGATCCCAGCGGAAAACTTGCCCGTCAAGTACGGTGGTAAGTCGGAATGCACCGAACAAGAATTGTACTTGAATGACTTCGGTCCTTGGAGAGATCCAAAATACATTGGTCCAGAAGGCGAAGCTCCCAGATCTTATCAGTTGTAAGTGTTTATAGAAATATGTATATGAGAGTTTTATAAAATCAAAGTTCCGCGTAGATTTATTATGGCTAAGTTAATTTTTTTTTTGCTTCTTCTTCGTGCCAGTCGCAGGATTTTTCTCACTTTCTCTCTTCAATTGCGGTGCCGGTCGTTTGAGGAGCCGCACAAGGACAGATCTGATCAGATAAACGAATTCATGTTATTTTTTTCACCGCCACAATGATCGCTCTTTTCTTTTACCTTGTGTTGGCGTTAGCAAAGACACATACGTACCACTTCAATGCAACGTATGTTACTGCCAACCCCGACGGCATGTTTGAGCGCCGTATGATTGGGATCAACAACGAATGGCCCATTCCCACTATCCGGGTCCAGGAACTGGACCGTGTGGTCATTCACTTCCACAACCAGTTACCCGACAAAAACTCGTCTCTTCATTTCCACGGCCTCTTTATGAAAGGTCAGAACTATATGGATGGGCCTCAAATGACTACCCAGTGCCCAGTTCCTCCAGGCACTACCTTCACCTACAATTTTACCGTACAGCAATCAGGTACCTACTGGTACCACGCTCACACTGGATCACAGTACGGTGACGGTTTAAGAGGTATGCTCGTGATAGAACCCGAAAAGGCCCTTCCCTTTGAATTTGAAAAAGAGCTCACCTTGTCTGTTTCGGACTACTACCACTTGGAAACTCCTGAGATCATGAAAAAATTTATAAACCGCTACAACCCCACCGGTGCCGAACCTATTCCTCAGAACTCTCTCTTTAATGATACCAGAAACCTTACCTGGTCTGTTGATCCCGACAAGACTTACTTTCTCCGTATTGCGAACATCGGGCTCTTCACGTCACAGTACTTGTACATCGAAGACCACGATTTCACCATTGTCGAAGTTGATGGGGTACTTACTGAACCCAAGACGGTCGATCTGTTGTACATCGCAGTGGCACAAAGGTACGGTGTTTTACTTCACACTAAAAAAACATTACAAAACTACCGTTTCGTCAACATTATAGATCAACCAATGTTGGACGTTTTACCTCCTGACTTACAGATCATTTCCACCAACTGGCTTGAGTACGACCTGCTGAAGGAAAAGCCCCAACCATTGAAGAACGGCGGTGACACTTTTGAAGAAGCTATTGCCAAGCTTCACCCAGCAGACGATGCCGACTTGGTTCCTCTTGAAAAGTTGCCATTGTTTCCTGATGCCGATTACCGTATTGAACTTAATTTCACCATGGATAATTTGGGCGATGGAGCAGGATATGCATTCTTCAACGATATCAGTTATACTGCTCCTAAGGTTCCCACATTGTACACTGTGATGTCCAGTGGAGAGTTTGCAACAAAGCACGAGATTTATGGTTCGAACACCAACACGTTTGTGCTCCAACACAACGAAGTAATTGACATTGTTCTCAACAACATGGATCCAGGTAAGCATCCATTCCATTTGCATGGCCATACGTTCCAAGTGTTGTACAAGTCCCCTGAAGGTGAAGATGATGACAATCCTCTTGTGTACGACCCACAAAACCCTGAACATAACGAGTTCCCCGAATATCCTATTCAGCGTGACACTGCCCAAGTCAACCCCAACGGATTTATTGTGTTGCGGTTCAAATCTGATAATCCCGGGGTGTGGCTTTTCCATTGCCATGTTGACTGGCATTTGGAACAGGGTTTGGCAATTACATTGGTTGAAGCACCACTTGAGATTCAAAAACAGCAAATTCCTCAGGATCATTACGAAGCTTGTATTGCGGCCAACATCCTGACGGTTGGCAATGCTGCAGGCAACTATGGCAGCAAGAATGCCTGGTTTGATCTCGCAGGCGAAAACCTCCAGGTGGCACCATTACCAGAAGGATTCACTCTTAAGGGCTACATTGCCATGGCAATGTGTACTTTTGTTGCAATTTACGGGGTCTTCACCATCTACAAATATGGTATTGAAGATGTCAATAGTGAGAATACCGATGCTATGATGGATAAACTCTATGCGATCTTGCGGGAACATGACTCAGCTGAGTCCGAGCAAGAAGAAGCATTCTTGGGTCAAGGTCAGGCCAATCATAATTAGCTAGAAAGATAAAATAAAATGCGACAAACTTCCCCATATTTTTCTGGGGAGATTTCCGTCAATACTTTTAAAAAAATAAACAGCAAGAATAATCGATCAAAAGCCGCAAATGAGCGAAATTTTGGGGTAAGTTCTTAATATTTATCAGCTGCAATGGCCCTTTGGTATACTAACATGATAGTTCTGGAATCATTGGATTATATACTGCTTTCGACTTGCTTGAAAACTGCGTAAAGTCAGGGTGACATTGTGGATTTGACCGCTACATGTCGAGCGAAATGTTTGAAACTGCCCACTGGATGCAAAAAAGAAAAAAAAGCACAGTATCGTGAGTATTTGGACGAATACCACGAGATGACACCCAAAAAAAATTGCCTGAGGGGGTCAGTTATGGGATCAACTTTTTTTCGTGGAATTTCAACTGTCCCTTTTTCCTTGCTAACTTGCAGAGGTTCTTGTATTACAAGGGTGTGGAATTTGTGCGTAAGAAATTGGCCAATATTGGCGAGGAGTATCTTCCGAGAACCAAAACTGTGTACAATTGTACTGGTTTAGGGGCATTGACTCTCGGTGGAGTCGAAGATAAGTCGGTGTATCCTACTCGAGGTCAAGTTGTTGTGATCAAATCACCCCATATTCGGGAAAATGTCATGCGCTGGGGAAAGAATGCCGATTCGTTTATCATCAAGCGTCCGTACTTGAACGACCCGCTTATTTTGGGAAGGTTAAGGTTTCTTCAGCCACATGACTGGAGATCTGAATCCTACAAAGACCAAACCGACGATATTCTTGCCCAAACCACGGCACTTTTGCCCGATATACTTGAACGTAACCCGCGCGGTCGCTGTATTGCGGACTTGGAAGTGTTGCGTGTAGCCACAGGGCTCCGGCCACTAAGAACAGGTGGTGGTCGTATTGAACTGATCCAGTTCGACACCGATAAAGTTCTTATTAATAACTATGGTGCTAGTGGTTATGGGGTCCTGGCTGGACTCGGAATGGCAGCCGAAGGTGTACGTTTGGGACTCGCGCCAGCCGCAAAGTTCTTATCTCAAATATATCAAACTTCATTTTTTTTCTCTCTCTCTCTCTTGTAAAAAATTGCACCTCACAAATTAGTTCTTAAGCATGTCCCAGTTATTTGAATGGGCGTTTGGGAAGAAGTTGACGCCGCAGGAACGGCTTAGAAAGAACCAGCGGGCGTTGGAAAAGACACAGCGTGAACTTACACGAGAAGTCACGAAGTTACAACAACAGGAAAAGAAACTCGTTGGCGAAATCAAGAAGCTGGCCAAGCTGGGCCAAGTAGCGCTGGCTCGTATTCAGGCCAAAGATCTTATTCGGACCAAGGGTTACATCAACAAGTTTAACTCCATGAAAGCACAATTGCAGGCAATTTCGTTGAGAATTCAATCGGTTCGTTCCAACCAGCAGATGGCAATGTCTATGCGGGACGCCACAAGATTGTTATCGGGCATGAACAAGTCAATGAACTTGCCACAGCTTTCCAGAATTGCTCAGGAGTTTGCTAAAGAAAATGATATGATGGACCAGAAACAAGAGTTTATGGATGATGCCATCGACGACGCCATGGCATTCGACGAAGACGAGTTGGGTGAAGACGAGCAGATTGACGAAATCTTGGGTAAAGTCTTGGATGAGATTGGAGTTGATCTCAATACCAGTTTAAAGGACACTCCAAGTGCAATACATGCGGGCAATGAAGAGACTGTATTGTCAGGGCGGGTCGCTGAAGCTATTGGAGGCCACGGAAATGATGAAGATGACCTACAAGCGAGATTAGATAGTCTCAAGAAGTAGAATACAATCACGGGTCTTATTGTCTCCAATTCTTATTTTCTTTTGTAATATACTATACACAGTTGGATCTCTTTAAATGTACTTCTTTTCTACTAAGTAGTCCAAGATTTGCTTTGCTGATTGTTCAACAGAGACCCCTTCGTAGTTCTTCAAGTGAACTTCAGGGTTTTCAGGAGCTTCGTAGGGAGCACTGATGCCGGTAAATTCCTTGATGATTCCTTCTCTGGCCTTCTTGTACAAGCCCTTAGGGTCTCTTTGTTCTGCAATTTCAACTGGAACATCAACATACACTTCAACAAATGGCAAGTTGTCCGCTTCGTGTAACTTTCTAGCCAATTCACGGTCTTGTTTGTATGGACTGATGAAACTGGTTAAAGTGACAGTACACGAGTCAGTAAACAACTTGGCAACCTCGGATATTCTACGGATGTTCTCATTCCTATCAGCTTCACTGAACCCCAAGTCCTTGTTCAAGCCAAATCTGACATTGTCACCGTCCAAACGGTACGCATTCAAGCCTCTGGCCAAGATCAGCTGCTCCAAGGCACATGCAATAGTAGATTTTCCACTGGCAGACAACCCTGTCAACCATACAGTGACACCACGTTGTTTTCTCAATTGAGCACGTTCTTTATGGGTCAAGTTTGCATGCCAGGTGATATTTGTAGCCATTTTCTAGTTTTTCCTGCCTTACTTTGGGGTTAAAGACGAATTAAAACGTCCAAACACCATCCAATATATCTCGCCTATTTACTAATCACACGCTGAATGGAACCATTTCACGTGAAGATAAGACAGACAAAAGAAGTTGCTAGCGAGTTTGAACCCACGACATTTCTCATGTTTTGTGTAACTAAAAATTCTGAAGCGTATCCTGCAGGATTTTTTTCTGGCATCCTAAAAGTCAATGAACAAACTCACCATCTACCGTTAAACCCAGTCGATAACAATGTACTACGAGTTGTTTGCCATTGCACGTATAACAGATCCAGTAAAGACTAGCAAAGAAGCTATTAAGATTGTGTCGACAATTGGAAAGTTGATTCTTAATAACAGAGGAGTCATTCGTGATATAACTAGTTTGGGTGCCAGACCTTTACCGAAAATCATGTCGAAGGAGCAAGAAAGACATTTCCAAGGGTACCATTTCTTGATGGGGTTCGATGTTTCTTCGAACGTACAAGCTCAGTTATTGAGAACCTTAAGAAATGATCCAAGAATCTTAAGAGCTAACATCATGAAGCATGACTTGAACAAAAAGTTGAACCCAGGTTCTTCCATCCAACAGGCATTAACTGCTGTCCAACACCAGTAGGATATTGTACATAGAGCAAACGATAATACAGGATATAAAAAAAGTTTTTAATGGTTATTCTCGGATAAGAATATGTAGCAATACCCATCCATTACCAAAAATCTACGAAGTAATACTTGCCAATCGTTTACCATTGAGAACCGTGTTCGGAGTACTGTACTTTGAAGCAGAATAATTCTGAGTGAAGAAAAATCACCGCTACAAACCAAGTGAAGTCTACTCCTTTTGCAGAGAAGAATTAATTATGGTGGCTTGTGTAAAGGAATTCCAACGTTTTATTTTGTCTCATGTGGTTTGGTTATTTTTCCTTTCCATAAGACAACAGGTAACATGACAAGGAGGGTTTGCAATCTACAAAGTGCACATTTTATCAGGTCCCCCGCCACCTTGTAAGCTCTATAACAAACGGTACGAATCCGAATGTGTCCGACAATAGGATTTTTGGCCCTAGAAATCAATCTCTGAGTTGTATGTTTTTATTATTGTCGTCTAGATTATGGCATGATTTGTAAACTGTAGATCCACCTAATTTAATCCAAAGCCTCACGTCCTATATTAACCGTACTGTTTTCTTACCTGGCCTATCTTACCTCATAAAAAACAACAACAAAACAATATCGCACCGCACCACCAAAAGTCCTTGCGCTGGATTCTCCTATTAAAGCCCGTTTTGTCTCAATTACTATCTTCCTTAGTTCGTTGTCCCAAAACAGCAAAACCAAAACACTAAATCAGAAAACGAGGCAACGTAAAAAAAACAAAAAAAATTAACGATCTCTCTCGCCAGTCATCTTCAAACAACGTTTGTATCAATAGTTGGGAATATAGGAACTGATTTACTCTTGGAAAACATTCCAAGGATTAATTGTAACTAACCCAGAACAGAACTTGGCAAACAAGTAATAGAAGATAACCCTCGTGTTTGAAATTGGAATTTCTTCTTTCGAAAAACATACATTAACCGCCGAGGATTCCATTAGCCACCCTTATTCCCCTACTACCGGATATCCCCAATTTATTATGGATGACAGTTTTGGTAAAGAGAATGTGTGCATTAGTCTAAGACCTCAACCCAATAATATTCCGATTACGTCGAGACCATTGTCACCGAAGAAATCCCACAATTCCTTGACGATGATGCAATCGTCTCCCTTGAAGAAGAGAACTGAATCACCGAACACATCATTTAATAACACTTATCAAGACTATTCCAAACTTGAACGACAACACGCTGATCTACTTCTCAAATACAATCGCATGATAACCGACTACGACGAGCTCGAAATCCAACTACACTCTAAGGAACTGACCATTGAAGACCAAAACCAAAGGCTAACTAAGTTGGAAGAACAGCTAAGAACCTTTCATCAAGAACACGACAAGAATAGTGACATTTTACAAAAAGAAATTAGCATATACCAGGACTTGATCAGTGATCTCAAACTCAAAATAAAACGACTTACAGGTGAGGTAAAATTATACAAAGACCTTGCAAATGATCATCAAGTTAACGACAAGAAACGAAATACCAACGAAAGCAAAAATGAACTAGAAGATATACTAGAAATATCGGAAAAGTTTACCAAGTTGTTAAAGGAATTTAAAGTGTTGCAGAGCAATTTTGAATTAGAAAGAAATTCAAAGCTTGTTTTGATAGATCAGATTGAGTTTTTAACAAAAGAAAACGAACTCTTGATCAACCAAAGCAAGCGTGCTTCTCTCCTGGATTCGGAAAGCAACACTAGCGTAGTCCACAATTTCAACAATACCATCCATACCATGAACGAACTCACTGACGATGACTCTTCGACATCAAATGAGAACTTAATAGTCGACTTTCACCCAGAACAAGAGGATATCAATAGCGACGAATTTCATGAGTTGAGTTATTTGCCCATGGACCTCGAAAATAACCATTCATCGCCCATTAAAACGGGATATCGTGATAGTTCAGTGGAGCTAACAAGTAACTTTGAGTTTCCACCTACCAATAAGCGAAATTCAATTATTCCGGAACTGGACAAACCATTGGAGCCTGCAATGATTAATCAGAAGAGGATGTCATTGCCTGCGAAGCTCAAATCCCCAAAATTAGAGGACGAATTTGTGCTATCGCCACTTAAATTGGCACATGTCAATGGAGTTTTCGAAATAGAGAAATCTACTATCGTGAATCGGTACTCGAAATCAAAACCAGGACATTCCCGGTACAATAGTCACGATATTGTACCCATTAGAGTAGAGTTTGAACCCAATGATCTGGCAATCAGAAGTATGTCCATGCCTGAAAAGGTTCATAATGAACAAACTACCGATTTGAATGAGAATATGGATCATCCACACGTCTTACACACTGCTAGAAATAGTGCACTTCATGCATTGAACGGGAATAGCACGTCTAATACTAGCAGATCATCCAGATCTAGTATGATCAAAGAATATGACCAACCTGCAACGGATATTACGCGGCAGGAGATTATGAAATTGAAGTTTGAGTTGCAATCCTTGAAACTTCACAATGAGAAGTTGTTGTCCTATATTGGATTTGAGTTGCAGAAACAGAAAAAGAACATCCGAAAACTTTCAAAGAAGCAATCGGCACGCACGTTAGAGGCGTTAAGCAGTGTCAGTAAGCAAATTGAATATTCTGATGCCAAATTAATAGAGCAGTCGAAAGACGAGCTAATCCACAAGAAGCGGGTGTTACGCTCTGTTTCAATAAACCCAATAGTATCCAAGAGATACCTGTCACCTCAAGTAGGGATTATTCCTTACAGTAGTGCTATTTTTCCCTCTTATGAACAAGGAGGCGAAGACGAGTACGGCTTTATGAACCATTTCGATACACATAATAAACGGATCTTTTCGAACGGATTGAATGTGTATTTGAACATGGAGGATTTAGATGATAAGGAATGGGAAGACTCAACCGACGATCACATGGTAAAGAAGTATCGCTCGCAGGTATTCAGATCATCAACAAATTTTAGCAGCGACTACGAAGACAATGATGATGAGACCGATCTTTTCAGCGACAGTACTTCATCGGAGGAGGAGATTACTATACTTAATCGACTCAAGCAGTTGGTTGTTGGGTCCAGTAACCTGAAAACGAGTAGCAAAAGAAAGAAGAAAGAGCAGCAACAATTGGTTGACGATGCCTTGAAGTTGAAATTCCTCACCATTACTCTAGGGATAATGATTGTTGGTTTGAAGTTATCGCATCAGCATCAACAGACCGCGTTATGACTTATGTACATTAGTTACTTTTTAGATAATCTAAAATTTACAAGCAATACCGCACGGTATGCATGAAAACCTTCTATGTACCGGAATTATTACTTAACTGAAACGAAAGGCCGAAAAGTGGAACCACTCTGCGATTTGCGGCAAGTCCCGAGGTCATGATATAAATAGAGGCCGTTTACCCTCGGACGATTTCTGATGAACAGCCAACTTCAACCAGATATAAATAGATTCAAAGAAACAGAATAATGGCGTTAAGAGACTACATGTACGCGAAACACAGTAATCGAGAGACTGTCGCACGAATAAACAAAGTACCATCTGCCATAGTCGAACCAGGACAAAAACCACCTCGGATAAGCAAAAATAAATGCCATGAAGAAGTGGAAGAAGTGGGGGAGTGTCAAAACTGTGCCGATTGTAAGAATTATAAAGATGTGACTCCCAAAGTCAAAGTTGAAATTGATGAACCCAAACTCAACCGAATGGTGGAGGAATTGAACATTGCAGATCGTCATGGATTCAAAGCACCATTTTAGGGTTAGAAATAATTTTTCTTATTAATGCGTAATCGGGGTTCTACACAAGTATAAAGAACACAGGTGTATATATTTAGTTTCATTTGGTTTGCAATCGATGCTGTACCATAAATAATAAGTGATATAAGAAGGTCAAGTAAGGAATACCATCGGTGTTACCATGAATTTCTCGATACACAGCGATAATGCTGCCAAGAATACACTCTAACTCGATGGGGCGATGTTGGCGCGAATCAACTAACATCGAAGGTTGGTAATTCTGTTTGGCATCATCCGCTTCAGTAAACGCAATAATCTTGTCGATATGTTCATCTTCAAGGTAATTGGTGTACTCGCCGTAGTCAAACCGCCTCAAATCTTCATTGGCCACAAGTTTGATCTCCGTCATTAATGGACGGAACACCGAGTCTATAATTCCTTGTGGTTTCATTTCAAATACTTTACCACAGTCTAAGTCAGTAAGACAGCAGATAGTATTGAATGATCCGTTGTACAACAATTTTCTCCAACGAGTAAACCGAACGTTGTGGTCGAGCCGAACTGAGTTAACATCATTTGAATAGAGCTCAAGGAATCTCTGCAATAACTGCATGGCCTTAGGAGTCCCTTTAGGATCAAATAATCCAAAAGTAACGTCATCGTGGCCATACTGGGTCACGGAAGCTTTGCTATTGACCGAAGAGATGTACGAAACTCCACTGATCAAGTTGACTTTGTCCTTGAGCTGATGCCATGAAGCGTCAATTCCAAACCCATTCTGAATCAAAACTATACTGGTCTGACTATCAGGCTTGGTCAACCCGCTGTGGGCCTCAATTTGGTCCCATACATTGTTGGCCGCAGCTGGGATGACCTTTGTCGTGACCACGATATAGTCAAACGGACCATTGTCAACCGCTTCCAATGATTTGTAAATGTTTTGGGGTTTAAAACCAGCAATTGCATTATCTGCCTCGTTAGGATCACCATTTTCTCTACGTCCACCATAATCAATCGACGAAATGGTATAGCCCTTGGTAGTCACTGTTTCGTAATCGGACCGAATAACTGCTGTCATCTCAACGTCTGGTTTTTGCTGGAGATTGAAGCAGGTGATTACACCAACACCACCCATGCCCACACATAATACTTTCGTCATCGTTTCTTTTCCGTAGTCTATAACTTTTCCTTGACCTGGGGTTAATGATTATAAATACATATACATTTCGTACTTAGACGCGGTAAACCCAGATCCGGAAATCATTTCCGCTCGCTGAGTCTTGCTATTTACGATTTTATTACACACACTATCGATGCGAATTTCGCAGCTGTCGATGGGCTGAAAGAATAGAATCGACTGGGCGAGTGGCACTGCGATGTTGCATCCGGTGCGGCACATGGCTCAGATTGACAAGTACATCGGTCCCATTTCCCTCTGGAACCGCTGAACGGAGAAAGAAATCGTCAATTCCTGAAAGTTGATGCCGATGCAGATGCTGGCGCTGGCGATGCTGCTGTTGCTGATGTTGCTGATGCTGATGTTGTTGCTGTTGTTGTTGCTGTTGCTGTTGTTGTTGTTGCTGTTGTTGTTGAGTACTTGGTGCTTGGGTACCTGCTTGCAGCTGTACTGACCGTATATTAATGATTCTCTCGTTGAAGAATGAATTTTTAAACTCCTGGAAGATCTTCATCGTTTGTGGATATTCATACTGGTGATCATGAAAGAAACGATCAGCAAACATGTAAATGAACCTTTCTATATCGGAGGCGCTGATAACTTGGCCATCTCTCATCAACGGATTAACATCTAACACCAGACCGTTATTTGCCCCATTAGAAACATGGGTCGCCGATCCGGGCAGATGTGATTTCACAGCACTATTTGTATTAATGACAGCTAAACCGCCATTGTCGTTAGATGATGTTATAGCAGATGATCTGGTGTTCGAACGAGTTGCTCTCAGTTGACGACGGTGATCTTTGTTTTCAAAGTGATGTTTTTTATTGTCAAAGCGAGAGTTTAACTGCTGTTGCAGATATTCATATGAATTGATTGTAGGTGTCGGTTGATTAATCTGTTGCTGTTGTTGTTGCTGTTGTTGCTGTTGGTATACTGAAAAGTTAGCAAGATTTAAGTTAGGATTTCCAGTGGTAAAGTTGAGACCTTGCTGGGGTCTGAACTGTGCAACTGAGGTAGAATTGGGTGTCGCAGTTGGCGGTTGCGAGTTCATGAGTTCAAAATTGGTTGTGGATGATGCAGAGGCGGTGCCATTGACCAGGGAAGCAGAATTTGGGGGCGATGTACTTGCTGTGAATACAACTGTCGCATCTGCCTGATCTTGAGTCGTTGCATTGTTGACCGAGGCTCCGGTAGAGGAATTGGAGAAATTGGAGTCGTATACCTCATCGATTGGTGCTGCCGATTCCTGGAACGAATTTCCGTTAATTACAGACGGCACGGAAACTGCCGATGGGGATACAGATGCAGAAGGAGACGAATTTGTCGACGTAATTGTAGTATCAGCACGAGGTATGTCACTAGTGGTGTTGCCGCTGCTCATACGTTTTTTAGTGAGGCCGTGGCGCTTTTTAAATTGGGACAACCAACCATGACTGAATCCTACCAATCGTTTTGGGTCTTCGACACCAAATTGGTGAGCGTAGATTGACCAGTGTTCACGTAAAATCGGCTCATTGAGTGGTTCATTACGTTCCAAGCGTTGTTGCACCAATAAGTCCATGGCCTGGTTAATCTTTTCGTATTTGAATTTGACCTTCCGTCGACTGTTCTTTGAGAAGGTTGAGCCGGAGCGATTCAAGCGTTCCCGAAGCTCGTCCTCGTTTTTTAGCCATTCGCTAAACGACGAGGTAGAGATGGAGATCTCGTTTTTATACCGGTCAACAGTTTCCAGCTGGGGCCGCTTGGATTGATGGTAGAAGTCTAGGATCTGGATTTTCTGCTCAAGAGTCGCCCTCGGGAGTTTTACGGGCGGCATCCTGGCGAGTGTTTATGTAGGGAATATTTTAGACGCTTGAGAAGCAAAAAGGTGGTAAATTGTGAATCAGCTTTTTTTAGTGAGACTTTTTTGCGTCAGTGAGATCAGAAAATTGCAGCCTGACAGAGAAGCAGAGAAGACTTTGGCCGGTGTGGGTCGGGAATGAGGCGGAATACGTTTTTTGAGTCAAAACCGTTGACCCTAGAATGATTAGTTGTAAGCAAACCAAGTTTGTAGACTCCCGAGCTTGCTTTACACAATCAATAGGACCCCCCTCTCGCTACAAGCAATATTTTTTTTGTCCCAATGGAGGCGCAACACTCGTTTGTCACCAAAACAATGAGATACAAATATCCTAATAATTACTACATTTGGTTTCTAAAATCATCGTTTATAAGGATTCAAAGACTAGTGCGAACCAGCACCCTTGCTGACTCTTTCCAAAACGGATTCGTAAGCAACTTCAGAAAAGTCAGTACCCTGGACGTCGGTAGAAACACCGTTAAGTGCTCTTCTCAAGGCATCCTTAGAAGCAGCGTAAACCATCTTCGATCTGATTGGGGCAGTGTCTGGAGACCAGGTGAAGAAAACAATCTTAGATCTCTTACCTTCACCGTTGCTAATTTCGTACTCAAAGTCGTACACAGCGTATTTACATTCATTTTCTGGCAACTTTTCCAAAAAGGCGTCGTAGTCAGTAGAGGTCGACGTTTCCTCAACAACAATTTCGGTCTTGTTGTCGTTAAGCGTAAAGATAACAAACTTGAACTTCTTACCCAACTTCAAGTCGTTGAAGGCAGTCAAGGATTCATCGGCAACAGCAACACTATATGTTAGTAATCAATGAATTTAATACATTGCCGCCGTCGGTTCCACTCCGGCGGTTATCATGTGTTGATAAATGTGATGTCATAAATCGAAAGAAAACATACCCAGATCTGGACTGTTAATTGTGGTTAGTAATATGACCTATATCCATATCAATTACAATTGATACATACCATTTTTTTAGATTTAAGTAGCTAGTTAAAACAATATAAGTTTCAGAGAGGAGTGTTGTCGGGATTTTTCGCTGGTCAGTTTGGTCGGAGGGTGAGGTGACACAAAACAGGCGCGTATAGGAGTGAGGACCTCTTATTTTATTTTTTGTTTGACATATATATGTGCTCCAGTACTTAATTATGTAAGCTGGTCACATTTAGACTATATTATATAGCTACCATACCACCCTACAATCTTTGAAGTAGGGTCTCAGCGTGTGTGCAACCGGTAAACGCACCATCGGTTTGACTTTCGAGGAAAACAGTATGGCCATCGTCTACGAGAGCAGTATACCGGTTTGTACGGGGCCCCAAACCTGTAGTCACCACATAGTTCTCGCCTAGCTGCGAGCTAAACGCGGCATTGGCGTCGGATGCAAAAATGACGTAGCCGTCGTTATCGTCACCGATATCAAGCTTCTGGCGCCATTCGCGGTTAGCAATAGGATCACTGGCGCTGAGAACAACAATCTGGTCTATACCTTTACGTTTGAAGTCACCCAAGTGTTTAAGGAAACTTGGAACGTGGTCATCAGCACCCTGGGGAGTAGCAACATCGTCAGCACTGGTAATGACTACCTTCTTGTGGGGCAATTCCTTGGTAAAGTCGTACTGAACTGGCTCAGCACCTTTACGTGGGATATAAGTGACAGTTCCCATTGGAAATCTGTCATCGGCGTGGAGGGGAGTAATACTTCTAAATCTGTGGTTCAGCATTTGGGTTATCTTTGGATAGGATAGGTAGATAGGGGAGACGACAATCCTGATGAGATATAGCTTTATTTATACCGTATTCCGGAGATTGGAACCCGAAAACGTACTCCGACCCCACTTTTTTGGACTATAATTGGTGCTCCCACAACGTGCTGCATCCCCACTTCGGAGTTGATTGTCCTTTGTTAGTGGGTGCAAAATTTTACTTCAATTAGTTTACGTAGGGGGGTGAACAATCGTGGCAAATCACCAATGAAAGCGTACCCTACAATTTCGTACATTATTCCAAGTTTCTTAAATACACGATTACTACTATCGGCTGCTTTTACTACGGGAATATTGGGAGTCGGAACGTAATGGAAGTTTGTACCCGCATCCTCCTTTTTCGGCAGGGACTGATCTCCGAAATAATACCCCTTAATTTATAGGACTATGTATACGTAATTAAACTGTGGTGTAACTTACATTTAAATTATGGTCTTGTTTATAGTCGGGTTATGCTGGTATTACTGTATTGAATGTTTTACAAACTTGGTGAATTATGTAAATTTCAACAAGAAAATACATAAAACTAGAAAAGTTATTTTACTAAGGCGGACTCTTTAACAATACAAAGTTGAGTAGTCGAGACCGTATTCTTGATATCCATTAAAAAAATGTTGGTTGCTATACAAGGTGACCCCTCCTACGAATTTCCTTTTTAAGAATGATATAACCAGAGTCTGACGATGTTTAAATCTTGTCATTTCATGAAAATTTTTTAGTAACAGACTGGTTAGTAAATTGGGCGAAATCTCAGTATCAGAGACAAGTAAAAGACCTGACCAATAAGATCTCCTAATCTATCTGGTAGAGTAAGTCAACATAGTCTGAATATTGAATGATGCACCTAACAAGTGATACGATGGCCGAGTGGTTAAGGCGAAGGATGCAGGTTCCTTTGGGCTCTGCCCGCGCAGGTTCGAACCCTGCTCGTGTCGATATTTTTTTGAAGTTTTTTTAAGTATTAACTAAAGGTTTGTAACAGTGTAACATTAAGTCAGCATTATTTGACACACAGGGTTGGAAACAATACATAAACCGTGATATTTCAATCATTCTTGGTATCATCTTTTTCAAGTGTGTAATTTTGGCATTGAAAAATCATATTGAAAACTGAGACAAAAAAGCCGATATTAGCATACACCACGATGGCAAATGAACTCTACGAAGTCTTAGAAGTCGAAGTAACGGCAACTTCAGGAGAGATTAAAAAGGCATATAGAAAGTTGGCATTGCGTTATCACCCCGATAAAGTCAGCGAGGAAGATCGAGAAGATGCTGAACACAAGTTCAAAGAGATTTCCCATGCATACGAAATCTTGATTGACGAAGCCAAGCGTGAAGAATACGATACTTACGGCACTACCGATGGCAGAGGTGGTGTTCCAGGTGACTATGAATTTACTGGAAATCCTTTTGAGCAGTTTTATGGCGCTGGTGGCAATGAATATGGTGGTGACGATTTCTACAATTTCTTCCTGAACATGAATGGTGGAGCCACCAATGGCCACAAGCCTGGAAAGCAATGCACGGAAGATGCCGAGATCAATGTTAGCGTCACTTTGGAAGATTTGTTCAAGGGAAAGGTTATCAGAACTCTCTCTACAAGAAATATAATATGCACAGTCTGTAAGGGAACAGGAGCTAAGAAGACGGCTGTGATGAAAAAGTGTGGAATTTGTGACGGTGAAGGAACTGTGCGGAAGATTCGCCGTGTTGGACCTGGTCTTGTATCGCAAGAGTACGTTGATTGCACCACGTGTAACGGTGCTGGTAAGATCTTCAGAACCAAAGACAGATGCAAAAAGTGTACTGGAAAACGAGTAATTGAAGAATCCAAGATTTTGGAATTCGAGATTGCCAAGGGTTCCAAGAGTGGGGAGTCGATTGTGTTGAAGAAAGAATCAGATGAATACCCTGGGAAAGAAACCGGTGACGTCAGACTTACTTTTGAATGCAAAGAGCATGCCGTGTTTACAAGAAAGGGAGACGATTTGTACGCCAAATACAAACTTCCCTTAGTTGATGCATTATGCGGGTTTTCCAAGGTCATAGTGAAACATTTGGATGGCAGAGGTATCAAAATATCTACACAGCCTGGCCGTGTTATTAGACCTGGTGATCATCTCAAGATAAAGGGCGAGGGGATGCCTGTGAGAAGATCTGGATCTAGTTGGTTTAGTGGATCTTCTAAGAGAGGTGATTTGTATATTGCCATCGATATCGAGTTCCCACAAGATAATTGGTACATGGAGCGTAATGATCTTGTTAAGATGAAGAACTTATTACCCAACGATTTACAGAGCAGATACGACAAGAGGAAACAAACCATAGAAAGCGATTCCTTACCTGAAGCTAACATCGAAGAATTCACCGACTTTACCGTAACAAAACCAGACGCCTTACCGCATTACAAAGAAGACGAACCTCCACAGCCACAGCCAGAAGAGGATAGACACTACTATGGTAATGGTGCACAACCAGAGTGCACGCAGCAATAATACTGCTACTACTAATTATAATTAATGTATATAAATTCAGCATTTGTACATAACGACATCTCTAATCAAGTAAATCATGTAGCTCTTCGGTGGACAAGCCAAGATCCTTAAGCTCCAGGGTATCTATATCAATCTTTTCATCAAACTTTCCCTCCTGGTCTAATTGTATTTCTGACTGTAATTCGGTTTCTATTTCAGGCTCAGGGTATTTGTAATAGTTGTCACTAGTGAGATTAGGTACCTTATGCGTAAGAAAGCTCAAAGTGTCTTCATTCAAGGGCTCAGAGTCGCCTGGAACATAGAGTTGTGGTGGTTCACAATCAGGTACATATTCAATCTCATAGTTATTTCTTCTCAAATCCTGATGGATACGAAACTTTCTTGTTTCTTCTGAGTATGGGAGAACTTCTCTTATTTTTCGTTTGGGGGTGCGTTTGACTGGATCAACGTTATTGATATTAATGTCATGAATCTCGATATTGGACCTATGGAATGCATTAGTTGCTGGTGTTATTGTAGCATTCAAATCAACTAAGCTTTTCGGTTTTGGCAAGTCCAGCTTGGCAAGGTTGTCAGTTACTTTATGTTTCTCAACCAATTCGGCTCCTCGGTCGGCATTTATAGAGCTCAAATCCTGCTTCAACGGGGATAGTGTGAGCTTTTCTTTCTTAGTTGAAGGTATTATGACAGTTTCATTCGATGTTTTAGGAATGAATCCGAGGGACGAGTTGGCCTTATTGAGAGTGGGAACTCGTGGTAACAACGCCTTACGTCTCAGTTGTTGCTGCTGTTGTTGTGGTTGTGCCAAATGTACATCTGTTTGTTTGAAGCTGTTAACGTTTATACTCGTCTGAGATTTAGATAACGTAGGCACCGCCTGGTTGGTATCCTTTCCTTCAAATGGGACCCGAGCTCTCCGAACCGGAAGGGCTTGCTTCCCACGTAAGTAGCTGGTGTCATTTTCATCATTCTCATTAGATCTTACTACTCGATTCACACTCTCTCCAAGGATATTTTTCTTTCTGGAATGTAAGTTCGACATGGCTGTTATTGTTTTGTTTATATTTGTGGTTCTGAGAAGCTGCGATATAAAACTATGATATTCCTGCACACAATAAAATTCTTTATCACAGTGCGGAACTGCCTTTAGTAACCAGACGCTACATCTACCAAAGTCTTACCCTATAATACCAAGAAACATTTGACATTAACACGCGATGGCAAAGTTTCAGTATGCTAGTATAGAGAACCCAACTGGGTTCCACCAGAACTCAAACTGGGTTTACTTAGCAGACTGGATTCTTGCCCTCATTGTCAGTTTGGCCTTCGTCTTTTACTTCCATCGACTTGTGGGGATCATTCTAAGCTACATACTCAAGATTATAGTATGGAAGAGGTACAAGGTCCGTATAACTGTGGAATCACTCAAGATTTCTCTTTTGGGTGGACGTATATTTGCCAAAAATTTGACAATAATTACTCCAAATCAAACAATCTCGGTGCTACGCCTCAATTTAACTTGGAGATACTGGCTCTTTAAGCAAACAAAGTTACCTGAATACTACCTTAACCGGAAACCATCTGGTGAGAAAAATGAAACAAAGAAAGCGAATGAAAGCTTACCGTCTAGAATTGTATTATTCATTGATGGACTCGAGGTGTTTTTATACAACAGAACTTTTGCATATGACAACATATTGGAAATGTTGCTGAAGGATACGGACTCCATAATATCCGGCAAAGAAGATTCTGAATCCAGACTAAGATATCGAAACTCAACATCCACGACTTCTTTAAAGGAAGAAACTGAATCAGAAGCATCAAACAGTTCGCCCAAGAAGAAACATTCATCGCTCCATATATTACTAAAAATATTACCTATAAAAGTCAGAATTAAGAAGGGTGCTTTTGTCATGGGTAACCGCACCACACCTTCCATTCTAGTTGCATCCTATAAATCCGCCGATGGAATAGTTGATATTGCCAAGGCACCTAGCATTTTAGACCATTATCGTTACCTTTACGATTTCACTTTTGATACCTTTCAGGTATGGCTAAAACCAAACCTTTCCATAGCTGGAAACAAACTCTCAGAAACTCAGAAGCATAACGGTGGTCACAGCGGCCACAATAATAGTAATAATCGTGATCATCCAGATGGGCATCTCGGAAACAACCAAGTTAATTTGGCAAAGATCAAGAAATACAAAAAGTGGTATAAATTTCAGCACTCACTCCAAAAAATAGTTAATATCATTCACCGTGACCCAAAGTATCAATTGGATGATGATTACACGTATACAGAGTGGCGTGGTTTACGTCGATATATTGGAAACGATGTTGATGTGGACCGCCTCTTGATCAATAATGACGAGCAGTATGCAAAGTACAGTTTGATTCTTGACTCTGTATATACACGGTTTGTTTACTACTTTGATATTGCAGGTATGATACCACAGGATGTCACCTCAAAGCAAGCCCTCCCCGAGCATGGAATTGAATTTGAATTATCGTTGGCTACGATTCACTACGGCCCATGGGCTGATAGACAGAGAATACCATTACAGCACGTCCTTTTCCCTCCCTTGGCCCGTGATTCTCAACCAACTGAAACCCCAATTCCAGGCACTTTAAGACAATATTCTGGCTTTCAGATCACAACCATAGTGAAGGATGAAGTCATTTTCAGAGTACCCACACGAGAAACCAGCAAGGATAAAGAGATCATGAGACAACATGCCACTAATTATAGTGGTCCATCTACCAAGTTATCAAGACCTTTTGGTTGGCTCGAATTAAAGTTAGATGAAGGATCTAGTATTTCATATTTTGCGTCCTATATTGCGACCAAGAAGTACGGATATAAGAACAAGCTCACTGCCATTTTTAAGGAACCTGAATTGCGTTCATCTGTCAACCATGACATATTATTCACAGCCGAATCGCATAGAATTGACGCTGATGTTGGATTTCCATTGCAATGGAACGGAGAATGTAAATGGTACTTTGATTTTATCAGTACAAATGCCAGTATTTTTTTCCTCAGAGAACATACCATGTTGTTTTCAGACATATTCACGGATTTTGGATCTGGAATGCCTACACCTTACGAATTCTTCAGACCATTTGTTTACAGAATAGGTTGGAAGTTTTTACAATACAAATTGTTCTTAAACGGTAATGATTCCAATATTATTAACAATCCCCTTGATTTCAACATGAACAAATACCTTTCTTTTCAAGGAGATTCCTTGACGTGTGATCTTATAATTCCATTGAATGGAGAGTTTTCAAAAAAGACGACTATAACTTATGACATTCATACCACTTTTTTTGACTTGATTCTTGATTTACCTCCTTGGCATATGGCACAATCATTTCTAAAGAATAGGAGAGTTGGAAAAAGTCACTCATTTTCCGTTATGGGGTCTTACACTTTTTTCAGTTCTGTTGAATTGAATACTTGCAACTTTGTTGAAATCATCTGCAAAGGCGACTACATTACTTTGGAGTTTTATGGTTACGTGATTCGATACTTGTTTGTTATCAGAGAAAACTATCTTGGTGACCACATACATTTTAAAACTTTTGAAGAGTATGCTGCAGGAAATGACCAAGAAAGCTCTGAGTTCAGTACCGACAGAGAAAGCAAAAAGTTTGTCGAGCCGCAGTCTGATTACTGGAACATGATAAAGACGGAGAATGACGTTGATGTTCTATTCGAATTTCAAGTTCGTCATGGTTTGCTCCTTTTACCTGGTAACTTGTACGATTCTTCATCGCACATTGGACTTTCCTTTGATTATCTTGACCTTGATTTAAGATTTACCAACTACTACATGGATTTGCAGTGTGACATCAGCCCAATATTTGGGTTCTTAGTTGAATGTGCAAAGCACGAGACCGTTTATAATATTCCGAAGTATAAGGAAATGTACTTGAAGCAGAGTACGGCAGATGTTCTTATCGAAGAATTATCAATCCATGGTCACAGAATGTTCGGTATTCCACCCGAAGAAATAACTTATTACTGCAAGTGGGACGTTGAAACTAGCAAGATCGCCGTTGATAGCGGGGCAGTATTCCTTCATTCCCTTATTGCCAGTTTAGATAGTTTTGGCTTCGGGTACAAAGATATTGAAAATGGACTTGGAAAGGGATCTCCTGTGGTGTATGATGCTTTGAATATGTCTTTCAGAAGTGCAGAGACCACAATCAAACTCTCACCTAATTCACCCAATTCGCCATACTTTTTCATTGACCTTGGATACTTGCTCTTGAATTACAATGATATGGCCAATTTGCGATACTCGACTAAGATGTTGTTGACAATACCCGAAATAACCATAACTATTTATGATGGTTCCGAAGATGCAAAGGTTTTGGGTTATCTAAGGACGTCTCTTAATGTGACGGACATAATACAAAAATCCCACCTGCGGGAACATAGAGAACTTCAACAGTCGCATATACGTACAAATGATGCGCCATTTCACAGAAGTCCTTTTCTTCTATATGAGGAGGAGCGAGACGAAGTGTACAATGAGGCCTTTGGTTGCCTTTTGACTCCTTTGACTTTACCTACCGTTGACATTCCCATTAATGAGCACAATGAAAATGTTACGTCACAGATGGGTACTTACAGTACTTATTCAACTAGCTCAAGTGAGCTTGAGGACAAGAATCCTTTGAGTGATTATGATAACGGAGACTTTTGTCCAAGTTATAGGGTTGAACCAAAGTTCCAATACAACAATTTAATTCTTGAGTTTGGAGATACCGCACTGTTTGCAACACCAACAGGACTTCTTCCCATCGCTATCCTTGTCAACGATTTTAAGGACTTTTCGTTAGAGAAGGTAATGGATTGCTTGCAGGTTAAAGTAATCCGTGAAATCAGACAGGTAATGTTGTCTGTCTTCCAAGTTTCTAACTTTAGAATTGTTTCACCTGATATTGTATTCAAATTTGGCTCGTTTAATGTAACAAATCCAGACGAAGTGTTCAATAAATCGCAAGAAGTCCCTGTTATCAGCTTGGGTATTGCGGAGCCTTCTTTGGCATTTTCTGTGAAGTTGGAGAAGGAGGCAAATTCAACAGCGACAGATTTAAAAGAGGAATTTACAGCAGCATTACACGTTCAAGAATTTTTCTGTGCATTGTCAAAACCGTCCGATTTTAGTTTGCCATTGAACGTAACAGTTAAAGACATCGAAGGATGGTTAATGAAAACAGCAAGAGGTACAACTTCAACTTCTAATATTGAGGACTTTGAAGTCGAAATTTTGAGTGATCAAGTTAATTGGATTATCAAGCATATTGAATCTCTTCAGGATTCCATCAATCCATTTTTATTAGAGCTAAAGAAAACAAAGTCAATAACTGAGGCCTATGCTGAACTCGTTTACCAACTTTCAGTTGCATCGACCATCTATCCAATTGACCATGACCCTACTGTTTTGACGACTTCATCAAGTGCATTACGGTCTGTTCATCAGCATGTTCGGTTTTTCGATAGTTGGAAAGTGTTAGCGAGACTTCGTCATATTCTTGAATTTGTTCCCGAAACCTGGAAGGAAGAGCAAAACAAACTATTCAAATCGTTCAATTGGGAACTTCCAACTGATGCTTTTGAGCAAGTTTCAGATATATTTTCCTCTTGGAGAGGTTGGGAAGTCAACGATGAGCAAAGAGTCGAATTCTTTAGACTGGTTCTAAACGAATCTGCGCCAGTAATCGAACAAAGTGTATCTGATGATTTATTTCAATTCTGCTTTTCACAACTCGCAATCAGAGCATCATCACAAGCAAATCAGTATGATTTTATTACCCTTCAGAAATTCACTTTGTCTCTTCGTTCCTTTTTTGAACATATGAAGGATTTGACTAGTATCGGATATGGGTGGATGGATCTGGTACACAATTTTGATGTGATACTCAACTTAGAATCCTATAAAAGTAAAGTATCAACCTTATCGTTAGATCTAGCCAACACTTTATTGTCAGGAAAGGAGGCCAAACAAGAAACCACTCAGTCGAATTCTCCGAAAAGACCAAAGAACATTCGATTATCAGTGACAGCCAATATCGGCAATTTTCTGCAACATATTGCTTTACCATTTTCCACGATGGAAATCCTCTTGAACGATTGTTGCAACAATTTTGAAATGATGAGATATCCAGAATATAATGAAAACTCACCGTTTTCTTTCAGTAATACGTTTGGTTTATTCAAATTCTGTATCTGGGGCGACAGTAACAAGCTATTAGCATTGCGTTTGGAGGACAGTTTTGTATTGACAACAGCATCCGAAGAAATGAAAATTGGTGATTTTACATTCGGTCTGATTTCGTTCAAGATATGGGATCAGAAACAGAAATTACTATATTCAGTCAAACAGATCTTAGAGAAGGACGTTAAGTATCTCAAAGGTTTGAGTAAGAATACTGAACCAAGTGAAAACCCCTCGAAAAGAGATTCAAGATCGCCGCTTCAACTGATAGGAGATTTCCGTTTATCGATTAACATTGGCGAACTTGTATGGCTAGCTGAGATTCTTCTACCAATTAATGTGCATGGTACAGTCAATGACACTAGGTTAAAGGTGGAGTCAATTGGCTCGGTCATTTCCTCGAATTTGTTGATTCATAAGGTTGATTTTGGTGCCGAATTAGATGCGACTCCGATTATTGAGTTACATAATTCACAATTGAAGACGAATGTGAGATTCAGTAAATTGAACGGTCGAAACCTTCTTCGAGTATCAAGTAGTGTCGGATATTCCAAGATATTCTTGCTTCAGGTTCTTAAAAGTGCAAATTCTTTTATTATGAAAAAGTCATTATTGATGAATTATATCAAGGAATGGAAGAAGCTTATACCTGAAACTGAGGAAAAGACTTCATCGACTCCTACTAGTGATACCGGGATGAGTTTTCTTGATGAGATTGATTTTAAGGTTCAATTGACAAACGATTACATCACACTTGCAACATTCGTTGAGAAAACCAAATACTCATTTGAAGTTGAAAATACTACCCTTGCTGCTTTTAATGTTGCAAAGATCAATTCGAGCAGTGTGCGGGTTCCAATTTTTGGCGAATTGATAATTCCTACAGCCAGATTGTATGTGCTTGATAGAAGGGTTCCTGTTGGGGTATCGAATGTGTTGGATGTCAACGTTTCAGTTCGTATTCGGAATGACTCAAAGGACAAGAGGTCACTTCAAGTGGAGTCTCAATACTTCCGTGTATGTATGAGTCCTTCAATAGTCATGAGAGGCGTTAGTCTGTTGGATAGTTTCAGAGAAGTTCTAGTATTACTTCCAACAGGCCTTGAAAAGGAAACAGAATCAACTGGAGAGTCGACTTGGGACAAATTCTCATCAATTCATTTGTTATCTTACAACTTCTGTCTAGGCTGGCTTTTTGAAGAATCAAAGAAAGAGTACCCAGGTATCATCCTCGGAGCAGAAAGATTTTTTGCGATTACTGAAAAGGATATCGGTAAGTTGACTTTGTTGGAGGCTTATCTCTCAGTTGCCAATGGATCTCGTTCATCCAATTTTTACAGTACTGTATCAGAAAAGAATAACTTGAATAGAGCATTCTTGCCGAAGATGCAGTTGGTTTACATGATAGACGAGAAGGCAGAGGGCCCACACATGAAAATCTCCGTCCTTGGAGATAAATTGGATGTTAAGTTTTTGTCCGACTCAGTTGTCGTTATTGAGCATGCAGTAGCATCAGGTGCTAAAATTCAAAAATACTTGAATGATCGTGCTGGCCTGAAAGTTGTTAATCCATCAGAAGAATCAAAGAGTAAAAGGTCGTTGCAATCGACCTTTGAATCTATTGATTTTATGGCCACATTTGCGGGCTCAAATGTGTTGTTGTATCGTTTACAAGATGATGATTCCAAGTCGCCAGAGTCTTTGAATTTACATGCTCCTGCTGTCAAGATTGCAGCGATGTATAAACACCAAAAGGCAGAGTTAAAGAGACATGTGATAAAAGCGGAGATAGCCACTTCCTCTTCTGACAACATTCTTTATTCTTCATGCGTTCCTGTTATTTTTGATTTTGCGGAAGGTATAAAAAGAATGATGCAACATCCTAACATAGTCAAGAATGAAAAATTACCTGCTGCTACGGGTGGAAAAGGCGTTGAATTTGAAGACATATTTAACAGCATGGACATTCACTTGGGTATTACGATTGATAAACAAGCCTTGACTCTAAGCTGCGAACCAACCGCAAAAGTGGCAGCAAGTGTCAGACTTGATGGAATCTTTCTTCAACTTAATTCAAGTGAAGGGATTGTACCAAATTTGGTATTATCTGTTCTTTTTGAGTCTATATCAGCCTCTTTGCAGCATGTTTATTCTCGTGAAATTAGTGGATCCATTTCCATAAACGAGTCATTATTAACTTCTTCAATTGAGTTTGGAGAAGTAGCTAGCATTTTATCGTCGGCATCTATTGCTGACATAGATGGCTATGTCAACATAAAGCAATATCAAGATTTGGAACTATTCAAAGATATATGGTTTCCAAAGGAATATGCGGAGATATACGCTTCTGAAGCTGCAAGTGAACAAGGAACACTGGATGCTAAAACTGAATTGGCATCAAACACCAATATTTCGAATCGGTTTAAGGAGGTTTCTACTACTTATGCACTTCCATGGGTTCTTGCGGTTATTGTTTCAAATATTAAACTTCAGGTTGATTTTGGACAGTCACTTGGGAATTTTGGCTTAAGCATGGATAAAGTGTGGGCTGTTTCAAAGAAATCGACTGATTGGGCACAAGACTTGAAATTGGGTATTGATGGAATTCACTTAGTAAGTGAAGGAAGATTAGGAGGGACAATTGACATTACTAATATAGTTATGCATTCGGCTATTAGTTGGAAATTGGAATCTGGTGCCATTCTCGATGTTCCTTTAATCTTATTATCGGGTAGATTTGGGAAGTTACATGTCAAAGCCCTCTTTGATTATCATGTCTTTGCAATTGCCAACATTGAAGGAGTATCGATGGATGTTTTCAATCAAAAGAGTGAAGCAGTGATATCAAAGGACCATTTGTACGTAACAGCAAAGTTTGATGCAGCTGAGATTTATATCACTTCGTTGACAGCATCTAACATCTTAGATATTTCCAATACGATCTCAAGAATGATTCAAGAAAACAGGCGCTCATACAGAGAAACACTTCACGACTCATCTAGAGGTCGAGCTGCTTCGAAACCCAAGCTTCCAAAGCTTTCAAGTTATAACATTTTGGAAACTGTAAAGAAGCTTGAGACAAAGTTTGATGTTGTTGCCGGCCGTTTGTTGATTCACGTCTATCCTTCTTCCTTTGATGATTCAAAGGTATTAGTTATAAAGCTTGACGAATCGAATGCAACATTCCAACAGAGTGAGTACCGTCGTGGTATTTCGAATGATCTCGAGATTCAATTTAACGATTTGAAAGTCTCTTTATCTATGACTGACTCTGTACTGGAAGATTTCATTGCTCAGTGTTCAGTCGAAGAGTTTGTTGAATATGCCCATAAAACAAGAGGAGGAGGCATCTTTGTTTTCCCTTCATTTAAGATATCAATGAGAACATTCCAGAAGTACAACGAAAATATCATCGAGTACTTGTATCAGTCATCCTTTGGAGGAACTGTTGATGTCAGATGGAATCTCGGTTCTGTCAATTTCATCAGAGAAATGTACTCCATTCATAGAAGATCTTTGATGGCACGTACAGAGTACAAAAAGCAATCGATGGAGAATATCAAGTTGCGGCAGGATATGTTTGATTCAAAGATTTCCAGGTCGTCTTCCATTGTCCAAGAAAATATGGAAGAGGAAGACCCAACCAAGAAAATAGACCAGGCGATTAATGAAACGTTGTTCAAGGTCTCTGACGAATCAAAATACCAATATGAGCCATTAGCTCCGCCAGTTATCGAAGCACCCCAGTTAAAGGAGTTAGGAAATGCTACTCCGCCTTTGGAATGGTTTGGTTTACATAGGAACAAGTTTCCCAATGTTACTCATCAAGTCGCAATCGTTTCATTACAGAGATTGATGCATGAAGTTGAGTTGCAATATTCCAAGATTCTTGGGAAGGCTTAAAAGTTATCCTGAGTTAATAAAGTAATAAATCTGTAAAGTATTATATTTTAACTATGTACAAGTATTTAGTGCGTCAAGTACCATCTGCCCTTTGCCTTACGTCTGGCTAAAAGTTTGCGGCCGTTCTTGGATTTCAATCTTGCCAAGAAACCAAAAGTTCTCTTACGCTTTAAAGTAGAAGGTTGGTAAGTATTACCTCTGGATTTGAATCTCATCTGGACGAGACCGAATACAGATTGGAAAGGACTGGTGAATGATGGTTGAATGCTGGATTGGATTGTTGAAACAGGTGTTTTGGAAATTGGAGGAATTCTGAGAGGATTGGACAACACAGAAAACTGACGAACCCCACCTAACAAATTGGTGGCGGTCCTTATTTTACGGGTAACAGCCCACATTATCACAGTAGTATTACGTAGGATTGATTACAGTAAATTGGTTTGATTTTTCACTATGTATTTTCAAACGCGGTCTGTAATTTACTTAAAGTTTATTTACAGCTAGGTAAAGTTCAGCACTAAAATAAGACATCTCCGATGAAAAATTGATAGTGAAAACCAGAGAGATATTAACCGTATCACTGCATCATGTCTGCCTTTAGACCAAAACGGGCGATTCCTTCGGCGGTCAACACGCCTACCGAAATTCACAATTTGAAAGTAACAGCCATTACTAACGGTGATGCTGAACAAATCTTGAGTGAATTTATTAGTACCAGTGAAGTCATCGCATCAAGTATTCCTGGTGCCAATATGGAGGAAGAATCTGCTAATGCTACCGGCTTATCTAGCAATGCTAATAACAATGCTGTGTTGAGTCAGTTGAAGAGAGTTCAAAGAGACTTGAGAGGCTTGCCACCTCTCGCAGCTGAACCAACTGATAGCTCGAACAGTGAGTCTCAAAACAAGAGAATCAAATTTGATGACGATGAAGAAGGCCATAAGAATAAGAAGATCAAGTTCGATGAGGAAAGTGTGCGAGAAGAAGATGAAGCCGAACAAGAAGACGCTAACATAGATATGCAAGACCAAGTGGAAACAGAAGAAGAAGAAGAAGAAGAAGAAGAAGAAGAAGAAGAAGAAGAAGAACAAGCACAAGAAGACGAAGAGGAAAAGGAAGAAGATGAAGAAGATGGGGACGAAGAGAAGATTGAGATCAAGGAAAAGAAGGAGAAGAAGGAAATGAAGGAGAAGAAAAAGAAGAAAGAGAAGAAGGAGAAAAAAGAAAAGAAAGAAAAGAAAGAAAAGAAGCATAAGAAAAAGGATGAATAATATAATTTCTCCTTGATGTATAATAGTTCAATAGACATAAACTTACTTAAAGATAATTTCTTTATAAGATCGGTCCAAATATTATTGTATGGGACGCGCTTTTGAAAGTTGCGAAGAGTCGTGCGCATTCCAATCCTAGATCTCTCAGATCTATATTTGTTGATACAAGATCGTGTTTGGCTACTGGTACACCAAAAGATGGCAATTAAACGAAAACGTGCTGTTATGCGAGTTGAATCCAGTGATGTGGATGAAACATTCATCAACAACAGTGACTATGCATTGGCTGACAGTAATCAGGAAAATCCGTTCATATCAAACTCAAACACTCAAGGATTATTCAAGTCAAAAGAGGAGGATGACCCTGAAGATTCCAAGCACCTGATATCTATTATCGAGAGGAACTCCAGTATAAAACAAAGTGAACTATCAGATGATCCAGAAAGTGAGCAAGATAAAGTCTTTGAATCTGCTGGATCAGAGGATAAGAACCTCGAAACCAAAAGTAACGCGTCCTTGGCGTCAGAATCAGACATCAAAAGTGAGTTTATAGATACGCCAGTACTATTGGCCCCTCCCAGCTCTTCGTTTGACAATAAGACATTGAGTTACTCTCAGCAACAGTCAGAAATATTACTACAATCACCAAGTAAAAGACGTGATCTACCGTTGCCAGTCAACAAACGTGATGAACCTAGACTTGTTATCAACAAGTTGGTACTCACAAATTTCAAGTCATATGCTGGCGAGCAAGTGATCGGGCCGTTTAATGTTTCATTTTCCGCGGTCGTTGGTCCAAATGGTAGTGGTAAATCAAATGTTATCGACTCAATGTTGTTTGTGTTCGGTTTTAGAGCTCTGAAGATGAGACAAGGAAAATTATCCGAGTTAATCCATAACTCTGAAGGTGGTGAAAAATACCCCTTTTGTCAAGTTGATATATTCTTTCAACGAGTTCTCGATGATCCACATGAAGATAGAAAATCTACTGTTATTCCAAACTCAGAGCTAGTGATTTCACGTAAAGCATTCAGAAATAACCAATCCCTGTATTTTGTGAATGGCAAAACCAGCAGTTACACCGAAGTTACCCTGTACTTGAAAGAACAAGGTATTGATCTCGATCACAAGAGATTTCTTATCTTGCAAGGTGAGGTTGAATCTATTGCACAAATGAAAGCGAAAGCTGAGAAAGAAAATGACGATGGTCTTCTTGAGTACTTGGAAGATATTATTGGGACAACGGAATATAAACAGCTCATCGAGGATAATTTGGGGAAAGTTGACGAATTGAACGAAGTTTGTTTAGAAAAGGAGAGTAGATTTGAATTGGTTGAAAAGGACAAAGATCTGTTGGAAGAAAAGAAAAATGAGGCCTTGAAATACCTCGAAGCCGAGAAGAAATTGATATCCAAAAATTCAATTCTGTTTCAATCAAATATCTTAAAAAACACCAAAGTTTTGAATGAAAACCAGAGTGCTCTTCTGGAGTTACAGGAAGAATTTAATAAAGAGAAAGAGAAGAATGAAGAACTTAATTCTGGAATCAAAAAATATTTGGAAGACCAGGAAGAAATTAAAACTTCAATAGCCAAACTTAATACGCAAATTGCAGCTATATCCAAAAAGCAAAAGGATGCTAATAAGAGATCAGTCTCGATGGAGGAGATGGTGAAGAATGTTAACAACAAAATCAAGAAAATAATTAAAACCAAGGATCTGCTGGAGCATACACTTGCATCTGCTACGCAAAAGTTGAAGAACAGCAATGAAGCCACTGTCCAATTCCGGCAGGAGATGGATGATTTGACGTCTAAACTCGAACTAGAAAAGGAGAAACTCGATGAAATCAGGAAAAACTTAACATTTAAGACTTCTGAGTTTACGAAGCAAATTGAACTTATACAAAAGAAGTTGAATCCATGGGTCGAAAAACTCAAAGAGAAGGAAAATGCCATGCAACTTGTTAAGTCAGCCTTGGATATCCTCAGATCTCAGAATGATAGTATATCTAAGCAGTTGGAGGAATCAAGGCAACGATTAATCAACATCAAGAAGGAAGGAAAACAAAAAGAATCAGATCTATTTGATGCTGAATCCAAATTGATGAAAATCATTGATCAAATAAAATTAGGTGAAGACCAGTGCAACAGTGAGAAGCTTGAACTTGAGAAACAAGCACTGAATCTTGCTGCTTTCAGACAGAAAACACACGTCGCGGCAAACTCTCTCTTGAATCATCAAAATAAGAATAAGGTTTTAACAAGCTTGATGAGGTTGGCCAAATCTGGTAGAATAGAAGGATTCTATGGAAGATTAGGTGACTTGGGTGTAATTGATGATATTTATGATGTTGCAATTTCAACTGCATGTCCAGGGTTGGATTCCATGGTTGTCGAAACAGTCGAAACAGCTCAAGCATGTATTGACTACTTGAGAAAGAACAAATTAGGGTATGCAAATTTTATCTGTTTAAACAAGCTTAGACAGTTCAACTTATCCCCAATTCAGATACCAGGAAACCCAGCAATTATCAAGCGTTTGTTTGATCTTATTCGTCCAGTGAACCCTAAGTTTGCCCCTGCCTTTTATAATAAGGTGTATAACACATTGGTGGCACCTGATTTGAAAGAAGCCAAAGCAGTTGCATATGGTGCTAAGCGATGGAAGGTTGTTACTTTGGATGGGAAAGTAGTGGACACCTCCGGTACTATGTCTGGAGGTGGTAATTTTTTTGCCAAGGGGGGAATGAAATTATCAAATCTGACAGACGCAAATGCCATGGATATTTCCCCTGACGATGTTGAACTTATGACAGCTGACTTGCTGAAATTGGAAGCAGCTTATAAACAATCATCATCCAGTTTCAACGAGAAAGAGTCAATGTTAAAAAAGCTTAAGGATCTCAAACCAGAAACTGAACTTGAGATATCGCGCTTGAAATTGGATATCGAGTCTTTGAGTTCTGAGAAGAAAGAGGTTAGTAATATCTGTCGTAACTTGATGGCTGAAATTGAAAACAACGACAAAAACCTTGATCAGCAGTCCCAAATAACTGAAAAGGAATCTGAGTTAGAGAATTTATCTGCAGAAAGAGACAGCCTTAAATCTGAGATGGCAGACCTCGAAGGTCAAATCAAAACGTTTGAAGATAAGATAATGGATGCCGGAGGAGTTGAATTACGCGTTCAGAACTCAAAGGTAGACTCCATTAAGCAAATGATGGAGATTATTACGGAGAAAAGTGCCAGTGATAGGTTGGCTATACGTAAATGTGAAAATGAGATTCAACGGCATACCAAGATAATAAATCAATCTACCAATGAATTGGAAGAGGCTAATGAAAATCTAGAGTTAATTCAAGAGAAGCAGAGTAGCACGAGAGAAGAGTTGACCGTACTTAATGGAGAATTTGAAGAGTTGGACAAGCAGCATAATGAATATGAGAGTACTCTAGAAAAGCTTCGAGATGAATTAGAGCAGAAGCAAGAAGAGATTAACAAATTCAAGTCGTATGAAATTGAATTGGAGAATAAGATGGAGAAGCACAATGCTAAAATTGAACGGTCCAAAAAGCATATTGCTGAAGATCAAGAGCAATTGCAAGCGTTAGTTATTCGTGATTATACCCCATATGTTTACTGGCTCAGTGAAGAGGAACGTAAAAAATATGACGGAGGATCCATTGACACACTTGATGAAGAAGAGATAGTATCAGTGAATATGGAAACTATTGATGCCGAAATTGCTGAACTTGAAGAGTATATGAATAACGTCAAGGTCGATATTGAAGTTTTGAAGGAGTATGGTTCGAAGAAAGACGAATTTGAAACACGTCGTAAGGATTTAAATGATGCTGTGACAGAAAGAGATGAGGTCAAGAATTACTGTGAAGAATTAAAACGGAAGAGATTGGACGAGTTCATGGAGGGATTTAACACTATTTCAATGACCTTAAAGGATATGTACCGTATGATAACAATGGGAGGTAATGCTGAATTGGAATTGGTCGACAGTTTGGATCCATTTTCTGAAGGGATCTTGTTTAGTGTGATGCCTCCGAAGAAATCATGGAAGAATATTTCAAATTTGTCTGGTGGTGAAAAAACTTTGAGTTCGCTAGCTTTGGTCTTTGCATTGCATCAGTATAAACCAACTCCTTTGTATGTCATGGATGAAATTGATGCCGCCTTAGATTTCCGAAATGTCTCCATTGTGGCCAACTACATTAAAGAAAGAACCAAGAACGCTCAGTTTATTGTCATTTCGTTGAGAAACAATATGTTTGAATTGGCACAACAGTTAGTGGGTATCTACAAGGTCAACAACAAGACCAAGAGTGTCTCAATTGAGAACCGGAATTATTTAGTCTATGAAAAATAAGAAGTTCTAACTATTAAATATTTGCAACTGGTTCCCTATTTGTTTTCCAGGTTGGCTCTGTAGCAGTAGCAAAGCCAGGTTCGCATCTCCTCTTCAATTGGAAATGTTGATCGAACCAGTCAATTAAATCAACAAGGCAGGTTTTCTCATTCATTTCTTTAAGAATTTTCCTAGGAATGACTTTAGCCAACATCTCCGATAAATGGTGTTGAGTAATTCTGTATGGTAAACCATAGCTTGTAGCAAAATCCCAGAACAACTCAACTGCAGACCAAGGAGTTTTTTCAAACCCGGCGAAGAGACCTGGATTACTCAAGGCACCACGAACGGACATTACTCCATCAACACCGGTGTATTTCGCAATCTTGTAGGCATCCTCAAGTAAGAAACAATCTCCATTAGCTACAACAGGCACACTAACAGTTTCCTTTATGAGCTTAATGGCTTCAAAGTTTGCTGGCACTGACGAACGAGTATTCTTTGTTCTTCCATGAACCGTGATGAAATCAACCCCGCTTGCTTCAACTTTCTTGACGAATGCGATGGTTTCGTCGAGATTTGCATGGATTCTGATTTTCGTTTCTATACACACGGAGTCACCGTATTTGTCCTTTACAGCTTTTACCATCAGAGACACTAGGTCAGGCTCGGACAACAAAGCAGCCCCAACTCCTTCTCTCACTTGTTCCTTTATTGGGCAACCACAGTTTAGTCCAATTCCATCAACATATGGGTGTATCATATCGACAAATTTTAACAAGTCCTCCACGTTGTTGACACCAACCTGAACTATTACAGATCTGTCACGGTCATTGGTAGTAAAGTCCGACGTTCTGGCCACAGCATTACGAACAAATTCTCGGGCTAAGACCATTGGCGTATACACGATATCGGCGTTATAATGGCGTACAAGTTCACGAAATGGCAACTTTGAGTATCGCACCATGGGACCAACTATAAAGGCAGGCCTGTCCTGAGTAGACTTGATAGTTTTCAAGATGTGCAATGGATTATGATTGGGATCCCTTAGTTTGATGCTCAGCTTTAACTTCAGCATCCCGAGTTCAAGCGAGCCCATCTTGTCGACTAATTCAGACATCTCTTGATAACTCTTCTATCCAATCTATTTGTATTTGGTATTTGGTGTTTTTTTAACACAATAATAGGTAAATCCTGCAATGAAAATAGCTCTTAAGCTATGGGAAATATCATATCAGACTGATCTATATTAGTATTTAAACTCGTTCAATTTTTTGAGATGGATATTACACAAAATTGTTAGAGTGTACCGGTTCGATATCTGAATTAGGAAAGAAGATACTGGCGTGACGGTTAACGAATTAGAATATTTTTACATATACAAAGACACCAAGAGAACCTAACCACATATCTCAAGAGAGAATAATCGGCGATCAATGTACATATATTGATCATTTATGCCTCTGTAGGAAGCAGACCAATTATCACCTGCAGGATAAACACAAAATCATGATAAATACATGACGCTAGTGTCAACTGTGCCAGCCAAATCACATACTCTCCAATCACCATACACCCATTATTTCCATATTATTATAATATAATACAACTATTAAAACCATAAGTTTTAATATTTATTCTTTATACAATCGTTAAAGATGACAACTACTCCTCTTCAGAACTTTCGGAAGAGACATCGTCCTCGGACGATTCCTGCTCGTTACCAAGATCCATGAAGTTGTTACCGCCACCACCTTTATTTTCTTCATCAAATAAGGCCAATTGATTTCTCAAGTGAACCATTTCATCAAGGTTGGACGTGGTAAGAAACTTCTTTTTCTTCTTCGTCATCTTATCAGAAGCCTTTTTTCCAAACAAGAAGTTATGCAATTTCAACACAGTGCGGTCCTCAAGTTGGTCCATGTCTAATTCAACTTCATCCTCATCGCTAATCTCAACATCATCCTTGATAATCTTGATTAATGATTGAAGCTTCTTGTCAGAAAGGTTTGGAACCGTTTCACTCACTTGTTTCTTCATCTCGTATGTTACAACAACAGGTGGTGGCTTTGGTGGGCCGCGTTGTGGTCCATTTCTCTTGGTTGTGCTCTTAGAAGACTTTTTGGTCTTTTTCTTCTTTCTTCTTGCTGCTTGTTGATCACGCAATTTCTTTAGAGTTTCCTTCTTCAAGTCATCCAATTCCTTCTTCATTCTGTTAATCTGATTCTCCAAAAACTGGATGGCTGGCACTTCAGCCAACATGGCCTCATTAATTTCAGGTTCATTATCATAGTCATCTTCGTATTCACTGGAGTCATAATCAGAGTTTGTTGGAGTTGGTTCTGGAACAGGTTTATTGGCCCATTTCTTGTCAAAAATAGCTTCCAACTTGCGACCCATAGCATTGACATCAGTCCCATCTGGGTTAAATAAGTAACAGTTCTTGAACACCAAACGAACATCGTGCTCAAATTGGTCGCCATTTTCGTATTGGTTATTAGCCAACTTAGTTTGGATGGTGCCCAAATCCATTGGTTCTTTTACGACTTCATTGTAGTTGGGGATGTTCAAGGCAACAGTATCCACTGGAGCCAAAAAAGGGAAGTTGATGTTGTAATGCTTCTTGGAAACCAACTCCTTGATAGTTTGGTTGCAGTATCTTAATTCAGCAGCAAATTTCTTCTTACGTGGTCTTACATCGTAAGGTAATTCCTTTGATTTTGGTGGGTGGATGGTTCTCTTTGGTCTGTGTGCAGCTACAGATTCACGTTCTGTGGCTTCAGAGTCAACGACTGCTCTACGCTTAGAAGTCGCGGCAGTGACAGTTTGGGAGCTCGGTAAAATCTTGGGAGGGAAGTTGAGCATGTGCTTTTCGAAGTGGGCCTGTATGTTAGCTGCCATATTAGAAATACTTGAATTCTCACCATTGAACTTCTTACAATTGCTAACCATCAAGTTGAAATCTTCCACAATTTGGTTGGTATCCTCATATGCATTGGCGCTAATCTTTCTCTCGATAGTAGATAAGTCCATTGGTCTAGGAATATAGTTATAGTAGAATGGGATGTTTAACTTTATGACATCAACAGGGTGAACAAACGGACCAGCATCCTTCAATCTCTTGATGGCTTTTATCGTATTGAAAGCAAACTTTGCCTGGTGTGGTGGAATTGGGTCAGCCGGTAAGTTATCCATATCTGGTTCTGGTGGTGGTCTTGGTGCGGGTTCTGTGAATTGTTGTTGAAGTGTTGGAGCAGACTGAGTTGCTTCTGTGGTAACATCCTCGGTATTAGCATCTTCCGTCTTGAAATCCTCCGTTTTTTCTAATTCTGGTTCTTTTTCTTCATCACCCTTAACTCGCTTAGACTCTGACTCTTGAGCGTCATCAAGTTTATGCTTTTCTGGGCTTGGAGAAGGATTTGGAGGTGAAAGTGGTTTCTCGGGTTCCACTCCTTTTAAGGATGCGTGCTTAAGGAGAACTTCTTCTTCCTTTTCAAAGAAGTTTTCCGAGGAGGGAGTTTGTACTGGAGTATTTGTATCAATAACTTCTGACATTGTGAATTGGACCTTTGCGTGAAAGATAAGGGTCCTGTGTATAAAATTCTGAGTCGCGAGTCAAATAACAAAAAATCAAAAAAAAAATATTCAAAAGAAAGTGCAAAGTCTTCTTTTATATAAAATGAGTAGATGAATAGTAATCTGTAAACCCGCGCAAGCTGTAAAAAATGATCAAAACTGTAAATTAAATTCAAGAAAGGACCAATAGCATCGCTTTGTTCAGTAGCCAAACTTTTTTTTTCGCTCCGGTGATTTTTGGGAATTATCAGTTAATTTATACTGGACGCTGGTTGAGAGAATCCCTTTTCGTTGAGCCTGCACACGACCGTCATCTTCGCCATGACCTACTACACGGTGCTGGTCCATTTAAATACGTACTCACCAGAGATAAAAATTAAATATATAACAAGGTAGTTTTTGGTTTCTGGAACTATGCTCGTCCATGCTGTGCAAACTACTTCCATGGTACGCGATTAACAGAAATCATCGCTTGGACTTACCTTGCGCCTCCCACTTTATGGCCACTTCGTGATAACGGGGGAAAAAAAGTGATGCATTTTTATTGCTGGCCAGTAGAATAGGAGTGGCAAAACATTACCAGCAAAACATCAGGACCTCAACCAAATTTAAAAACAATTCCTGTTCATGAGACGTGTCCTTTTTTTAAAATTTTTCTTTTTTGGTTTTGCCACTGTGTCCGGGTAAGCAAAGGCATTATAATAAATGATGTTTTTTTTTTACACAATATGCGATTTGTTCCATGTTGCGTTGCTTTGAGTATGTAGCCGGTCTAGAACCACCCGCGCGTATCAGGCGTATTTCAAGAAACCGTTATTCTCAAACTGACTGCAAAAAAAAACTTCGTTGCAAATCTATAACCATAGTAATACAATATTTACAAATGAATTGATAACAAGTCGTTAGACGAGAACCCCTTGTTACAGGAAGGACACCGTCTTAATCTTGCTGCTAATCTCTCTTGGGTACAGCCATGGCAGAATACATGGCCACAAACCGTAATAACCGTATCCTTCCAGTTCTTTGTACATACAGAACACTTAGCAATAGACCTTAATGCCTCGAGTTGCTGTTCATCTTCCTGAATGATTGAAGATGTGTTGTTCTCTTTATACTTCTTTAATAAACTCTCAGTGCCCTTCAACGACTTCTCTAACTTGTTTATCGTAATCTTGCTCTGAGAAAGTTCACTGTTCAACTGGTTTATTTCATTCACTTTTGCTTCAATAGTCTTTGAATTCTTAGAAATTTCTGCCTGTAAGGATTGTTTAATGCTCTGCAACGACCTAACGGAGTCTTCCAATTTACTATTCTCCCGCAACGAATTTTCTTTGATGAGTTTATAATCATTGAGAGATTTAGTCAAGACATCAATCTTATTCAAGTAGTTCATTTCCAACTCACTCAAGTTCTTGATAACTTCTTTAGACTTGGCCACCTGAGCCTTTAAAACCTTACTTTCTGTTTGAAGAGAATCCTTCAGTCTCATAGAAGCAAAGTACTTTTGATCTGCTTTAGTTTTTTCGATGGTTAACTTCTTGATCAAGTTTTCCTGATCAATAGCCGAAGATAACTTCTTCATTGATACTTCTCTTGTTTCCTTGAAAGCAATTTCTATCTCTTTTATTTCGTTGCACAACAAGTTAATCCGTGATATTAATTCTTCATGGCTTAAACCAGCCACATTTTGAAGCTCTTCGTCAAACTTCTTGGAATGGGATGACTCTATTTGTTCTAACCTATCCTCCAAAACTTTATTGAGTTTGTTCAATTCTTCGTTTGTCTTTTCGTTTTCCACCTGAGTCTTTAGTATCGTATTCTTTGCTAAAAGTTCATCACGAGCTGTTCTAATACGAACTAAATCAGATTCGCTCTTATGCAACTGTTCCTTCAATGACTGATTCTCGTTAACTATTTCTTTCTCGATGAGCTGAGTTATATCATGTTGCTTGATCTCTAACTCCTTCAAACGAGAACTGTTTGTTTCATTCAACTTGTTCAATTTTGCAACCTGTTCCTGCAAACTTCTATTGTTCCTTATCACATTGTGGTAGTAAATATTATCTTCTAAGTCAGACTCTGTCAAGTTGTTAATTCTGTTGTCTAATTGGACTACTTCAACTTGAGACTTGTCATATTTTTCTGTGACGTCTTGTAATTGTTTGGTGAGTAATTCGTTGGCTGATTTTAAAACCTCAATCTCTGAATTAAGTTGGTCCAATTGATCATAATCAACTTTAACAGACTCTTCAACTTTTACCACACTGTCATTTGATTCCGTTTGTGGAATTGCAACTTTCTCCTCTTCTGTTTCTTTATTCTCCTCCTTCGCACCCATAACACGCTTGAGTGTGGCTGATTCATGTCTATCTTTTTGCTTTACCAACTCTAAAAGTTCATCCTGCAACTTCTCAACCTGTTCTTCTAACGATTGTTTAATCTTGGTCAATGATTCGCTAGTGGACTTGGTTGCAATCAATTCTGAGTTTATCAATTGCAACTTTTCAACTAAATCTTTTGATTCCACTGGTTGTTGGGCCTTGATACTGTCAACTATTGGACCTAAAAGTTTTAAAAGTTGTTTCCGTCTCTTCTCCAAGACGCCCTCTGTATTAGATTCTTGGGTTATTCTTATAAGAAGAGTCTCGGATAGTTCGGAGTCCTTTTCTATACCATTGAAGAGATTGATTATTTGCTCGTACCACGAATCTAACACATTTAACTTGGATTCGTTTAATTCGTAATCTTTCTTGTACTGGCGTAAGTCACGCGATAACAAGCTTGCTTTCTTTCTGAAATAGTTCATTTGGCGCCAGATTGCTTCCTTTTGAAAGTATTTCACCTCATCCTGAGTCAAAGGACCTTCTTCCTCCAACTCATGTAAAGGCTTACGTTTTTTCACATCACTTTCCAATGACTCAGAAGGAGGCCGCTTCTTATCAATTTCAGACATACTTAGGCAATGTTCCAGAAATACTTCCCGAAAATAAAGGGTCTTAACTGGAGGGGGTAACGTCAAGCGTAACCAGGTTTATTGAACAACACACTGAACCACACGTACGTAACCGGTTGAAAAAGTTGAGCTTTCTGTTGACAACAAAGTCACGAAAACTTTATAAAACACAATACCTTCTAGAATGGAAGTCCGCAAATAACAAAATCTAAGGACCTGTTGGAGTGCAATATGTGAAGGATTAGCCAGCTTTTGTTTTTTTCTTTGATATTGAAGGGAGAAAAAATGTTTTTACGTCACACGACCTTTACCAGCTCCATTAGATAAGAGGCCCATACTTAGTGGCAAGCGGAATTGTAGTTCTTGTAATTTGTGGCAATGTATCGTTAACCAAATGTCCTTTCTTGGATCATAAAGCAAACAAACAGAAACCAAAAGAAACCGTATAATACATGATGTTCCATTCATAAGACACTAAATTAGTTCGCCCCATAAAAATAGGTCGATTCGATGGGAAACGGGGGGCAAAGTCGAACAAGACACATTTCTATCATTATTATCACCAAACAGGAATGATAAGGGAGAATCAACAAAACATCGGTAAGTTTTTTATCCAATCATGATTATTTCAGATCTTGTAAAAGTCGGTTTGATCCGTAGTCATTTTTACGGTATTCAATTTTTCCTTTTAGGAACCCCAGGGCCTTTTCTGTTTTTTCCCCTTCCCTGATCAACAAAAGCAAACCAGGCGAGACACAAATACCTGAAAAAAAGGCACGTGAGCAGATCTTCAGGTGCCGTTTATTACTTTTTAAACACCGTCAACGATATCAATTAGCTACTCGTCATTATGAAGGTCGAGTTGGTGTTACTGTTGCTTCTTCTAGCACATACTGTTGTGTGTGTCAAGGACTACTTGTTTATGCAATGCAGTGACGCTGGGTTCTGTCATAGAAATAAGCACTACGCTTCTCAGGCCCAAAACATCGAGCCGCCTTACACAATAGATGGAAATTCACTCAAATTTGCATCTGAAGGTCCAATCTTTTCCGGGAATATTATCAAGACCTTACCTTCGTCCCAGAACCGCATATTGCCCTTTGAAATTTCTGTCATTGAGGGCAATAACCTTCGTGTAAAGGTTGACGAGAAGAGAGAAATTACGCTTGACGACCCTGTAGCCAACAAAGTGCTACAACACAATCGATACAATGAGACATCACAATGGGCATTCAAGTCCCAAGAACTTAAGTACGACTTATCGTCCGAATACACTGTAACCAATACCAGTCTCACTATCATTTACGGTCCCAAAAAGCAATATGCAGCTGAACTCCAGTTTCATCCCATAAAATTGACAATATTGTACAACAATGAGCCCCAAGTTGTGGTCAATGATCGTAACTTCCTCAATATTGAACATTGGCGGTCCAGAAAAGACAATGAAGCTGACCATCTTCATCCTTTCGAGTCAAACTATGATATGTTTCTGAGCCAATTCAAGGGTTCTGAAGAAGATTCCGTCCCTCTTGGCCCCGAATCGATTGGGTTGGACTTCACATTCCCTAAATTTAACCACCTATATGGGATCCCTGAGCATGCTGATAGTCTTGATCTTAAAGATACCACCGGTTCAAACATGCCCTATAGATTGTTTAATGTTGACATCTTTGAGTATGAAACTGAGTCAAGAATGCCCATGTATGGCTCGATTCCACTTTTATTAGCCACCAAGCCTGATGTCTCCGTTGGTTTGTTTTGGATTAACAGTGCTGACACCTTTATTGACATTAACAAGTCGGGCTCAGACTCCAAGGCACATTGGATGTCTGAAAATGGGATTATGGACTTTATGATTTTTATTGGCGAAACTCCAGCCGAAATCAACAGCAATTATGGTTCTATAACTGGTAACACCCAGTTGCCACAGCTATTCTCATTGGGGTACCACCAATGTCGCTGGAACTACAATGATGAGCGTGACGTGTTGGAGATTAATTCATTGATGGATGAACACCAAATTCCTTACGATTCTATCTGGTTGGATATTGAGTATGCGGATTCTAAAAAGTACTTTACTTGGCTGGAGAGTCAATTCCCTGACCCAAAAAGAATGTTGGCTGAATTGGACCGTACGGGGAGAAATTTGATCATTATTGTGGATCCTCATATCAAAACAGGATATGTTGTCAGTGAAGAGTTGACCAAACAACAGCTCACGATCAATAATCCGGTTAACGACACCTACGTTGGACACTGTTGGCCAGGTGAGTCTGTTTGGGTCGATTCGATGAATCCAAATGCTGAACCTCTTTGGGATTCTAAATTTCGCTGGGGTGCTGACAATACGTTTATGGGAGGTGAATCAACCAATATTCACCTTTGGAACGATATGAACGAACCATCGGTATTTAATGGTCCAGAAACCACATCTCCTCGAGACAACATCCATTATGGTGGTTGGGAACATCGTTCGATTCACAATGTTTATGGATTAACACTCCACGAAGCTACATTCAATTCATTGTCTAACCGTATGAGTAATACTGATAGACAAAGACCATTTATCTTGACAAGATCTTATTACTCTGGTTCCCAGAGAACGGCTGCAATGTGGACTGGGGATAATATGTCAAAATGGGAATACTTGAAGGCCTCGATCCCTATGGTTTTAACTTCAAATGTCGTCGGTATGCCATTTGCTGGCGCTGATGTTGGTGGTTTCTTTGGGGACCCTTCCAAGGAATTGTTAACCAGATGGTATCAGACTGGTATTTGGTATCCATTCTTCCGAGCCCATGCTCATTTGGATTCGAGGAGAAGAGAACCATGGGTTCCTGGAGAACCATACACTTCAATAATTAGAAATTCACTTTTGTTGAGATATGCATTGTTGCCAGTGTTCTACACTGGCTTCTACGAGTCATCTATTAATGGGCTGCCAATTATCAAGCCGGTATTTTATGAAAGTTTGGCAAACTTGGAATCGTATTCTATTGAGGATCAATTCTTTGTTGGTGACTCCGGTTTATTGGTGAAGCCAGTAACTGATGAGGCAGCCACCGTTGTGGATATTTATGTCCCTGATACCAAAGTCTATTATGACTACACAAACGGAGTGTTCTCTGGAAGTGTAGTTCACTTCGATAAACCACAGGCTTATACCAAGAACGTTGGACTTAACGATATTCCGATGTTGTTGCAAGGTGGACATATCTTTGCCCGTAAAGATCGTTACCGTCGTGCGTCCAAGTTGATGGCTAATGATCCATTTACCATTGTGGTTGCGTTGGATGCCGAGGGCAATGGTCAAGGAAAATTGTACGTCGACGATGGTGAATCGTACAAATACGAAGATGGGCAATTTATTTTAGTTGAATTTGAGGCGACGCCAGATGGCGTCATATCTGCCAGTGTTACTGGTTCGGGCCAAGAATTCGAGGTCGGAATTGATAAGATAATTGTGTTGTCTAACTGGCAGAGGAATGTGAACAATGTGACTGTGGAGCAAGATGAAGATACGAGGCTAGTTTCATTCAAGAATGACGGCTTCCAATTGGTTATTGAGAACCCGCAGATCAAGATCAATAGGCCGTGGCTGGTTCAGGTTGGAGAAATCACTGACTCTCTGCTGTTAGTGAGACGTGTAGGTAATCTTTTAATGCATATAGTCTGAGGCTCGTAGCGAGTCTCGCAAGCTTTAGCCAGTTTAGTGATTTATGACAAGACGGGCAATTTATGGTAGACGGAATTAATTTAGACTGAGTTTTAGCCAAGCAGGTGAGATGCGTGAACATTGAGCACAGGCAGTAGCCAAGCAAAGGGAACTGCTGGAGAATTCGGTCTAATTGTTGTTGTGATTTTATAGCCGAGATATTTGGAAAATAGTCGATCTGCTCACTGCAGATTTGGCAGTAGACCGATGGTGCAAGCAATGCTTGTTTAGCTGGAGTTATATCCGATGCTTGATTCACCAAATCCTCCAAGAAATCGGGAGTGGATTGGTGGGCGTCGTGATGATCGCATGCGACATTGAATTTATTTAGGATCCAAGAATGGTAGATTTCTGGAGTGAAAATGGCTACGCATAAGGGTAACGGGGCAAATAGTGATGCATTTAAGAGAAGTCTTAAGTTGCCCAAAAGTTTATGGATTGAGTTTGCGGTGGATTTCCCAGAAGAGATACGGTTTTGGGACGGGATGTGACGAGTTTGATAAGGATGTTGGAACGCGTGCTCAAACTGGAGGGCCGAAACTTTGGAGGGGAAGTTGTAGATGAGCACTATTACTTTCCAAGGCCGCTTGGCATCCAGTTTTGTTCGATATGCACCGCCGTTTTTGAGGTCGCCGTTGTGCTGACGGAGTCTACGCTGGGGATTTGGGGTCGAACCAATGTAGAACGATTGTGGTTGGGGTTCCGATTGCAAGAGATACACGGTGTACAGGGAAGGAATTACGTGGAGCCGTGGAGAATCGACCAGCATTACGCACAAAGAAATGGAGGCGTTTCAGGGGGTATGTTTCACACCAAAAAAAAAACTTGTTGGTTGGTTGTAAAGTTAGTAACTTGTAAGTTGTGCGACCATGCGTGGTATTGTTCCTTGTCCTGGTGATGCGAGATTCTTTCTTTCTTTCTTTCTTTCTCCGTTACTCTATTCTTTTTTTATCATTATTATTTATTATTTATTTTTTTTTTTTGTTTCTATGCTGCGACCACCGTACGCTTCAAACAATTGAGCATAGCGAGGTTATTGTCATTCTCTGTGAAGGCCTTGTATATGATACATTTAGCTAACTAATGGCCACGGGTCCATAACCAGGTATCCGTGAAATTTCTGCTCAACACCGCCGAAACAGCGGTTCTTGCGCCCTGTAAATTCGCACGGTTTCACCTTTCGGTTAAATTAAAAAAAAAAAATAAACTAAATTAAAAATTAAGAAAGTTACCTGCAAATAACAGTATTCCACTTCTGTGTGTCTCTGACTGTGATTATCAAAAAGGTTACCACCAAACACATTTACCTGCTTTTTTTCTTTTTTTTTTTGTTCCTTACATGTCAGGTCGAGATATAAAAATGGAGGCTGTCGTAATGGGGACGGGGGTGACTCTGCCGATATTTGCACCACGAGTGAGCAGTTCCAAAGCTGGTACCGCAACTGATGCGTCAGCTGTTTCTAATGCTGCTGCTGCTGCTTCTGCTGCGTCTGCTGCTTCTGCTGCTGCCCCATCCGCCGTTCCTAACACTGCAAGCTCAAATCAGAGTGGTTCCAACGACTTCGTCAAGAAATTATTCCAAATGCTTCAAGAAGATGACTACAAAGATGTCGTTCGCTGGACATTGAATGGTGATAGCTTCGTCGTGCTAAATACCAATGAATTCACCAAAGAAATCCTTCCTCGTCACTTTAAGCACAGTAACTTTGCCAGTTTTGTCAGACAACTCAACAAATACGACTTCCACAAGGTGAAAATCCCCAACGAAGAAAAGCAAACGTACCCTTACGGCGAAGATGCCTGGGAATTCAAGCATCCCGACTTTCGTATGAACGATCGTGATTCGCTCGATAATATAAAACGTAAGGGACCCAGCTCAAAGAAATCTCAGGCAAATGGCATCGATATGATATCCAGCGTCGCGGGATCCAATATATCCCAGCTTCTCAGCACTCAAAATATGTTGCAAGAACAGATTGACCAGCTACGTTCGGATAACAAACTTCTCCATCAAGAGATCCTGATATTGAATACAAAATACAAAACGCTTATCGAAAACATCGTGTCTCTCACCTCCGTGGATGAACGCTCTCATCGCTCGATGGGTATCTTGATCAATTGCTTGATTCAGGCCGGAATCAAACTTCCTCCCCTCGATTTTCCAAACCCGTCGCTTGTTGCTATTCAACAGCCACCACCTCTGGCTACAGGAGTGGTACATAGCCCATTGGCTAACCCTTCATCTGCGATGGCACCAATGCACCAAATAGTACTGATTCCGACTAATGGAACCCATCAACAACAACAACAGCATCAACAACAACAACAAACTCCACAATTTGTTCAACAAAGACCCACACCTCCATCGAACGATGCACTTGCATCTAAGCCACATTCTCCGTTGGCTTCCTCTGCTGTATCGCCAGTGCTACCAGGAGCACCAGCCACGTCCAAACTTGGGACAGCTTCCACAATCCCTCAGATAACAACAACAAATCTTCCCAACCCCAAGTTCCATGTGTTGTTGGTTGAAGATGACAATGTCTGTATCCAATTGTGTCGTAAGTTCTTGGTGAAATATGGATGTCAAGTAACTGTGGCTACAGATGGTCTTAATGCCATTTCCACGGTTGAACATACAAAGTACGATTTGGTACTTATGGATATCGTTATGCCCAACTTAGATGGGGCCACTGCTACATCTGTCATAAGATCGTTTGATACAAGGACTCCCATCATTGCTATGACGGGAAATATTGAAGATAACGACTTGGTGACGTACCTCCAGAACGGAATGTCGGACATTTTGGCTAAGCCATTCACAAAGGACGATTTGTATTCTATTTTGGCGAAGCATCTTTTGACAGACGATAAAATCGAGAATCCGTCTTCGGCACCTCCAATGATGATGCCGAAGACTGAGGTCGAAGATTCCGTTGTCAAGAAACAACGATTACAATAAAGGTTCATGATATTTTATGCAAACAATTAATTTTTGTCTTCTATTCTTCTATTATTATTGCCTTTCTTCCAACGAAAGTTGGTGTAATGCAAGATCAGAGAAAGATGTGCCCCATGGCACGTCTTTGGTATGATTGTAAAAATAGCGTTGCAACAGGAGGCGGTTAAAATGGCACGAATCGAATTCGTACAGGATTTCGGGCTCGTTGAACGCTTTCCTATTCTTTTTCTTCTTGACTGTAATGAAGCCAGCATCATCTCGTGGCGATGTTGATTTTTCAGCAAGATGAACCATGTGGCTGATTGTGGGGTATTTTTCGTGCAACTTGGCCTTGGTGAGTCTGTCTGTATGGGCTACTATGTCGTTGCTTAGCAATAGCAAGGGTTTTTCGTCATTTAATATGGTTTCGGTTAGGGTTAGTGGTGCGTGGGGTAGGAAGTACAAGGTTTTGGGGGAATTGGGGTGGTAGTGTTCTTCCACACAGTAATGGAGCTTGTGGAATAGTTCAGAATCTTCATCAGTGAAAACTGGATCGTATAATGAGATAGCTTTGGCCTCCACCGACACCAGCAGCGCTATTTCCATCAACATTGCAAGTTGGTACATGGCATTGGTGCTCTCGGACGGGGAGCCGAGAGCTACGCATCGTATATGGGTAATGGAGGCAGTAACATCTTCAAGTGTTGTTGCGATTTCTTTATAGAATTCGGACTGACGTATAACTTTTCGGTAATTGTCTAGTCTTTCCATTGAACCAAAAAAAAATAAAATAAAATAATAAATTGATTATTTTGATTCTTATCTACAAGAAATGGAAATGACTCGCTTATCTCTCTCTTACTTAATTAAAATGCTGGTTCAATGTTCAACGAGAATCTTTCACTGGTGTACAAAAAAGAAATGAGCGTGTATTTACCGGTAATTGTCCACCAAGTGGAATTAATCGAGATTCTAAGCGTCCGCGCGCCCACACACACACAAAAAAAAAGTTGAGGTTACCCGGCCATTGACTTGCGAACCAGGCCATCGCTAAAATTTTATCAACTCTGGGGTTCCCCCTGTTTATGGAAGGTCTATGTAAAAGGAGTGCCAGCAATACTAACCCGCTACATTTGCCTTAAATCCACTCTCCTTTTTTTAGACCTAACCGTCAACCCCTTCGCTTACCAGCTTTTAAGCAGCCGCTTTGTCTATTCCTCCTGCTGCCGCCGCCCCCGCCGTCTCTAACACCACCATGCGCAAGTGTAAAGTGTTTGTTGGCTCGTCCCACCCTGAATTGGGTAAATTGGTCTGTGAAAGATTAGGCGTTGAACCTGCTCCATGTACACTCAAGAAGTTTTCCAATGGAGAAACGTCGGTCCAGATTGGTGTTTCCATCCGTGATGAAGATGTCTATATTATCCAATCAGGTTCGCCGCAGATCAATGACCATATCATGGAATTACTCATCCTCATTTCGGCTTGTCGTGGTGGTTCGGCCTCTAAGATCACTGCTGTGATCCCTCAGTTCCCATACTCCAAGCAGTCCAAGATGAAGAAGCACAGAGGTGCCATCACCGCCAGAATGTTAGCCAATCTCTTGATCATGGCTGGTGCCGACCATGTGGTGTCTATGGACTTGCATGCATCCCAGATGCAAGGTTTCTTCACAAAACCAGTTGACAACTTGTTTGGGGCTCCTACATTGGCAAGATGGATCCGTCACAACGTCGTAGACTGGGAAAACGCTGTCGTGGTTTCCAAAAATCCTGGTGGAACCAAACGTGTTACTGCATTGGCTGACTCGTTAAAGATCAACTTTGCCATGATCCACACCGACAGACGTCGTACCCAAGACAACTACTCCAAGAGAAAGGCATTGAAACACTCGAAGCATGACGATGATGAAGAAGAAGACAATATTGTTTCTGAGATCCAAACCGCCAGAATCGTGCAGGGTCACGTTGTAGACGATGACTATCCTACCAGGGAAACCAAGGCTCAGCCTGCTGCTGCTGTTATTGCTGACAGTGATGCCCTTGGAGGCAGTTACGATGCTGCCAACAGTGACGATGAAGACGAACCTACCTCGATTAACCAAGAGAAGTTGATCACGTTGGTGGGTGACGTTAAGGACAAGGTTGCTATCATTCTTGATGATATGATTGACAAGCCTTCGTCGTTCATTGCTGCTGCCGAACATTTAAGATTGAACTGTGGTGCCAAAGCCGTCTACGTCGTGGGTACTCACGGGGTTTTCAGTGACTTGTGTTTGGAGACTTTGACTGAAAGTCCAAGCATTGACCGTATTGTTGTCACCAACACGTATCCTATTGGGAAGGAACGTATTGAGAAACATGCCAACAAGTTGACGGTGATTGATGTGTCGCCGATTTTCGCCGAATGCATCAGAAGAGACCACTTTGGTGAGTCTATCTCGGTGTTATTTGACTCCTTGGCTGCTATTGAATAGAATTGACCTCTCCAAAACAGGAGAAAATACATATAACTTTACTGGAAATCACCTTTTTTATGGGGTGATTTTGTAGAACCAACGATGCAGCCATCGGGCTGCAGGACATCTTCTCATTTAGAGCTGATGGACTAACGGAGCGTTGGGATAGTGATTTACTTGGAATTGAAGGCTAGGGACATCAGTCCCTAACTGGATATAAAGAGGTACATTAATTAAAATTCTCTCTAATAATAAACCAAAATTGCTGAAAATAAATTGTAGATCAGTTTTTTTTTTTTTTTTTTTAGGGACCAAGCCTTAATAAAAAAAAAAATCGACGATAGAAATCGAAGATATTATGTACGCCCCAAACTACACCTCGTGGTAATATGGAAAAAAAACATAGAAAAGATCCAAAGTAATCAGTGAGATATTTTGTGTTTTAAGGGTTGTGGGAAGTTCGTTTAGGAGCCCATGGTTGGAAGAAATCGGCAATTGGTATTCACATATGCTCTATTTTAGTTCTGTAATTATATAGATCTGATTGTTGCTGCATTGCTTTATCTTTCCCATTCTGGACTGCGCGCGTTCTTGGTTCGTTTTGTTCCATTTTGTCTGAAATATTTCTTCTCGCTTCAATTGCCCACGTTGATCAAGATGTCCGAAAACAGTGACTTAGGCTCTTCGAAACCTGTTCCTGTACCTCATTTAGACGCTACTTCACATCTTTCGTATCTCCACAACAAGATTGATCAGCCTATGTCCCCGTTGTCGTTGTCTGACCCACAACCATCCGATCAAAAGAAGTCAGCCTCGCACCTCTTGTCCAGTCAACCATTACCCTCTCCTGCCACCGAAAAGGCAATCGCTTCTATTGCACCTATGCTTGAGACCTTCGCACCCAAAACCTCTGCCGAAGACGCTCTTAATTCAACCACGACTTCCTCCTCTCCCAGTGCTGGTATCTCCGCAGTAACACCTGCTGCTGCTGCTGCTGGCGTCGCCGATTTCTTGAAGCCCCATCCCGTCAATACCTCTAACGAAGATTGCTTTAACGAATCCCCCACAAAACTCACTGCTGATAACTTGGTCCTCAACGAACTTAAGTCCAGAAGAAACTCCGTTAGCGCCTCTTCCCTTGCCGGTCTCAACAAGACAGTCTCCAACTCATCCTCCACTTCCAAAAGATCCATGTCCATCTCCAAAGAACCACACGGGCCAAAATTGCCCAAAATCGGGAAAATTGGTGTCTGTGCAATGGACGCCAAAGTCATGTCCAAACCTTGCCGTAAAATCCTCAACCGGTTGATCGAAAATGGCGAGTTCGAAACTATTATCTTTGGAGATAAAGTTATATTGGACGAAGCCATTGAAAACTGGCCTACTTGTGACTTTTTGATTAGTTTCTTCTCCACGGGATTCCCACTCGATAAGGCAATTGCTTATGCAAATTACCGTAAACCCTACATCATCAATGATTTGGTGCTCCAAAAAGCACTCTGGGATAGACGGTTGGTTCTCACCATTCTCAACCACGCTCTGGTACCAACACCGGAAAGGCTCGAGATTAGTAGAGATGGCGGTCCACACTTGGGTGACTTGCTCAAGGAAAGATTGCTTGCCTGTGGCATGACCAATGAAGATATCGAGAAATTAACGAATCAAAACGAACCAGAATGGGAAATGGTTGACGAAGATACTCTTAGGGTTGGCGACAAGATCATGAAGAAACCATTTGTTGAAAAGCCTGTCGACGGAGAAGACCATAACGTCTACATTTACTATCCAAAGGCCACTGGTGGAGGCGGTAGAAGATTATTTCGAAAGATTGGTAACAAATCCTCTGAATTCGACCCAGAACTCTCGACTCCTAGAACAGAAGGTTCATTTATCTATGAGAAATTCATGGATACTGACAATTTTGAGGATGTAAAAGCCTATACTGTTGGCCCCAAATTCTGTCATGCGGAAACTCGTAAGTCTCCCGTTGTTGACGGTATTGTCAGACGTAACACACATGGAAAGGAGATAAGATTCATTACCGAATTGTCCGAGAAAGAAACCATCATGGCCAAGAATGTCAGTGCTATCTTTCAACAAACAATTTGTGGGTTTGATTTACTCAGAGTTAACGGTTCTTCATATGTGATTGATGTGAACGGATTTTCATTCGTCAAGGATAACAATGAATACTACGATTCGGCTTCTGGTATCTTGAGAAACCTTTTCATTGAAGCCAAGAAGAGCCGTGATGAATTGAAAACAAGAATCCCTCACCTGACCAAGTTTCTCCACAAGAGTCAATTTGAAGAAAAGGAACAGAAGTGGGTGTTCAAGGGTATGGTCTCCGTTATCAGACATGCTGATCGTACTCCCAAACAAAAATTCAAATATTCCTTCAAGTCACCATTATTTATTTCTTTGTTGAAGGGGCACAGGGAAGAGGTTATTATCCGAGCAGTTTCAGACTTACAAGTTGTTTTGGAAACTGTCAAAATTGCTCAAGAAAAACACTTGGAAGACTTGAAGAAGTTGAAACAGTTGAGAGGCGCTTTGGAGAAGAAAATGAACTTCCCAGGTACTAAGATCCAGTTGAAGCCGGCCTTGAATGCTGAAAATCCTGAAATTGTTGATAAGGTGCAATTAATCTTGAAATGGGGTGGTGAACCTACTCACTCAGCGAAGCACCAAGCTACCGATGTTGGTGAACAATTGAGACAAAACATCAAGTTGTTAAATCGTGACGCATTGGAAGATGTCAAAGTATTCACCTCATCAGAAAGAAGAGTTATTGCAAGTGCCCACTTATCCACGTTGGCATTGTTGGGTCTTGACAAGGAGCACGAAACTTTGCCAGATGATTTCTTGATTGTCAGAAAGGATTTATTGGATGATTCTAATGCTGCCAAGGACTTGATGGACAAGGTTAAGAAAAAGTTGAAACCATTGTTGAGACAAGGAGCTGAAGCCCCACCTCAATTTACTTGGCCACCAAAAATGCCCCAGCCATTTGAAGTTATTAAACGGGTTTGTGCATTGATGAATTTCCACAAGCAAATTATGGAATACAACTTTGAGCACAAGAATGTTGACGAATTCCAACTGAACTGGTGTTGTGGGGAAGATCCTAACTTGTTCAAGGAAAGGTGGGATAAGTTGTTCCAAGAATTCCTAAGTGTGGAAAAGACCCACCCATCAAAGATTTCTGAATTGTATGATACTATGAAGTATGATGCATTGCACAACAGACAATTCTTGGAGAGAGTCTTCTCGTTTGATCCAAATAATGAAGAGTTGTTGGAGAAGTTACGTGGTATATGTGGTGATACAGTTAACTCTTCAGGTTTGGTCAGCGAATACCCTATCAATGTTTTGGCAATGAATAACTTCAAGATTCCGGACAATGTACTGAGCGGGTCTGGTTCAGCTAGCAATCTAAACTCCAATCCATCTTCTGGTCACAACTCGAGCAACAATTTATTAAGTATGACACCATCCAATGGCACTCCGGTTTCAGCTGGATCTTTAGGTTGGGTTCTCAAGGGAGCTACTAATGACTACAATGGAGAAAAGAAGCCAAGCACAAAGAGAACCGAAAACCCTTTCGACCATCCTACATTCGCCAGATTGAGAGAATTATACCGCTTGGCAAAAGTGTTGTTTGATTTTATCTGTCCTCAAGAGTATGGGATTAAGGATGAAGAGAAGTTAGATATTGGTTTATTGACATCATTGCCCTTAGCAAAGCAAATCTTATCAGATATTCAAGATATGAAACAACATGATACTGCAGCTGTTGTCAACTACTTCACCAAAGAATCGCACATCTACACTTTGCTTAATGTCATCTACGGTTCACAATTACCAATGAAGATTGCTAGGAATGCCTTACCAGAATTGGACTACTTATCTCAAATCACATTTGAGCTTTATGAAGCAGGTGATCCAACCAGTGCTACTGGAAAGAAACATTCTATCCGGTTGTCTTTGTCGCCAGGGTGTCACACCCAGGACCCATTGGATGTTCAATTAGATGATGACCATTATATTGGCTGTATTCCTCGACTCAGTTTGACTAGACATTTGGATATGGACTTGGTCACTCAACGTTTGAAATCTAGATTTTCTAGAGTTTCTTTACCAAAGAAGTTTACTCCCGTGAATATCTCAAGTCCTTTGACATCTGGTATCTAAGTTTTATTTAAGGTATTTTAAATTAAAATTAGTTTATTAAATATCCCTAAATATTATATATATATACTCAACATAGTAGTACCACGTACCATATTAGGTATATATAAATCTAAGCGACTTATCAAAAAAATGACTATACCCAAAACATAAAAAGCAAACGAAATCGGCTAGAATACAATTCGTACCACGGAAAATGCAATCTAGCAATCTAGCAATCTCAATCAAGATTATTAAGCCTTTTCGTAAGATTCCCAGTTATCAATAATGGCCTTAATCTTATCGGATTTGGTTAATTCATAGACATTCTCGAAGTATTCCTTGGTAATTTCAAATGGCTTGGCAGTCAAGTTTGGAATGTACTTACCAATCAAGTCATTTGGCTTGACAGATGATTGTGGGATCTTCTTACACAAGAATCTTTGGAATGGCTTAACACCAGAAATCAAGTAGGAGGAGTGGAATGGAACTGAAATACCCTTCAATGGAATGACAGCGAAACCTCTTTCTAAGTCAATTGGTTGAGGCTTAGCAAGAGACTTCTTAGAAACTTCGGAAATAATTTCCTTCAAGTGCTCTCTGACTTCATCCAAAGACAATGTGGCTTGCAATTTGACAATATCAATCTTGTTCAACTTGATAACGTTCAAAACGTTAGTCAAAGTATCCAAAGCTCTTAAGTCACCAGCAGCAACGTATTGCTGGTTTTCAACGTTGTAGTTGACAATTTCAACTAACCAACCAGTCTTTTGACCGACTTCGTCGACGACAAATCTCAAAGCAGCATCGTCAAAAGTAGCGCTAACTCTGCTTGGGTTGACGGCAACCATACCATAGTTAGATCTACCTAAGTCATCTCTTGGAACAGCGACTTGCATAGTCATACCTCTGTAGAAGACAACGTCAACCAAGGATTCAATTGGCATGACATTGGCCAAAGAAGACAAAGCAGAATATTCACCTAAAGAGTGACCAGCAAACATAACATCCGAAGGAACTAATCCCTTGGATTTGATGTCTTCGTAAGCAGCCTTTTCCATCAAAGTCAAGGCTGGTTGGGTGAATTGAGTAGCAGACAACAAACCAGTTGGAGAAACAAAAGTGTGAGAAGTGGTGGTGTGGTCAATGTCCTTGAATATCTTCTCGGACTTGATTTCACCATCTTCACCAATAGTTTCAAACATCATACCAATGTAGTTGTCTCTGATCTTTCTACCCTTGGCACCACCGAAGTGAATAGTCAATTCATTTGGATTGTTTTGAACAATGTCGAGAATAGAGAAACCATAGTTGTCAACAAAGTGACGGTCGGCTCTGTTCCAAACATCACGGGCAACTTCAGAAGTCTTGTACAAATCCATACCCATACCTTGTTCTTGAGAACCTTGACCAGTGAAGACGTACGTAGTGATAGGCTGTTCAATTTCAGCTTCACCAACCAAAACAAGAGCATCGCTTTCAACGTTCTTAGTTTCAACCTTGATGATCTTACGACCATTAATCATACCAACATGTTCCAAGGTAGTTTGCAAAGTGTCGTTAGGCAAAACCATACCAACAAAGTTACACTTGAAAGCTCTCACTCTAGAGGCAACATTATTGGCGGCCCATTCTTCAACCAAAGATCTGATGGAAGCAGAAGAGTACATACCATGAGTGATAGTTCCTGGTAACTTCGCGTAAGCAGCAAATACTCTGGAAACGTGGATGGGGTTGTAATCACCAGAAACCTTGGCGTAAGGTTCGTTGGTACCTGGAGCCTTCGAAGTCAATTCTTCACCAGAAGAGATTGGAATGACGTTCTCAAACTTGAGAGCTTCTTCAATGGTCTTACCGTTTCTAGCCAAGTAGTCGGTCACTGGGTTACCGTAAGACTTACCGGCTTCGTACTGAACAGTACCAACTTGAACAACTTCCTTAGTTGGCAATTCTAAGAAGACTTGACCGGTGGTTTCAATAGAAGCATAAACTTCTGCTGACTTGAACTTGTAGACAGAAACACATCTGAAAGTCAAAACTTGGTTCAACAAGTCAACGTCCTTCTCCAAGTGGAACCATTCCTTAGATCTCAAGATTGCTAAGTCCTTGGCTGACTTGAAAGAAACTTGGTAAGGAGTTTCGGTGACCTTTTGGAAAGTGTTCTCGTAGTCGGAGTATTCACCACGGTACAAGAATTGAGAAGTCACTTCCATGACTGGAGTGTTGTCACTACGGTAGATAGTACCGACAACCTCGACCAATTTACCAGAAGCTTGGTTCAAAACAGCCTTGATTTCAGCCTTGGAGGAGACAACATCACCCTTTTCCAATGGAGTAGCACCTGGAATCATCTTGTAACCGTTAGACAAGTGAACCAACTTTAATAAGTCACCGTCGACTGTCTTTGGGAAAATGGCCTTAATGATAGATCTCCAACCAATAACAATGGCAAAATCCATAGGAGCCAAGGTGGTCTTACCTGGTCCAGAAACAAAAGCATCACACTTGTTACCAATGGCGTGAGTAAATTCAGAAATGTCTTGACCAGTAATTGTAAGTTCATTACCAAGAATGATATCTTCAGTGTTAATGTTAATATCGTAAGGAACATCAGTACCAAACCATAACTTCCAGTAGAATTCCTTGATTCTGTCGTTTCTGTCATTCATCACTTCCAAAATTGGCGCGAAACCATCTTCTGGGTTGTAAGTGAATAAGAATGGCAAAGCAACAGGCTTACCGTCAGAAGTTCTGTGTTCTATTAAGGAAACTTGGATGGTGGAGGCACCAACCAATCCAATTTCAACAACTGGCTTGATAGCGCTAGCATCAGATTCAAATACAGTCAACTTCTTCGAATCACCTTCACCAGTAACCTCAACAGAAATGTTAGCACTTGGCTTCAAGATATCGCGAAGTGGGTTAGAAACGTGGTTGTAACCTTGAACAATTCTGTTGGTAGATATCAAAGCTTGCAACCAGTTCAAATGTTCACCGGCCAACAAGTTCAACCATTCAGTTTGTTCAGGAAGCTCAGAGCCAAGTTTGTAAGTGGTCTTGTCACCAGTGGTTTCAACCTTGACTGTAGCTGGAACCTCAACCTTGGAAGGAGTAGTGGAACCAAAGTATTCAACAACTGGAATCTTAGATTCATCGCCATCGTATTCATCCTTGATCAACTTAGCAATGTGACCATCGTGAATAGAATCCAAAATAGACTTGATTGGTTCATCAACTTTGTTGGTAAATTGAGCGGCGACTGGACCGTGCAAGATACAAGTTCTTTGCACGTCTTCATCAACTACAGATTCCAAGTCTTCGGATTGCCAAAGAGAATCTTTCTTGAAGAAGAATTCAAATCTCTCATCCAAAACTGGAACAAATGGAGCTGGCTTCTGAGTTGGTCTGGAAGCAATCATCAAGAAGTAGTCGCAATCTTCTTCTGAAATCAATTGATCTTGGGCCAAAACAAATTCGTCAAAGAACTTATCAGTGAATTCTTGTGGGGCAGATTGCAATTGAGAGTAGTTTTGAAGCAAGGAGACAGTATCAGCCTTCGTGGCGAATCTTTCTTCGACTCTTCTCAAGTAGTCACCATAGAAGTTTCTCAAAGAGACGTCAATCCATCTTTCGGACTTCTTAACGAACATCAATTCAATCAATCTGTTGGCAACTTCTTGGTAGGTCATGTCTTGCAAGTCACAAACACCTTGACTGTTCTTGGCGAACCAAGGCTTCTGGGAGTCTTTGTTCAATCTTTCAATGATGTAATCCTTCTTCTTGTTGATGGCCTCGACAATCTTGTTCTTTGGCAAGGTGAAGATAGTGTCATCCAATTCCTTCCAGAGCATAACACCTCTGGTAGCAATCTTGTGGATTGGTTCACCCATTTCGGATCTAACGGAAATGACACCACCAGCTGGCTTGTTGTAGGTTTGTACCCACTCGTTGTCTTCGACACCAGAACAGCTTACAATCAACTTCTTGGCTTCCAATGAAGTGTGAGCTTCCTTGGCAGTCATGACTCTGGAACCAAACAAAACACCATCAAATGGCATTGGTGGGTAGTTGAACTTGGAACTCCAAGCACCGGTCAAGTATGGGTAAGTGTCTTCGTCGGAACCAAAACCAGAGCCAGCGACAAGGATAATGTTGTTGCATCTTCTAATCTTGGAGTACATTTGCAAGATTGGTTGATGGAAATCTTCAAAGGAGTGGTGACCACCACCTCTACCACCAGTCCATTGCAAAACGATTGGGAAAGTTGGATGGGCCTTGGCAATACTGATAACCTGAGAGATGGATTCAATTGAGCCTGGCTTAAGACCCAAGTGGGTGAGGCCCAAATTTTGAATGTATTCAGTAGCAACTTCAATAGATGGAACACCGGCACCAATGGTCAAAGATTGGATTGGGTAACCCTTTTCTCTCAAATTCTTGACCAATGGAATACCCCATTGCATCATTCTTGGGTTGACGTAAATCATGTTAATACCCAAACCGCAACCAGGCTTAATGTTAGAAATAATTTCCTTGATGGTACGTTCCATACTTGCAGGGTCGAAATAACCACCACCGCCTAATTCAATGTGGTAACCAGCATTGATGGATGCAGCAACAATGTCACCATTAACTGTGGTTGGAGTCATACCGGGAACCATAAGTGGGGCTCTACCCAACAATTGGGAGAATTTGGTATCAACATAGACCTTACCGTGCTTAGTTTTAACCAACTTAGGCTTGAACTGGTTCAACCAGTTCTGAGACCACTTAATAGACTTGTCTGGGGAAGACTTGAAGATTTCATGCTTGAATCCGTATTCATCGTCGATGGAAACGTAGTCAACAGTACCAGCAATGATGATTCTTGATCCAGTACCATCCTTGTTTCTGTGGGTCAAAACACCTAAACCAGAAACGCCACCAGGACCGAAATCAAGAATGTGAGTAGAGTCAAAGTTGGTGGCTAATTCCCAGTTAACACGCAATTGAGTGATACACTTGACAACTCTTTCAACGACAGACTTAGAGTCCGAGAAGTTCTGGTAGTTTTCACCATCAAAAGTGTCGTAGGTTGGAACCCCAATGTCCCTAACGGGGAAGTCCAATCCAATGTTCTTGATGTCATCCAAAATCAATTCAGTTGCATCTTCTAATAAGTGAGAGTGGAATGGAGAAAAGATTGGCAAGAAGCGGTTAGAGAACTTGAGCTTTCTTTGGGAGTGAGGAATTCTTGATTGGTCTAATCCGTTTGGAGCCTTGTTGTTTCTCAAGGTCAAGTTCAAACCATAAAGTGACTCTGGAGGACCAGAAACAACCAAGTTTCTGGCACCATTGATCAAAGATATAGCAATGTGCTTTTCTTGAGGCAAGTGCTTGTTGGTTTGGTCAATAAAGATCTGGACTTGATCGATAGACAAGTCTCTGACGGACAACATAGGGGAAGGTCTACCTTCACCATTGTTAAGAGAGTCTTGCAACATGGTTGGTGGCAAGGTAGTTCTTGGGTAGGTTTGGAGACATCTAGAACCAATGAAGAAGAGCAAGGTCACAGCCTTCAAGGAGCTTTCCAAGAAAGAGTCCCAGCTGTCAGCAGAAGCAATAGCGAGAGCAGTGACAATACCTTGGGAATGACCAGTGGTACCGCCATTCTTCAAGTAATCTCTAAACTGACCTGGAGTAAGACCCAAAACCTTACAGGTGATGGCGTAGTGACATAATTGAATGACACAAATGACTGGACAAGAAACTGGAACAGACAAAAGGTAGTCCTGGTCTGGGGTCTTGTCTGGGTTTTCCAACCAAGATAAGATATCAAAACCTTGAGTGTAGATCTTGTCGAACGAAGATGATTCCTTCTTGATCAACTCATTCAACTTTTCGGCAATTGGCACAATCAAGTCTTGGTGAATGAGTGGCTTGTACAAGTGGTACAAGTCTCTCAATTCTTCAAAGTAGTCATCAGTGTTACCTTGACCACCGAAGATAGCCGACAATTTAGCGTTGCCTTGTTTAGAGTGGTACAACAAGTTTGATTCTTCTTGTGGGATCAAGGTGTTGGAGTTATAAAGAGCTGTGTAGTAGTTCTTGATGATGTTTTCTTTGATCTTGGAAGCTGTGGTTGGATATTGGGTATTGTCTTCCGATAAGAGGGAGGTAGCAAACGAGTGGATGTCGATTGGAGTGTTATTTACATTAAGGAATCTGCTCGTGAAATCTTGCAAGGACAACTTCAATGCTTGGTGGAAAAGAGGAGAGGCCTCTGGCTTGGATGGGTTGACAAGGGAAGCAATGTAACCCAAGAATAAACCAAACAATTCTGGTGGGGAAGAAGGTTCGTTGTCGTCAGCAAAGCCTTCAGTTGGTTCTGGCAACGTCTTGGTAAACTGATCTTTAATTTGTGAGTAGGTAAAGAAAAGTTCTTGTGGAACCAAAAAGGTGTATTCTATAGACCCGTGGTTGAGGGAGAACGGGCGGTGAGACGAGGTCGAGGAAGACATAATCTTTGGTTGAAGTGGGGTGTCCGTGGGTACGTCGGGATTATTTAGTGCCAACTGTAATTAGTCGATAGACAGGTAAAAGATAAGTTGGTGTTGTGGTACTATATCAATCGTGGTACTGGATTAATAATAAGTATAAAGAACCGAAGTTATCAATTGGAGGCGATGGCAGTCAATATATTAGTGAAAAAAATTGTTGCAAATAAATCATCCAACAATCGCTGTAGTCGTGTTTTGCACATTGGAAACGGTGTTTGGGTCTATTTGTGTGCAGTGCGCTGTCCCAACATTTTTTGGATGTTGGCTACTGGTTTAGTCCAGGCGCGTATTTTTCTGTTACCGAAACGTTGAGGGTTTTCGGCATGCCTGGGCACGCGCGTCGAGAAACATTGGGTACACATCCAACAGAAGACATATGTTTGTTCCTGCACATTATCATATTTATTCTCAAGATTATATTGTTGCCTGTATATTATGTTTTTATGGGACCTCAATCTCTTCATCCTTACTTTTTTGGTCCGGAGATAACAGCCATTTGTTTGGGGAACTCTCTTACTATGATCTCGCATTTAGTTTCCTTACACAAATCTTTTTTGTTGTAGTAAGGAACCTTGGCCAATAATTCCATGCCACTGGATCTTTCTAACGCTTCAAGTGGAACCTGGTACTTCGTCAAGGGATCGGAGTTGGGGATCACATCGTTGGGGAGAACAAAAGCTGCAACTCGCACCGCTTCATCGCCCTTCTTTTCCCCGACAATCAACTTGAAAAAATGTGTGGGAACAGCTATGTTTGGTGGTGATCCAATGACTTCGTAGGTGACACGGTACTTGCCATCTTCACACAATTTCGGTAAGTATAAAGGACCCGTCATCACACGCACATCATCATAGTTTTGAGTCAATCTCCGAGCAAAGTCCTCCAAGTGTGCCCAGTAGTCACGGTTGAATCCTTCGCCTACCTGTGGAGACATATTGGTTAAGTAGAAAGTCTCGTTCATGGCCAATTGCGAGAACTTAGCATCAGCAGCTGGAGCATTATGACCTCTGTCATACCCACTTCTGAAGAAGTCTCTCAACCGACTTCTGAACTTCATGGGGATTTGTTCGTCTTCTGTAAAAACCGATTTCTTTCTGTCGACCCCTTCAGATCTACTGATCGAATCTTTAGTAATATGCTCGACAACCCAATAAGGATTTCTCTTTGCTCTATCATAACAACTCACAAATTCACTACGTGACTGCAAGTCATGGATGGGACCAGGAAACCCAAACTTGAAAAAGTCCTGCGGACGAACAAGTGATGGATCAAACACGCCATTGCCGCTGTTTCCTCTCGCTGGAACTGGCAAGTTCTTCACTGGCTGTTCTTCCACAACTACAGCTCCAGATGACTTGCCCCAGAAGTATGAGGCTATGCCTACACTGCCTAATCCCAAAGTATTCACGAGAACCTTTCCGCTCATGGTTTAATGATCAGATGAGCTTTTGTCAAATGATCTTTTTTTTGTAGTAGAAAAAGTGCGCCAATTGTAACCTATCCATTATTTTTTGTATACTTGTAACCCTCAACAATGAAAGATGAGAAACCACGGCTTCTACAACTTTTTTGATTCAATGATTCTCCCGAGATTTGAACTGTGCATAATCATGCTCCTTTCCAAAAAAACATCTTAAATACTATTCCTGAAGTAAATTTCTGTTTTGCTCAACTTCGGTAATAACATAACTCCCTCTTGTAGCAAAACCCTACAATTTTTGCTTACTAAACTTGTAATACCCTATACATTGCAACTCGATGCTTCTTCAATAGTGATTGTAAATGAGGTTTTGGAAGCCAAATATTTTTCAGTCGACTTGATATAGCGACTCACAAAAGTAGAAATACCTTCTTTTTTATTTTTCCATAATTTCTACAAAATCTCACAACTCTAGTAAATTCTCCGCAGAATTGTGAGTCAAAGAATCATAGTAAAATCACACTTCTCTCACAGACAACACACCTGGTAACATAAACCTATTTTTTATGGAGCTTTATCAGAAAAGACAAGCGATTTATTTTTACACGAATTTTGATTTTGTACTCCTTACGGGTTTAGCTCTCCAGCCAACCTTTGATTTAGAATTTTAAAGGACGCTACATACCTCAAATAAATATACATATGGGGAATGAACATGAAATATTCAGAGATTTTCTGAAATATCCCTTGCTGTTGTCTGGGGAATATCGTGACGGTAATACGCACAGTAGTCGCACATGTTTATTATCATCATAGAACAGTTGCCCTTTTCAATATTTATTCAGTGCCTTCAGTACCCGTTTGTGTCTTGAAAAATAACGAATGGTAACCAAGAACATCCCAATGTACCTTATGAGGCAGTTAATGCCGCATAATGGATAGGTAGTTAAAATATACTGTTACTGGCCGATAAATTCTTTGTTGAAACCGTTAGATCATCACCGTAGACCGTTTACTGGCAGAATCCTTGAAGTAAGTTTATAATCCATACAACTTTAATTACAAATTAATGAAATTGCAAAATGTACCTCAAATAAAAAAGTCACAAGATGGTTAATTGACACTAAGCCGTTGTAATAATCTACTTTCTAAGTAATTTAGGGGTCGTTCCAAGTCGATGTCATGTTTCAGGCGTACCTGTATCTGAGATCACTTCCCAAAATAGAAGTTTTTCGATACCACATGAGATTTTCGCAGTTACTGACTCTTTACTTATAAGATCTCATATATCTAATGTGAGTGGCCATATTAATGACTACATTTCTGATCAGCTTGCTTATCTTTGTGATCTTTTGCAATTTATCGCATAGCTATGTCCTTCCCAGGCCTTTTGCAAAATTGAATGGGAAAGATCAATTTTTGAAGTTGGACTTCACCCCAAAGGTTATGGTTACGTCAGAAAACCAAGAGACTATTCTTCACAAAAAAGCTAAATCAAGGATTTTTCTATCAGACTTCTTGGGATCATCACGAAATCTGGTCACTTTACCGTTTGAATCTCTGTCAACCTTTTATGCAACCACATTAAAGTTTGGGTCAAACAATCAAGCTATTAATGTCAGCATCGATACTGGAAGTGCAGATCTCTGGGTTGTGTCCAGCACGGGATCATGCGTTCAGGGCAGTGGCCAAGCTGCCGACTATTGTAAAGCTGGGGGTACGTTCAACTCTGGTGTATCAAGCACATTTAATTCATTGAATAATGCATTTCAAATAAAATACATGGACGGTACCTCCTCCCAAGGAAAATACGGGACAGATCAAGTTACAATTGCAGATGGAATCAATTTGAAAAATATCCAATTTGGTGTGGTTTCATCCACTTCGGTGCGGCACGGGGTTCTTGGCTTAGGTCCTCCGTCCCTCGAAGTGACCGACTCTCATTATCCAAATTTCCCGTTTCAATTGAAAAATCAGGGTTACATCAGAAAGGCAGCTTACTCATTATACTTTGATACGACCAACGATTACGGAGGCTCAATAATTTTTGGAGGAATAGATGCTGCAAAATTCCAGGGAATTCTCACTCCATTGCCACTCATTCTGTCAGAAAGGCTTTCTGTAACGCTTAATAGCATAAAATTAGACAACGGACAGAGTATCACAGTGAATCAAGAAGCACTATTAGATTCTGGTTCTACGTACTCAAAATTACCTCAAAACCTAGTTGTTGATATTGCAAACCTGCTCGGAGGAACCCCGCGTGGAAGTTATTATATCATCAGATGTGCATCAGTAGACAATAAGGTTCTTACATTCCAATTTGCGAGAGGAGTTACTATCAAAATTCCGTTTTCCGAACTAGCCACTCCCACATATAATTCTGATGGAACAAAGTCCGATACTTGTATACTTTCCATAACACAATCGGATCGAATTACACTCGGGGACCAATTTTTAAGACACGCGTATACTATGTTTAATCTTGATGATAATACAATATCGTTAGCTCAGGCTAGATACACCACATCATCAAAAATTACATCAATTATATAGTCATTTTATTGAAGTACAAATAGTGTAAAAAATTGGGTCATTGGTATACAGCGTGATGGTATATAGCATATATTTTATCCAGCTCTAGATTATCTAAAATCCAATTATTTTTCAACAAAAATAAGAAGTTCAGCATTACATTTTTGTCAACAAATTAAGGTTATGGGTAGTTTACGAAGTTTACCTTGTAACAGTAGCATGTAATAGATTCAGTATACGAATAAAGAAGGACTGTTGCCAAGAATTAAATTAAAATTTCGGCTTAATGAACTCTACTCTAGTTGTTAAAACTTATCAGGCAGGTGAAATCATGTCAGAACCTTTTGAAGATATTCAACTCTATTTACATCTCTATTGAATTTCCGACAGGAAACCAATTAGTATAACTATTATCTAAAGAGAGGGTATTGTGGATAAGCACCCATACCTTTTTGTGCAAGTTTATATTGACTTAAAGTGCTACCTCTATCCAACGATTCGAAGCAACACCAGCAAGGTAGAATAATCAAACATTTAAGAGATAAATAACATGTTACCTGTGTGAGATGTAACCAGACTATATAATCTACTATACAGTATATTACTGTACCTAATTTCAACTCATACGGTTGAAAAGGGGATCTTTCCAATGAGTAATATTATTTTAATTTCTTCATGCACTATTCCAAAAATAATTTTCTTGTCAAGCGAAAAGAGAATAGTTCTGGTAAGTAAAAGAGCCTACTTTAATGTTACTTGGTCAAGTATATTGCCTCGATCAATGACGAGAAAAACTGAAGAATTTAGCTTGTAGTAGTATTGCAACTCTTTTCAACTTTGGGAAACTGAGTGTGCATAACCAAAATTTCGCAAAATATCATAACCTCCTGAGACCAGCGGTGTGAACAATAAAACAGCAAATTTCAATTCTATTTACGAACTCAATTAAGATCCGATCCGTAAAGCAGGCATTGTAAACGAGTAGATATCTTAGAATGAAACAGTCAACTGCAACCGAGAAACAATGACTCTATAAGGATACCACGATTCTAAGAAGATTTCGTGTTTATATCAAGAGGGCTCTTAATCTCTCGTAAATAGTTAATTAACTTTGTACTACTACAAATGGTTCTTCTTGGTATCCTAAAATTAAATGCTATTTTTGCTTGGGGTTCTACGTATTCACAAATGGCTTAGTCATTCCTGATAACGCCTATGGCCTTGGTACGAGAGAAGCAAAGTACTTAAAATTGGATTTCCAGCTGCGGTTGGAAGATCTTGATCTCGGGACTAAAAAGAGAGACGGCTTTCCTACATCAGAGCTAACAAATCAAAAGCTTTACTACACCACAACATTTTTGTTTGTTTCAAGCAAGGATCCAGTATCAGTTGATATCGACACTGGTAGTAATATCTTTTTTGTCCCTACAGCTGACGTCATTTGCCATAATGATCTGTGGAGGAATCCAGTTAATTGTACGCAATTCGAGGTCTTTTACACATCTAAGTTTCAAGTTTCAAGAATCTCACCCAACTATTCTATCAAGTATTTGGTGAATATTCTGTTGCCCTGGGAACGTGGGTGACTGACCTGGTTCAAATTCCTGGTGGTCCAGAGATTTCTGATATAACCTTAGCTGTTGCAAATGCAACATCTACCGCCTTTGGTGTTCTAGGTCTTGGAACTGTTCCAAAGATACTGACAAAATATTGTATCCAAATTTCCATGATTGTTTAAAGAGTGAAGGAATTATTGCAGAATCGGCCTTTTCTTTGTATTTTGATGGAGCGACCGAAGGTGGTAGTCTCATTTTCGGATGTATTGATCACGCTAAAAATTCTGGTGACTTGGTTACGCCACCAGTTGTTGATGAAGACTTCTACATGATCACAGTAGATTCCGTTTTGATTGATGGCAAGACTTATGCAAGCAACATTACTGGATTTGTGGACTCTGGAGCCGCATATATATCGTTGCCACAAGATGCTGCCACTCAAATTGCAGCAGTTGCCGGCAATAAACTTGTCAAAAACCAGTATATCATGGACTGCAGTAACATTCCTGACAAGTCACTTACTTTTACGTTTAAAGAAGTTGCCGTCGATATTCCTTTCAGTTCTTTAATTACTCCGCTTTATTATTTTGGAGAGAACACCGATAACCAATGTGGATTTGGAGTTCACCCATCAGGTACGGATGGTTTTAATTTCCTTGGTGCCATCACTTTCTTGTAATATGCCTATGCAGTTTACAACCAGGATAAATGGACAGTATCAATTGCTCGGTCAAAGGACACAACTGACTCCAATATAACACCCATCAGTTGATTTCTTGCTTCTTACAAAATACGCCTGCTGCAAAAAAAATGAATTCAAACAAAATCGTAATGCAAGGTAAAGGGCAGAATATCAGTTATCAAACATCTAGAATGGTTTACTTACACTCTATTTTCAATGAATGTCTTTTAAATTTAGCGTTTGGTACTTTTTCAAAAATAATATACACTAATGTCAACACGGCAAGTATCTGGTAGAGACTGAAAAGGAACGCCATTCCGAGGGTAATGGAGTGTCTTACAATATTTTACTGATTTTTCAAGAAACAACTTGAGGTAATATCCTTGCTACATTCATAATTTACAACCCTTTAATTTAAAAATATACATTTTAAAAAGTGACCTTCGATCGAACCTCGTTTATCTAGTCAGATTTCGTTTTGTTTCTTCTTTCTTTCTTCCAGTCAGCAAGAAGCTTGAGTACACCTAATGATATAATTGAACCAACTGGCCCCAAGAGAGGCAAAAACACAGCTAACTTGTGTTCACTAGGGAAATATGCTTGTTGGACCATTTCCTTTTCAAAAAATGCCTTGTCGGAATTTATCAAAGAATCCGCAGATAATTCCATTGCTGATTTATAATCTTGGCTCGATTGCAAGACAGTTATAGCATTTTCTACGCTTTCGATGGTCTTAACAACGTAATCCTTAGTTAATTCGGGAATGGAGATCTCACTCAATGAATTAGTTAATTTAATCAAAGTTTGGAGGGTCTCCAAAGACTTCTTAATATTCTTGTAGAACATGATTCTCGACAAGGTATCAATTCTGATGGAAGGAGATTTTGGTGAGTTCGATAACCCAATTAATTGGAACAATTGAGACGCAAAAGTTTCCATCACTGGTTTTAATTCCAGTTGAGTAATCAATGCTCTTGATTCTTTGATAACGGGTAATTCCTTGTTAAAGATAGTCACACCACCCCATTGTGGAACCAAGAACGAATTGGTACTGGAACCTTCAATAAGCACCTTTTCTCCCTCATAATTTGAATCTGGGAACAACACGAGGAAATTTATAGAAGGATTAATATCTTGTGTGATAAGGTTCCAGTCTCCAAAATTGATCAAGGTGGACAACTCGGAGTCATTAACAACATAAGCCTTTTGTTGTTTATCATACGGAACCTCATTGACCAACTTGGAATAATATTGAATCAGTGTACTCACAGAAAAGTTGGCAAAATGATTAAGCATTGAAAACACTGGACCAAAGAGTTTAAGAACCTGATCGATCTCCCATTCAACTGTTTTTCCACTTTCTACCATCAAGGAAAAAACAATATTGTACTTCGAGCTATACGGCATGACCAAATCCTTCTGTGAAGTTCTTGAAGTATGTTGAAACAAGTCTGTCATCTGAGCGATCTCTGGTCCGAAGACTTGTTCGAGAAGAATAGTTTTCAAGAACCGGTCAACCAAAGTCTCTGAAACCTCTTCAGAACCGACAAAAACTGAGCTTCCCTTGTTAAATGGGGAAATAGAGTAAGACTCAGACTTGATTTCGGGGTTGTGTTCAAAGGATACCACGTAGTCAGATTCCGGGTCGATCTGGTCAGTACGTTTTTGCAAGTCGAGGCCCCAGAAACCTTGCAATTCTGGGTATTTCTGGTATAGTTCGGTGTCAATACTTTTCTGGATGTTCGGTACCAACGATTCCAGTGCGCCAGGGACATCCACATATACGGGAATCTTAAAACTTACTCGTTCCTTCAATGAAGAGGCGAGTGATTCGACCTGGTCGACTGGCAAGTCAGCGCGGTAGATGTCTGTGGTTGCATAGAACAATGGGTACCCCAACAGAACCACATAGACCAAAACAACAAGCACAATCACACGCCGAATATACGAGACGGGAGCGGGTTCCAGAGTACTCATCTTAGTGTTGTTGATAGGAACGGTACGTGTTAAATCGATATTGTCGTACGCGCGCGCAACCCCAAAGAAGAAGAAAAAATGCTACAGTGGTTCGGTTCAAGTGCACCAAATGTTCAAGAAAGATCCACAACCAAAAGCTTCGGCGAACATAAAGTCGTCCGAGAGGAGAAAGCTCTTGTTGGAGATCTGTAAAATTTATGGACTTCCACAGGAAACGCTAACCAAGCAAAGCTTACTTGACATATTACCGGCCAACACAAAGCAAGCTACTTTCAAGAGCATTCAGGGATATAGCGGCACCATTTACTTTGATGACAATGAGACTCCAACCTGGTTCAAGTCCCGTGATTCTCAGGTTTATCCTTCGTTATTTACACTCTGGAAATGTCCTTTTGTTTTGCCAGTAATAAAAACCCATCCACATGTCATCACCATTCTTAGTGGCGGCGCAGACTTGATGCTTCCTGGTACAATTCCTCCATTCGACTCTCGTGCCGTGAAGGGATCCATTGTGGGGGTTGTAGATAGTGCAAACCCAACAGTCATCAAGGCAATTGGGAAATGTAACTTGAATATGACCCAGTTTGATAATGTCATTGGCAGAACCGGGACAGCGGTGGAAATCTTACATTACATCGGAGACGAATTGTACAGATTGAACAAGTTGGTGGATATTCCTGTTCCTCAAGAACTACTGGTTGACTTGCCGGTACAAGAAGAAAGCCAATCAGAAACCGAGCCCCAACAAGAACCAACTGATCCAACAATACCATTAACCACCGAATCAGAATCAAATATGAACATTGATGATGTTGCTGAAGCTGTTTCAACACTCAAACTTGAAGAAATTGATAATTTTTTCACCCGTGCATTAATCCAAACCATAAAGTTAGAAAGCCTCGAACTTCCAGTGAAGGCCTCGACATTTATGGGCTACATTTACAAGAATTTGCCCGTGATCGATAGCAGCTATTGCAATGTGAAAAAGTCATCGTGGAAGAAAACTTCTAAATTCCTAAAGGCCATGGAAAAGGAAAAGTACATTTCCATAAAGGGGAAGGATGACGATATCTTGATTTTGAGCTTGATGAGCAAGCAGAATCCAACAATAGAAAATTTTGTACCACACAAGACAATTGGCTCAAAGTCAGCACTGCCTGCCCAGCCAACACTTTCCAAGAAGCATAATGAATTGAATATTACCCATACTTACAAACCAACGAATAAATCTCGGATGTTTTTTAACAAGGTTGGACAAGATTTTGCCAACTTTTACACTGCAGCCGAATTAAGAATTCTCTTGGAAAAGTATATCAAGATGCAAGATTTGGTTAACCCGAAAAACCCCAAGAATATCAGGATTGATGACGACTTAAAGGCCATCACTAACCTCGGCCCAGAGTCTACCCCTAGAGATAAGGTATTCAAGGCGTTCTTGACAAACTTTTCTCCACATTATCAGATTATAAAGCCCGGTGAAACTACCGGGGAAATTCATAAGGGAGAACCACCCAAGATTCAAGTTATTACTGAAATGAAGATTGGTCGCAAGATCATTACTCGAGTCTCCAACTTTGAGAATTTCCACATTAAGCCACATTTATTGTCGGATGAACTCAAGGTGAAGTGTTCTGGATCGTCAACTATCGGACAATGTGTCCAGAACCCCAAGATTACAGAAGTCACCGTTCAAGGACCGCACGGTAAGTTAATTCTCGAGTTGCTCAAGTCTAAAGGTGTCCCGATCACCTACATTGAATTCGAGGATAAGGTTAAGAAAAAGAGACGGTAAATATAGAATAAATTTAGTTGTTTCTTAATAAATATATATAATGCAAAATAAGGAGGAGAATAATAATAATAAAATGAAAATGCAAAGGTACTTTTTAATCCTAAGTTTTCAGCATTGCTTTAGATAACAATTTCAATGATTTTTTGGAATGCTCCAGCTGTGACAAATGCAGATTTGGTTTGCGGGTTCACTTGTAACTCCTGGGCTGGGATCATGCCTGGGTATATATGAGCGTTCTTACATTGACTCACGTTGATGTAGCTCAAAGAAGAGCATCCACTCAAAACAGCATCGATCCCGGCTCTGGTTACTCTCACACAACCCTTAAGGATCAATTTTTCCAAGTTTCTTAAGTGGAGAGAAATCGCCACGAGCGAAGAATCACTCACTGCCGACCCACAAAAAGAAAGATCCAACTCACGAAGCTTGGGGCATCCCATACACAACACTTCAATTGCAATATCTGACAAAGCACAGCAAAAGTTTAAATCAAGGATTTCCAAATTTGGGGCTGAATTGGCAACGGAGATTGCTGATTTGTCAGACAAAAAGGTACAGTCCTTCAAGGACAATTTTTTCAAGTTTGGGAATGATTGGTAGGTCCAATATTGAAACCCTCTGTCAGTAATAGTGGTACACCTTGTCAAGTCCAAACTCTCCAAACGCTGATTCGCGTGGTTGGCGATATGGAACATGAAGTCATCGGTTAGATGCTTGCAGTAACCGATGTTTAAGATCTTTAAGTTTTTGCATCCAATCTGCTCAATATTGAAATCCAACTCCTGGTTATTAAGTGCTTCCTGTTCAACTTTGCTATTTCTGCTGTTCCAGCCAATCAATCTTTCCAAAACATTGTCACGAACCTTTCTGCAATTTGACAAGTCGATTTCTTCAAGATGTTGACCGACACTTGGTACAGTCAAGTCCATAATTGCCATGGCACTCACTTCCCAGTTCGACTTCATCTTCAACAGCTTAATCTTGCCGGAAATTCCAATCTCATTCACCATGTAACTGAAACCCTCGTCACTGATATGGAAACAGTTAGAAATGTTGATGTACATTGGTCTGGAGCCGACAAAATCGGTAATCGACACAAGAGCTCTGTCGGTGATAGATGTGTTCCAGGGTGTCAAGTCTAAGTTCTTGAACAAGTTCGGAGCAACATGAAGTAATTGGCGCCATCTTCTGCTGACAACTCTTAATTTCATCAACTCGGGCAACAGGAGGTATTCAAAAACCTTAAGCAAGAGCCTGTCTGATAAGGGACCATTGTTGCTCAAGACTGATGATCTTCTTCTGCCTCCGGAAACACTAACAAGACGGATTCTCTTGTTGTGTGGTAAGTAGGCAAGTGAGGATTTGGGTTGTACTGGTGCATTTAATTGGAAGTTCTGGAAATTGTTGAGGGAAGGAACCACTGGATTCAATGGTGGTAAGGTCAAGTTGGTAGCTATGGGTTCGAGAGAGCCACTGTTAATTGTTACAGCGCTCGATCTTCTTTTTCTTGGGTTCATTTCATCAAGTGATGTGTTTCTGGTGACAATCTTTTGGAGCTCGTTACGCAAGTCGTTCGCTGACACTGAAGTGGTGTCTACGTTAGAGATGGGAGACACTGACCTCGAACATTTTGCTGAGTAGATCCGAGACGAGTTGTTGAAGTCCCAATTAGAGAAGATTGAGCTTGATTCACTGTGCTTCTGTGATTGGGGATGTTTCAATGAAGGCTGGTTCTTAATAGGAAGAACTGTAGAAGGTGAAGGTGACCGGGAGACATTGACTATATCGGGAGAACAGTATGGTTCGTTGATGAGATAGTTGATAGATAAACGAGCCTTGTCGTCTTTTCCTGTGGTAGAGCTATTGAGATCGCTTCTAGCTTTGGCGGTCGCTCTCATGTCGTTAGCGATCGAAGGATACTTCGAGCAGAGACTCTTGAGGTTTTCGCTTTTGATAACCATCAATTCGACTGAAGAAATGGATCTAATGGAAGCACTTCTTGTAGATGTTTCGTCGCCATTCAAGTAAGATAAGAAGGTCATCTCTCCGAAGTAGGAACCTGCAGAGATACGGCCAAGGACCTGTTCCCTGGCCCCGGTACTATTTGAGTCCTGAATAATGACTTCCACTTCTCCATTAACAACAAAGTAAATGTCGAAATGTTTGTCTCCCTTAGTCAAAATGTATTCAAATGGAGCAAAAATACGAGGCTCAACACCCAAAGCTAGCTTATGGATAATATTGGAGGGTAAGTTTTGGAAGATAGGTAAAGATTTGATAAATTGTTGAATTGAAATAGATGCATCCACTTCGTCGGAAATGGTAGAGGGCCCAACTAATTCTGGAGCCGAGTTGTTGTGAGGAGACAAGCTCCGAATGGAAGGAGAAACAGCAGGTGGTACTGATGGACCAGGTAATGGAGATGATCGTGTAGCTAGAGTGCTGGATAATGGAGGCAGGTTTAAGCGTGAGATATCTGGAGACTTATTGTAGAATTTGGGTACGATGGTGGTGATGTCATGGTTATTTTTCTTGTCTTGCATGGCCAATCTTTCTTGGGCTTCGTCTCTGATTCTTCTCTCCACCAATGGGTAATGTTTGAGTACGGTGTTTAAGGTGTCGCTGGTTAATACACCCACTAAAACTCTAGTTCTGGCAACTACTGTGGCGGTTCTGGGCCGGTTAAACAAGATTCCTATCTCGCCAAAGAAGGAACCGGGAGCAAGCTCGGCATAAATGGATTCTCCGTCGGTGGAGGTGACGCTAACTGTCCCCTTAAGGATCCAGTACATGCTCTTGGAAGGGTCTCCTTTCTTAATGATATATTCTTGAGGATGGTATTGCATGAGGGTGAGTTTAGACGCTACTTTTGTGTGGAAGGATTTTGGAGCCATAGTAAACAACGGAAATGTGGCCAAACGAGCTAGGAATGTTGGAGGAATAAGCTTCGAATCATGGTTAGTATCCAAGTTATCTTCATCGTTGTTGTAGTTTTCGATGTTATTGTAGTCGTCCTTGTCATCTATTTCATCATTATCAGGGGATTGGGGGGATTTTTGTTCTTCCTGTAACAGCGATTCACATCGTATCGGAGAAATAGGTTTGTTATTGGACAGTAAAGTCTCTGGTTCCTTATCTAGCGCCGATAATGGCGACGGTTGGTTGGGAAGGAAAGTTGTCCTCATTTATGCTGCGGTGGGGGGTGGTGGAAGTTGGGAAATACTTTCAACGGACTTTTCAAATGAAAAGCGTGCGGAAGTAGCAAGTAAGGTAAGGAAGGTGGGACGGAATTATAGTTAACAACAAAATAAGGGTTTATGGCAAGTGGAAGGATTTATATATGAATAATATTGTTTCTAAGAATAGAACTTAAAGAGTCACGTCGTCTATCAAGCTTTTTCTTGAACTAAAAATTGTTGTTCCTTGAAGATGATGGAAAGCAGATTTTTTTTTTTCGGTGGGTCGGTCCTTCTTTTCTTTTTCTGCTGACCATGTTTCTTTTTAAAATAATAAGATTGTCTCCGGCAGACAGTACCTTCATCTACATATATTTCTAGTTAGTGCGTCAGAACGGAACTCGAGTACCGATTGGCTACAATTTGGAATTGTTCAAAAGATCGTGTCTCATATCCACAACCTCAATTTTAGAGTTAATTAAATTGACTGTGAGAAATCAATTTTGCCAAAACCTCGTTTTCCAAGACATCTTTCTATTCAACAATGTCACGCAGATATCCAGGAACCCTTCTATTTTACGATCACGGACAATTTCCTTGCCAAGCCGCAACTCTGTTTTGATTAGTAAATTATGAAATCGTACCATTATTTCATTCTTTTGCGCGGGTTTGTGCTATATGCACGCCTTCTACTGCAACGTAGATTTTCCATGCAATGCTAACCTTATCTAACTCGGGCCCAGGGCTAAATCCGCTCAATTAACAATCGTACATCAAATTTGTTGGGCCAAAATATCCGAACTTCGTGCATGACGTACGGCTAAGAGGTTTTTCTTTTGGTCGACTGAACAGCCGTGACTTCTTGGGTTGTTTATTTTATACTTTGATACTTCGGTTCGGCGTCCTTAGTGACGTCACGTCGAGTGTACAGTATTCCAACCTGAATGTTCCTGCACCTTTTCAGTTGTGTGTGGGAGTACCTTTTTTTTATGGTTGACGTAGACTTTCCACGATTTAGGCTACACACACCCCTTTTAGTCAACGTTGAGAATCTGACAGTGAAGCTTCGTGTTATAGTTCTTACAAGGGATAACCCTTCAATAAATTACGATCATATACAGAAGCAGCAGAAGCAGCAGAAGCAGCAGCTATTTAAGTAGTAATCCTCTTTTTGCTATCTTCGTTTGATGTGCGTTATTCGTTACTTAATTTGATGCTGTCTTAGTATTTTTAATTTTGTTAATTAGTCGCTGGCGGTAAAAATACAAAACTTCTATCATTTTTGAGATGGTTTGCCGGGATTCTAGTTTCTCCCACCAACATCGAGTTGTAGGTCACTTACAAAATGTGTTCTTTTCGGTCTTGTTATCTCTTGTTATCAACTTCTACTGTCCTGTTAGAATGAGTTGCTCCTTCTGGACTAAGAACTAAGGCTCATTCTTTACTCGCGGTGTAGATGAATTCAATTGTGCGGTCACATGTAAGCACTAAATCAATTTCTAGAGCCTCGTATTTTTGGACTGATCGTACAAACCGGTTGGCTAACTATATTTGTCAGTCGCAATATAGTTGCTTGATGTATGTTAGGTCAGACACTCTCTAACTTTGAGTTTTTTTTGTTTTTTTTGTTTTTTTGTTT